>JBBELK010000453.1:1200000-1657686 GCA_037783545.1 Henricia sp. BOLD:AAB3569
ATGTTGAAGCAAAAAAGTTGGTGTAATCACTGCACTGTTTTATGGAACCGGATAAATTAGTATAGAGAACAATGTTTGTTTGTTTGTTTGTTTTTTACTAATAACAGAGAGCGCGAAATTTCACATTGGTAGTGGGAAAAGTATGGCAAATGACATGGTATCCAAATCTCAACACCCATGGGAAAAATGGGGAGTCAAAAATGTGATCTGGACACACTCCTTTAAAATGTGATACCGGTACCACCGGCGGTGGAGTTTTGCTCATTTAGAGTTAGAGGCCTGTAATTTGTGGTGATTTACAGCAATAACTGAATCCCAAAAGAGTCCAAAATAATTACACAAATCCCATAAATAAATTTACATTTCAAAATTGCGTATACAAGGCAAACAAAACAAGTATATGGTAAAGGCATATGAAAATAATATGGCTTCAAATAAGGAAGTCAGCATTTGGAATTATATGAAGACAAAATTGGCTTGGTCTTATTGTTTACGCCCGAGGCAATGTTTTCCAATCGAAGAACTCTTGTATATTAATAAAATAATAAATCGTATAGCCACATGCAATAAACAGACAACTTAATCTTACGATGCCTCGTGGCGGTGTAGGTGGATCTTAATCCACTTTAGCGGCGTTTTTCCCTGTCGTGTCTGTTTTTCAGCCTCTTTGCTTGCATGATGAATGTCCCTTTTACGATTGTGTTGGTTTATTTTTCTGCAACATTGCTCTTACGATGTACAGGAGTACTGCAGTAACAGTACACTGCCGCTTTTTCCCCGGCCCTTGTGTGTATAGGCCGACAGAGACATGCTCGTACATTTTTACCCTATACATTTCCTTTTTTACGGAATCGTTTGGGTAATCCCACAGCGCTTGGAGCACCGGCTTTCAAATTAAAACACGGTCATTTTAGGTGTAGTGACGAACATAGTAACACTAATGCACCTATCAATTGTCCCTCCCCCCGCTGCTCCAACCGTGGGTTTGGTCACATTTTTCATGCCCCTGGGTGGGGCATTTTACCCTTTTAAATAAATGTTTCTGTGTATTTGTATACAAGACGCGCATGTTTTACACCCGAGGGTGGTGATTTTGATAACCTAAATGTTGCCCCAGGGGTGGGGATTTTGCATCTCTTAGGTGGGGTAGCGTGGGGGGGGGGGGGGGGGGGGGGGGGGGGGTGGGAGAAACAATTGATAGGTGCATAACATTACATCACCACGAGATTTTGCAGTCCTACATGTATCATTTGCAAGACAATATGGAATTCTGGAATAAGGTCATAACCCAAAGAAGAATGTCACTTGGTACATACACTAGCCTGCAAAAATGTCAGCTACATTCTCCACCATCCACGCATGGCTGTTGGGTTAAGTGAATGGTAAAAAAATGTGTGTGCACACACATTGAAACCACCTTGCTAATTTCTATCAAAAAGTACCACCTTGGACAGAACTCATGTGGTGTATGTTACCATTGCTATCAACACTTTGAGTAATGTTTTTCTTGTCAACTCGAAGTAAAATGTTTGTTCATTGCAAATGATACAATTAAATGGCCTTCTATATAGACAAAGGCAGAACAATTAGAAAAGTGTGAGCGTATTTAAAGGCACAGGCTCGTCAGCAATGCGCGCCCGCCAAATTCGTGCTCGAAACACGCAGCTCCATGCCTTTGCTATGGAGCTGCGTATTGCGTTGCACACATTTGGTGGGTGCGCATTGCTGACGAGCCTGTGCCTTTAACGCTGAGTTTAGTCAATCTAGTATCTTATTTATATGCTGCCACATTTGAGACCGAGTTTTACACACAATGGAAGGGGAACAATGGAAGGGAGAACAGGGGCGGAACCAGGAATTTTTCCAGGAGGGGGTTTTGCCACCAGAGAGGGGTTTTGCCCGTCAGATGTTTATGTCAGCTTGTTTCGGACAGGCGGACAAACACAACAAATGCATTACATTATATTTGTTGGTGTCGGAGCAGGGAGGGGTTTTGACCCCATCCCACCTCCACCCCCTCCCCCCCCCCCCCCCCCCCCCACACCCCTCTTCTCCCCGCCCCCACCCCCTCTGGATCCGCGCCTGGGGAAGTTACTCGGTCTCATATCTTGCACCAAATGGTCTTAATAGCATTAAAATGCGGTGAATTACCGTAGATCCGATTACATATTATATACCGGTAAAATGTGATTCTTTTTTATCACCGCTATTTAATACTGCAATTTCTACAAAAGAGTGGCGATTTATTAGAAAATACTAAAAGGTGGTAACATTTCACCACGGTGGACTGCGTATTGGGGTGTCTCCCGTACAGTAAAGAAAAAGTTGCAATGATACTCGAGTACAAACGCAAGTACCTTTGCATGGGGTGGGCATCGGGTAACACATGATCTCAACAACTACCCGTGGCCATCGTTTTTACCTGTTGTGATGAAGTCTGAGCATTGGAATTGAAGGTAGCTTTGGTATTGGTGTTACCACGATTGTTCATTTCCAAGTTGCTGGACTGTCGGTTGTTGAGATAGCTCTTGAGTTTGCCGTGGCCTCGCCTGGTTGTAAAGGCCCGTTTGAATGCTTGCCGATAGCGGGGATTCGTGATGTTATAAATGACGGGGTTCACGGCAGAGTTAACGTAAAGGAGAAGTCGGCAAATCCGCATCCAGACAAAATCGCTCTTTTCTGGGACGGGCATGAAGAGATAGGCGAGCGCGGTGATCTGGAAGGGGGCGAGACACACGAAGAATATGATGCCGTTAATGACGAGCATGCGGGTGACTCGGTCCCGAATGTGCTGGCTGCGATCGCTGAACCCCGAGCGCTGGGCTCGCGTCACCATGCTGTTGAGAGCGCGGATTATTTGGGTGAAGAACACGATGTTGACGGACATTGCAAAAACGAAAGGCACGGAGTGGAGCGCGTCGGCGTAGTCGCCGAGCCATTCCTGCAGTTGGGCGGCCAGGCATACTCCCATAACCTCCGGGTAGTTCGCGTATCGCTCGTCATCAGGCCACGATAAGCAGACGGTGAAAAACACACAGTTACTAGGAATAATCATACAGGCAAGAATCAGCGAGCAGAACCACACAATAAACACGAGCCGGACCGGCCGGGCACGCGTGCTGTGCTCGCGGTGGACGTGTGGACGGCAGGTCGCGTAGTACCGCTCCAGGGTCACTAAAGTTACCAGAGAAACAGACGCAAAATAGCAAATATCTAGCACCAGAGGAACAAGGACGCAGCCGGTAGTTCCAAGGAAGTACTTGTCCAGTGCCAAGGGGGAGACCAAGTACCCAATGACCTTCTCCGAGACGGCTACGGTCAGGTGGAGAATGTCGGCCACGGCCAGGTGACTTAGGAAGAAGTTGAGGGTTGTCCGCATCCAGGTGACCCGCCACAATACGAAAAGGAACCCCAAGTTACCGATGAGTCCAAATACGAGAATCCATGGCATAACGATGGTGATGATTATTCGCTCCGTCGGACTGTATTGATGCTCCTCAATTTCGTCTATAGTCACATTCAGTAGTACATCGTTACAGAGGGAACTTTCATCCATGATGGTGCAAAAAATCTGGCGAGAAACACGGCAGAACGCTGTGCTGCAGTGTGCGTCCAGGGCAGCGATCGTATCCGCTGCTCTTCAGTACTAAATGCCAACAGACGATTTACCGTGCCATACGCACACTTTTATTGTCGAATCGCGAACAGGAAGGGGGCGGAACGCAGTCACTCGTGCCGATGGCAGTTTCATGTTTATAAAATAGCACTTCCGTTAACAATTTCGCCCCACTGTCACTTCGCCCCATTTCCACTTCGCCCCACTGTCACTTCGGCCCATTTCCCTTTCGCCCCATTTTCACTTTGCCCATCGCCACTTCGCCCCATTTCATGACCGTAATTAATCTGACCGCAATTGATGTTATTATGCGCCATGTCTATAATTATTTCTCCATTCTACTGATTAAAAGTGGGGTGGGCGAAGTGGTAATAGGCCGTGGCGATGGGGCGAAGTGGCGATGGGGCAAGCTGACATGGGGCGAAGTGACTGTAAAACGCTAATGGTACACGTATAAACTGAAATACAGTTTGTATAAACATTCGTTAGTATCTGAACATTCGTCGGTTCTGTCCTGGAGGAAGGTTCCTCCGTGGTTCTGTCTTCCGGTATAGAGTAGGCGTGATTAACATATAAATTAGCCACGGTCTTGTCCATATAAGGTTAATGAATAATTCAAAACCGAACTGTATACGTGCAAAAATGGACTTGTTTTTTTTGGCACGCGTACAGAATTTTAAATCGGTTTTAAAAGGGCTGTGATTTTTTTTCTTATTTTGGCCAATGAATTTACCTGCTTACTTTATAAGTCCTGCTATTAAGAACTGAAACGAGTCTAACTTCAATCCTTAATTTTAACTCGAGGCCTGACTTGACTTGGGGAAATTTACTTGACTTTAACAGTTCAAATACATTGTAACATGTAATAATCATGCATAACAATTGTAATACAGTTGACATTTTGATAAGTATGCTAAAATAAAAAATAAATAAACAAAAAACAATAACCTAAAATGCAAACGAAGCTGACCACAGTCAGAAACATGTTTCTCACGTACCTGCGAACTCGACCAATTATAATTTTTGGTGGTTTGCAATCGCAGTCGTTCATTGATTAAACCAATATGACAAAGCATGACGTCATTATCTGAGGGCCAATGCTAGTCTCGTGGCCTGACCTGTTGGGGATGCTGCGCCCAACAGGTCTGGGCACGTGTGATCAGAGTTCATTGCTGATTGGTTGAACGCGATGCTCATTTGTGAGCCGTCGTTGATAGCACGTACACTGCTATTGGCCATGCGATCACAACAGTGCTCTCCCTTGCAAAAAGTCGGGTGCCAAAAGATCGTGTGATATGACGCGGCACGGCGCTATAAACAGTGCAGCTGCTAGACTCGGTCAGTGTTTAAAATGCTACGCGTAACTGTTATGATTGCATTTGACCGAGACTGGGAGGGAATTATTCGTGTTTGACGAGCGACGACGCCATAAAGATGTGCCAGTTAATAAATATGTAATGTAATGTGATGTGAGCGAAAAAGGTATGATATGTTTTTCGTATGCAGCCTTCTGAGCTTTACCCGCGCTTGGTTATTAATAAGCCAAAACATTCGCGGGGGTCTCGCACCGGGCCTCAACCAATCAGCGAGGAGCTCTCATCGCATGTGCCCCAGACCTGATGGACGAGCATCCCCAGCAGGTCTGGTTACGAGACTAGGCCAATGCACGTGTGCCGTCTTTACCGTATAGCAAATTGGAAGCTTTTACAGGTATAATGTAACAGGAATGAATTGAAACTGCAGCTTGCTGAAACGGAAATCCCAAAAGGACACCCGAACGTGGCTGTGTAGAGTGTGAAGACGGATCGTTCGGGATCGAATAATCCTTCAGATAGCTGGTGAGGGAAACGTGTCAAGACAGTTGACACCACAGCCCGTGTGATTTCTGACGGCGCGTCGGAGTAACGCACCTGCAGGCCCGTTCGGGATCATGGGACTATTGGTACCACAGTGGCATATCCAGCCTCATTAAATACAGGAATACAATGGATTTCAGGGGGCTGTAGCCCCCGCTTTTCCTTTGTATTCCTGTATTTTAATGAGGCTATAGATGACCACCTTACGCAGGTGTCACAAACGGCGTTATATCCATGTGTGATTGCGGATGCGTAGTATGAAAAACGATGTCATACACATTACTGACCGAAAAAAAATATACTTCCGACATCAGCAGATAGAGAAGTTATTGTCGCTACCCCTTCCATGCCTGTAATTATGACCGCCATTTTGAGTTCGTGGCTTTTATTGTTTGTCGAAGGTTGGATTAAAATGTTATGGATACCAGTGAATTCCCTGGCCCTGAAAACCTTTAAACCTGTAAACATTTAAATCACTGTTTTACTCCTGATATTAAAGGCACAGGCTCGTCAGCAATGCGCACGCGCCAAATTCGTGCTCGAAACACGCAGCTCCATGCCTTTGCTATGGAGCTGCGTATTGCGTGGCACACATTTGGCGGGCGCGCATTGCTGACGAGCCTGTGCCTTTAAAGAGGTAATAACAGCCATTTCAGCGATTTTCAAAGTCAACGGTGGCCATCTTGGAATTGACCCAGATTGTGGTTTGATTTTGGTAGACTTTTTTTCCTGTTATTCGCCACATTCTGATAGGACCATGCAGGTTGGGGTACTTTTTCCATAAATATACCCGTCTATTTAACCTTTTTTATGATGGCGGCCATCTTGTTTTTGACGTCATTTTTGGAGACTTTCCCGTGCGTCAAAATTGTCCAACTTTTGATATGTTGTTCGTCACATCGAATAGTACAGAAAACGATCATAAAACGTTTTGTTGCAATTTTTTGGGGTCAGGTGGTATATTGACCTGCTATACTGTAAAGTCAGTCATCTGTACGGGTTCAGAGAAAACATTGGAAAGGTGTGTCCGTGCCGCCGTCCTATAGGCTGGTTCTTGATATAGGCCTACTATACATCTTCTTTACTGCAGGCTTCGTATAATGAAATTATAGGCCAACTTTCATTTTTGCGAGTTGTTTGAAATCCTTGAGTAACAAAATGGGTCTGTCCACAGTAATGGGGTACATTTAAAAAACAAGTCAATAATTCCTTTCAGATGTCTTTAGTTTATCTCAGAATTAAAGAAATGTCCTTGTGTTGTTCTCAGGAGATAACTTTTGCCCAAAAAGGTAAGAAATTGCTGCCACAACATACATTTTTGAAAAGCAAGTGTACAAATTTTCCTATTACGTAGGTAACGTGGACAGACAATTTTGTGACATTTTTTTCCGTCTTTGTTACATGCGTAATAGGAAAATTTGTGCACGAGGTTTTCACAAATGTATGTTGTATAGGACTATTTTTCTTACTCCTTGGTGAAAAAGTTATTTCCTCAGTTTAGCTTGATAATTTAAAGATAAAATTAAGACATTTGAAGTGAACTGGGACCTAAGATCTTGAATGTTACAGAAATGTACCCCATTACCGTGGACATACCCAAATACAAACAGTATAATATCAAGTTTATCTACCAATACAGCAAACATAATTTGCCGCATATCCAATAAATATTCCCTCTGCGCCTTTCCATATATCCGAATACCGAAATCTAATCACAATTAAACCCAATTTCTTGTTCTCGAAAGCCCTTGGGAAAATCGGAACGGTGTTCAGTGTAAATTTGAGTTACGAATGCACGGGAAATGAAGCCTTTGCGTGAAACCCACGCGAGTAGGCATTTCGCGTCGTCTTTTCGATTCAGTATATAGCCGGTGGGTCCGTTTCCAAACAAAACCGGCACAGGTTCGCTGACCGTACCGACACGTTAAAATACGGTGACTGTCGGTGCGAAGAAAATGTTTTTTAAATCGATTCCGATTCCAGTTAGGAATCGTGATTCCATTCGGTTTCGATTCCATTTCCAAAACAAGTCGGCACTAAAATTGGAAAAACATATCCCGCAAACCTGATGCAATTAATTTAACACCACAGTTTTTGCAGTGCACTGCATTCAAATTTCCCAAACTCATGGACGTTTGTCCACATTTGTATCGATTTTTTATTATGTTCATGGGCTTTGATACTTCATCATGGATGCATTGCAAACATACATTAAAGGCACAGGCTCGTCAGCAATGCGCGCCCGCCAAATTCGTGCTCGAAACACGCAGCTCCATGCCTTTGCTATGGAGCTAGCTGCGTATTGCGTGGCACACATTTGGCGGGCGCGCATTGCTGACGAGCCCATTGCTGACGTTTGCACGTGTGGGCGGCACATAAAACTTCGCCAAACCGTGTTTGCCGGTGTTTGGACATACAGCTATTGGCAAACATTTGTTTGCTCATGTTTTCTGTCTGAACCAATCAAGAACCAGTTTCAGGTCATGTGATTAGAGCCAGCCAATCGTGATGACATGACTGTTCAAGAAGTTTGCTTTTGTTTGCCAATGTATAGGCACACAGAAAAACATCAGCAAACATTACCTGTTTGGTGATGTTTGCAAACACAAAGTTTGCAAGTGTCGGCATCGTCCGGGAAATTAACACAAAACATTGAGTCAACTTACTGAGTCAAAAATAAAAAATAGCCAGTGTTTTCATTAGGTTAAAACGTATCCATTCAACTGGCCAGTGACAGAAAAAATCGATAGCCTTTATGGACCTAAACCCGTGAGGTACAAAAGCTTTGTTGCCCGACTCTTCAGTTCAAGTTAGTTAAGTAACTTAGAGTTATTATTACTATCAGTCCGTAGATTGGCTATTTATAAAGGTATTTTAAGATTGAATGAAATCTCATGAGGGTTTAAACAAAGACGACCTGTCCTGAATTATCACAAGTTGCCCCGAGGCATAATACTTGATGAATGAGGATTCATTCGAAATAAAAACCACACACAATGGAGCTTACATAAATATCTCAACAGATACTGGAAAGTGAGCTTTTTGGTTGCCTTTTATCACGCGGTCAATTCTAAATTTTGATTACATTTGGTATTAAATGAAATCTGCCATAAAATAAAGGGGAAAAGGATAGATCTAAAAGTGAGAAATGGCCTGCGGAAAAGGGCAATAACAGTTTCATGCGCTTGATATAATAAAAAGCCTCTGCATGAGCGTGTTTAGATTTCTTTGGAGAATAGATTTCGATCTTACTTAATTATATAAAATACCTTCCCGGAATACTGTCCATGGGAAGAAAACAGGAAATTCGGAAATATTAAAGAGAAAATTTTAGAGTACACTACCCATCAAAACTTTGGAAACACCTTGAAAGTTTTAGGTTTTTGAGAAGGAAGTATTATTTTGTTTATTCATAATAAACCAAGCTGTTAAAGCAAACGGAGGTGTAAGGGGTATCTGGAGAGAAAGCAGTCATCTGGAGTGCTTTCCATCATGGAATGGCCTGCCCAGTCACCTGATCTCAATCGCATTGAGCTGCTCTGGGAGGAGTTGGATCGTAAGGTTTGAAAGAGGTGTATTTCCACTGAATGTTTGGAGAAATTGACAATCAGGATGCAGAGATTGTGTGTATAGCTGTCATAGCTGCTAAGGGGGGATTCTTTGATGAACATCAAGTTTAGCCGTTTCTTTTTGCATGCTCTCCAATTTGTTGATAAAGCCCACTGCTGAGGCCGAAGATGGCACTAAAATTAACATGTATATATTGCTTTTTGTTAGAATACACTTACATTTGCTTTCACAAAATTAACATTCACAAAATTATACGTTTTCTTCTCAAAAACCTGAAACTTTCAAGGTGTTTCCAAAGTTTTGATGAGTAGTGTACATATATCCATAAACGCCTCAGTCTGTAACGACAACACCGTCAAGCGGGACCACCATGGTGTGCTTCCACACCAACATTGGAAATTGGATGGTATTTTTGCATCCGTAAGATTCTGCTCGTGCCATTTTAAAGACATGCAGATTATATGATTGAAAAACGTGTAAAAAAAAGAACTTTCAGGAGCAACAGCATTACATCACTAAAGAATAATGTTGATAAACTATACCTTGTAGAAATTTAGCCAAAAAGATGCTGTAATACTTATTTAAAAAAATTAAAACAAATAATAAAAAACCTCAAAAATCCATGCATGTTTTTTTGTGTTGAATGGATGGTATCTGCAAAATGTTTTCTTCAGTTGGCATTTTCTTTGACAAAGGTACCATTTTACACTGGAAAAAAATCATGTGTTGTTTGTTACCATTGCAATATTTCCAAAGAAACAAGACGTCTTTTTTCCATATGCTGTGAGCAAAATTTGTTCGTCAAATTTTAATTACCCCTTTAAAATTTGTTGGAACCAATTAAGTTGATTGCGCGCATGGCACGAGCGCCCATTATATATACATGTACCACCAATAATTTTATAGCATAGCGCTGCCGCATAGGGGCGCTGTACAATCTGTTCGTGCCATAGTCGGTACATGGTGGTTTTCTAAAAGTCGTTTGCAAAAGCCTTTTTTACCATTTAACACAAAAAAAAAGCATGCATGGATTTTAAATTTTTCAGAAGTATTACTGCACCTATGTGGCTGAAATATCTACAGGACAGTTTTATTAACATTGGCTTATAATCACAAGTGGAAATAACGCCCCTTTTATCAGTTTACCAATCATGTGTTCTACCTTTTAAACTATACTTTCCTGGGGTAAAATTTCGACCAAATGTCCCTTTTCCAAGTATACCTTGGAAATTCCTCCTTTTTTAGTAAAATCTATATATTTCGTAAAATCCTTGTGGAGACCTTTTCACCTATAGAAATGTCCCTTGGTCAGGAGACCTTTTCACACTTTGGTTTCCTATTAGGCCTATACAATACAAAGTTTAGTTTTTAGCACTTTTAGGCCATTTCGGAGTCGCGCTGATTTTCAGCGGCTTATATATATGCCTGTATCTCATTTGCAAATAAAACCATAAAGTCGTGTTTTTTTCTTTTGGTTTTTACTGATTGAGCCGACCTGAATGATTCATGACTCAAGGCTCTTAATCCCGTCCCCCGTTCAATTTTAGAAGAGTTTGACTTGACTTCTTAATAGACTTAATTTGCATACAGATGATATATGACACAGATCGTTCCCGGGGCAATGGCCATGCCGCCATTTTAGTCAATAAAAAAAATACATATTTATTTGGACTATCGCATGGCTTTCTAAATATCAGCCAAAGATGGAAGTCAATACTTGGAGGGATGAAAAGATTTCCATGGTATAAAACGAGAAAAATAAGAGATTAGTGGCATTTTTTTCTGGATTTTGTTTTGTACGAGTGACGCAGATTCCATGCCATATCATTTGCAAAATAATGAAACTCTTTAACGAATTCCAGTAACAACGACATTACAAAACTAAAGAATGATTGCCTTATGTAAACTCCTCAAAAAAAGTTCGGAAAGTCAAGTTTGACTGGCGATTTCTCTCTTGGAAAGCCCTGTTATTCCTCTTTACAGTGATGTGTCATTTGTTATGATTAATCAATTGGGGGATGTGCAGTATAGCGGAATACAGGGGTGGGTGGAAAGTGAAATGTCACTAAATTCACTGCTATTGTCATGCAGTGCATTCCCTTTTGCTTGGAGGATGGGAATGTGTCAATGCACTTTTTGACAATAGCAATGCATTTTGTGACATTTCACTTTACACCCGCCCCGTATTCAGCTGTGCTGCACATCCCCCAATTGCTTAATCATAACAAATGACACATCATCGTAAAGTGGAATAACGGGGCTTTCCAATGATGTAAAATTCAAGGAAAATTATTTTGCAACAAGAGAGAAATCGTCAGTCAAACTTAACTTTCCGAACTTTTTTTGAGGAGTTTAGATAACGTTCCTAAGTTATGTTGCCAAAAAGTGAGTTAGCACGTCTTTGTCATTACTTAACTGTATTTTTGTAGTACATGTACCTAAAAACAACTGTTCAATTTGCGTATTTTATATGTACAGGATGCGTCAGAAAAAAAACTCCAAAACTTTCCTAGATATTTTTATTTATTGATAATACAACCATGTTGACATGATTACTGAGCATGTCTGGTGAATGAATCATTGACTTCTGGTATTGCAAAACAAGGATAGACACGATACTTTCCTTGGTTCTGAAATAATTATACAAACACTTTTTGTGACTTGACAACCATTACCAGAATCTTCTGAAATACAGACACTGCTGAAATACATGCACTATACGCAGGGCACATATGGTAATAAGAGCTGTGTTTGAAATGCGGCATGGTTTGATGTCCAGCTGGAAGATCGAACATGAGGCAAAACATTGTGTTGGTAGCTAATTTAGGGAAGAATTGTGTCTAGCGTAGCTTTGTTATGGCATACCATGAGTCAATTATTCTTTCACCAGACATGCTTAGTATCACATCAACATGACTGCACTGTCAAAGAAAATTATGTAAGCAAGTTTTGGAGATATTAATTTACAATTTACGAAACAAAAAGCGTTTTTCTGACTCGCCCTGCATATACGCGTATGTATGTATTCATTTTACATTAGAGAGGTTTCGCAAGCGCACGGATACGGATAGCGCGACGGATACGTCACAGGTTGTGACGTCATACGCGTCTCACTATCTGCTACGCGTTTGCACGGAACGCGTATCGAGGTCGCTATGCGTACGCACTAAACATAACGCGTAGTGAAATTTCGGATTTCTAGTATTTTAACTTATTTTTTCGTTGCGTTTACGTAGCCAGGTTATGAATTATGAATGTCTACGAACTTTTTGTGCATTTCAAAGCTTTGGATTGAAAGTAAAATTAGTATCAAAGCCGGGTAGTTTTCCCGCTGTCGGAAATAGACGCCTTTAAGCTAACACGCTGTAGTTTTGAAGTTGCGAAACCAGAGAAATGCCACTAACGGTTACGGATAGCTAAACGTATGCGTACGCGTATCCGTCGGCTTGCGAAACCTCCCTAATAATCACGAAACCCGAAACAGGCCGCGCATTGCACAGTGTACAATGGCATATTCATCAAAGGGAAATTAAGGTAACGAAGGTTACGTATATAATGGGTCTGTTGAAGAATACGGGAATATCTGTAATGTCGCTGCTATTAATTTGATGCCTAATTCCTAAAAAAACAAATAGCAGTGCAGTCATTAAATTATTAAAACGCGCTCGAGAAATCTCCCCGAAATATGTAATATATTTGCGGAGATTTGATCTCGTGTCGAGCCCAGTCGTTCATTAACAGTCACAGATTTTGCGGAATGCACTTACATGATCGATCATATCAACAACGTGGGGCGATTTATTTGCACATATGGGTCTTTCTATAAATTAGGGGTCCAAAAGTGTGACATTTAGTGTCCCCCGTTACTCCTGATATGTGTTGTATTTCGTACAAAAATCATTAAAATGGCTTTTAAACCATTTTTTTTATGAATTGTACTTAATGTACTTACTCTTTGAGATGGAAAGTATTTCAAGAATGTGTCCTGAATTTACAAAAACGAGATGCAAAATGTAACGGGGGACACCGACATTGGACCCCTAATTTATAGAAAGACCCATATTCAAAAGATCGTGATGTCTCGGTGTTTCACCGACATCGGATCGACGCGTATACGCGTCGGAATAAGATAGTCTGGTTCCCGTACCCAAAAGATTCCCGACCACAGATATCTATTAACAGATATCTGTGTTCCCGACTGATCTTTAGGTCCGGCAACCGCCAGTATGCATGTTAGTCCGCCATATTGAAACAGGAGGAATTCCTCCCTTTTCCGAAGGTTCCCGAAATTACCCGACTGCACGTCCGGACGTTATCGTTAATCGTCGTGTATGATTCGTCATTGTTTCGAGAATTTGAGTTGACGCCGCGTGCCGCCGCGTGTTTATTTATGATGATGCAGACAAAGTTTGTATTTGATTTTTATAGCTATAATGGGCATGTGTAATATTTTAAGGTTAATATATTACATTTTTATTGGCCATATATGGAATAACCCCTTTCAAGTTGTTTCACACTCGTGCCGTAGCGCCCCAAATTCTTCACTTTCAAATGAAGGTGCAGTTTAGAAAGTCACATAGGGCCTACTATGCTGTTGTTATGGTTGCTTTATGCCATTCTCTCCTACGGTGCATGAACACGGTATTGATTCGGTACTTTACACCTCCCGCGTGCAACAAATAGCAACAAAAATTTAGTCTGGTCAAGTGGATGCTATGAATGAAGTATACGTCAGACGCTATTCATGCGAAACACGCAAAAGGCGAAATATATTATGTTACTCTCCTTAATTTGGTCTTCAAAATGCACTTTAGTGGCGCCAAAAACCACCAAACAAAATCCTTGGAAAAAAATACTCCGCCCCCACATGCACTTTATGACTGTTTAATTACGCTGGTCATACTTTCCGGTCACGCAGGATGCACAAGTAGCTGTTAACAGGCGCCTCTTCGACATGCCTGAATCTTTTTAAAGAGTTTGCAAACAGCACGGAATTTCCCGTAGGCGGATAGTCATTGTCAGATTGCGATTAATTGCAAGACCTTATATCGCGCATGAAAAAATGATCGCATATTTCCAATAGATGCAAGTCCATTATTAATATTAGGCTAGATTCACACAGCTTTTTCGCACCTAAGATTGACAAGCGTTGGAGCTTTGAGAAAAAGCGACGTGGAGGGAATTTGGAGTAAAACGACACACTGAAAATCACAGAATCGCAAAAACACTTCTCGCCCAAAGTTTATAGTCTGTGGTTTTCAGTACATCGTTTCACTCCTAATTTCCTCCACGCTGCTTTTTCTCAAACCGAAAATCTCATTAGCTGTGTTCAGACGGTACAACCCCTCGAGGGCCAGGGATGGAGTGTCGGTTATAAACATGTATAAACGCCCCCCACCCCCACCCCCACCCCAACCCACACCCCACCCCCACCCCGAGTTGTGTCCACACGATCAAAAAACCCCAAGTTGTCCTCGAGAGAAGTTCGTTCCCTCGAGGGATGGCCGGGTACAGGGCATAATGCATTCCCTCGAGGGTAAGTGTGTCCACACGGCACAACGCCCCCGAGTTCGCTTGGAGGCTCGTCGGGGGATTCACGAATCCCACGTTTTTAGGGGGGAAATCGTCGGGGAAAACTTGGAGGAATAACACCCCCCGAGTGTGTCCACACAATCACAAACCGCCAAGTTTCCCTCGAGGGACCGGGAACGGCCTCCGTGTGGACATGCCTATTAGCTATTTAGAAGTATAACGGCGGAACAAAAGGAGAGGGCGCAATTTTATTTGGGTATGAACCTTTTTTAACAATTGTA
This sequence comes from Henricia sp. BOLD:AAB3569, assembly GCA_037783545.1. NCBI lineage: Eukaryota > Metazoa > Echinodermata > Asteroidea > Spinulosida > Echinasteridae > Henricia > Henricia sp. BOLD:AAB3569. The sequence goes on from JBBELK010000453.1 coordinate 1,214,856, forward strand.
TTTCTTTCCAAAAACATGATTTACATGTTGCAATTATAATACAGAGACTGAATTTTAAATAAAATAAATAAGTGCAAAGTGAAAAATGCAGTTATATTGCATTTTATTCAATTTTAAACCCGCCCTCCTATACTGTGTCCGCCATACTTCAAAAAGGCTAATATTTATTGTGAATCCAGCCCAAGATAACCCGATTGTTCATAATGCATGTAAACTAGTCTGACAGGGTTAACCTTTGAGTCAAGAAACGCATCAATTTTTCATGTAGGAAGACGACATTTTAGGGAACAAAAAACGGCACAAGTCACATTTTCTCCTACGGCTTGACAGCTATACTCGTACAAGATTTAATGGAACTGCGTGGGAGGGACAGGCATGTTCTCGCACCTTCAAAATAATCTCGTTTGTTTCAGTAAAACCGTTTTTTCCCTGCTAGAGTGTAATCCATTTCCATACATTCTGCCCAAGAATAGGTGATTTCTGACTGATAGATCGAGAAGGCTGAGAGATGCAACATATTCTATTGGTCAGTAATGTGTAAGAATATACCTCTCGTGGCAAGGCTGACTGTACCAGCTTATGTAAGAGCCACTGGGGCAGTGTGTGCCACTCTCTCTTAGAACTTGCACCTTCAGAGCTGTTCGGGATACGCGCAGCTCGATTAGGTTCAATCTACAGGTTGAAAACAAACAAAATGGGGTTTTTTCCTGAGAGTCCTTGACTATATACATGATTTCCTCAGAAACGGGAAATGTCAGATTTCATTACTGCAGGAATCACTTTGTTCAAACAGGTCCATTTGGACCTGTTTGCGAAACAGCCTTGAAAGCAATTCCAAAGTGATTGGTCAGTCAGTGCCTTGTTATCCACAAGCTCACTGTATTCAACGTTACTATCTATTCTGATCAAGAATTAATATTTTTGGGAGATTATATTATTCACACAAAATTGGCGAGTCATTAAGTTTGGCTTCAGTTAAAGCCCTATACTTTAGTCAAGGCTTTCGTTGCGAGGTTTATTTTCCGGGCGGTTTTGTTTGCGCGAAAAAAACTAGCGCGCACGCTGCAGACGGTCTGCCACGAATGCCTTTACCACAGCGTTTCATTGGGGAATCTTGACTATTAAAAACGGCAAACCCGACTAAAAGTGTTGATAGCAGTGGTAACAAACATGCACCACATGTTTTTGTGGGAGAAACTGCCAACTGATTATTTTTTTCAAAAATCATCTGCAGACAATAAATTATTTTATTTCACCATTCATTAAACACAAAAACTATGCATAGATTTACTACGTCTAGGCCTATGTGGCTAAAATTTCTACAAGGCAGTTTATAAAAAAAATATTCTTTTGGTGTTGTTCCTGTTTATAAACGTTTTCCAATCATGTAAGATGTAATCTGTCTTTTAGGTAACAACATGATACGTGCATGAGCTATTGACACGAGCAGACATGTCCGTATACAGATACTTGCTATATGCATGTAAGCATCTATTCTTAGACTTGTCTTCATGAGGTTGTCTTGTCTCTCATGCGGATCTTGTGGTTAATCCTCTTGCATGTCTTTGAAGATTCTCGATAATACCCACATCTGATGGACAACATTCGATAAGATCGTATCCGATTATAGTCTATAGAAATAAGCAGAGCTGCGTTCTGTATTTGGAGGTGTATAAGCAGATGGCTATACCAGAATAGAAGCAACGCATTGGGCACCTAACACCCGTTTCATACTGGCGCACCAGAGTAGCCGAACTAAATTATCCAAGAAATTTGAATTAGTTCGACGTATGAAACAATTTGCAGCGAAAGATCGACTGTTCCAGTCGGTCAGAACGACTGAAGAGCGACTTGGTTTCAGACGTCGATCTTTAGTCTGCTCACGGCTAGCATTAATATAAGAACGCCTGCCTGAAATCGAAGCGACTCGAGTTAATACAATTAGTTTAGCGCGACTCTGGTGCGCCAGTATAAAACGGGTGGACCGTGTTACTATAGGCAAGAAAATGGTTTGCCTAAACTGTTCTTCGGTCCATGCGATCGCTTACATTCCACTTAACACATACTCTAGTGAACGTAGTTGTGATACTCGGTATAGAGCTTCTGCACCAGCGGCCATGACAGGGGGCAGGTTTTTCTTATTTAAATGATGTAATAATAGAACCACAAAGCGCCTACTCATGCATGACACATGGTAACAATGTGATTACCCCCTGTCATGGCCGCCGTGCAAAGGCTCTATACTCTCTGGAGACCCGGGTACAATAGGGAACAAAAGGATGAAAATCGTATCCCCTGAATCGGTTCTGTAGAACGAAAGCCTCGACCTGAAGACGAGGCTTGGAACGCATAAGTAGTCGGGCACCTTTCCAATCAGCAGCTTGCATTCAATAAAAGTGATTCAGGGGGAACGATTGAACCGTTCAAACGCGTGAATGGGGTCTGTAGTTGGACCAATTGGCGTTTTCGCTTGAATAGCGTCTGGTGTACTGGCACACTCAGTATCCACTTGACCATGCTTGACCGGACTAAATTTTTGTTGCTACGGCGTGTTTAACGCGGAAGGTGCGAAGTACAGAATCAATACCGTGTTCACCGTAAGAGAGAATTGCATTGCAAAGTAACCAGACTGTTCATTGCTACTAGGCAATAGCGTGCACCACGTAGCAATAATAACATAGACCCTATTCACGCGTTTGAACGGTCCAATTGTGTCTCCTGAATCAGTTATGTGACTTTCTAAACTGCACAAGTAAAGAATTCGGAGCCGCACCAGCCATTATGAAAATGTTACACGCAAAAAGGCAAATTATTCTAACGTTCAAGTAGAATGGATTTTATCCACCCAATCAATGTCCTTTGTGCAGAAACCTTGCAGACAAATTAAACCCATTCTGCCATTTAACAATCGAATTTCAATGGCCAAAATTCCACGACATGAGCCAGCTAATGTCAGCCAATTTCTCATCGGAGATGTCCCCGCACGCGGGAATTATGAGAACGCATGCCCTTTATAAAACTCGTTCGCAAAACCGTATTCATGGGAATACTCCGCTTGAAAAGAAAAACACAGATCCGAATTGAATTCAAACAGTCTCGCAGATCCCCAGGGGACGCGAGAAATCCTGTTTAATCAGCCCAGAAATCTGTGCTTTATAGGTGGATGTCCAAGCCATTTCCAAAAATAAATAGAGCGGGCAGGTTGTTATGTACATTTATAGAGCGCAAAAAATGAATGTGCGTCAAAGTTGGCAATTTCGACAGCTGCAAACTAGATCAAAATATGCGCATATATTGAACTATTTTTTTTCAGTCTCTAGATTTTAAAAATGTATAAGATGCGTCCGACAGTGTGTCTCGTAAACAATGTTTGTCGTGAGAAAGATATTACAAAACGAATTGAAGACAAAATGCAATTATAATTAAACGGAAAAGGAATAACACGGAACAAACAAGCATGTTGAAACGAATTATTTTGAAGAATTGTTGTACTCTTCTGAGCATGTCACCTCTTGAAATGTATCCCGGGACTTAGAGGTAGAACACATCATTTGCAGTGATCCCAATTAATTTTTTTCACGAGTATACAATAAAAACCTTACTAAAAGTGTTACTAACAATGGTATACCAAACACCACATGATTTTATTTCAGTCCAAAATGGTATTTTGTGTAAAAAACAAAATTCCATTCAACTCATCACAAAAACCATGCATAGATTTTTCAAGTTTTCAGAAGTATTACTGCACCTATGTGGCTGAATTAAATGTCTACAGGGCAGTTTTATCAACATGGGCTTCTAATCACGAGTGGAAATATGGCCCCTTTTAACAGTTTACCAATCATGTGTTCTACCTTTAAGACTGAGCATGTGAAGAACCCCATCTATGATTGGACGCGACTGGTTTGCGTGCCAAAATCGAACCAGACTGTCTTGCACGAAAATGCGTTTCGTCTGAGGTTCCAATTTGGTGTACATGGTACCATTGCGGTTATTTTGATTTATGATACAAATCATTAAAGGATAACCAATATATGGATTTGATTTTCAGTCCCGCATACTTACGACGTATATTGCTATTTTTCCTCCCACGCACGCACCCCTTTCCTTAATTAAAAAACACGGATAGGTTTTGTTCTTATCGATAACTTTCGCAACCGTTGGGGTATCTGCCTTATATGACATCACACTTTTGCCTGCTTAAAGTGGTTAAATATTGCCTGGCCTGAGATCGCACCACAGAGCATCTAGAATCCAAAAATGTCCGGGGCACGCTACGCCGTAATGCTACAGTCACACGGTCAAATACGTATGCTGCGGGTTTTTTATATTTTTTTTACGCAGAAAATAATGCTACAGTCACACGGTCAAATACGTATGCTGCGGATTTGTTATATTTTGTATCCGCAGAAAATCACTTAAAAACTGCGCAGAAAAGTTAAATTAGCCATGAAATACGGATAATTGCGGATGAATTACGGATAAATACGGACATTTACGCCTAAATGAAAAACAACTGCGGCAGGTGACATCTAATTTTTACGGAAAGTTTACGGAGAGTTACGTATATTACGGATAATTACGGATGCATTGCGGATTTTTTATCCGCGGGAACTTTAAAAAATATTTTGAGATTTTCAAAATATTTCTGCGGATCCTGGCGGATTCGGCGGATTAATTACAGATCCATTACGGATTCTGCGGATTTTTTACGGACAAAAATCCGTAGCGTCCGCAAGATCCGTATATGACCGTGTGACTAGCATTATGGCTTCCCGCTATACGCGCTCGCTATTTGATTGTCTTCGCCGTTTCATAAACATTTCACACACATACCCCCCTCCCTTTTGGAAAATCCTGGATCCGCCCCTGAGAATGTCCTATACATTCATTAAAAATATGCCACGTGCCATCCCCTTAAATTGACAGACATCGTCATGCCCGAGATAAAATATTTTCATGGTAAACACTCGAAAATTCATCTCATGTTTTTAATAAGGATTTGTTTTGTCATTTCTGCCGTAATTTTTTGCTGTGGCGGACAGAATTTACCGAACGCTCGTGTGTGCACAAGTTTGCTCCATCCAGCAATTGATTTTTAGCGTCATTATTTGCTCCAAATCGCTCTGTATTGATTCGTTATCTTGTCGTCTCCGGCCGAAATTTACAAGGACAAACATTGATTGATTTTCCGCCTGTCCACCAACCATTCATGTCGAATAATAAGCGATTCTGCCGGTTTGAGCCGTAATTTTCGAATATTTCACCAAATTTTCTGAAAGACTTTTTCCCTTGCGACTCTCACGCGAGTTCGAGAACGCATACTCATGGTTGTCACAGCAGCTAACCAGCAGGGCTGCGTTCCACATACGCAAACGTTGCCAACGTTTGCCACTGGTTACAATGCTTTTGTGCACTCGTCTATGGAAAGCCGGTACCGGTTGTTGGCGAACGATGCAAACGTTTGCAAGATTCGCGTGTATGGAACGCAACCATGGTGTTTGATTTATGTATTAAAATTTTCCCGCGTTTTGAGGCAAAATCGAGGATGTCACGGTCTACAAAATCGACAGGAAACTTAACCTCGACCCAGTTTAAAGCTATGGCGGGCTGGCGCTGCGTTTTCGTGACGGCAGAAACGGGGATCGTTAAATGTTCTCCGCAGACATTGAAAACAACAGGGCTGCGTTCGAAACACGCGAACATTGCAAACGTTTGCATCGTTCGCCAACAACTGGTACCCGGCTTTCCATAGACGAGTGCACAAAAGCACTGTAACCAGTGGCGAACGTTGGCAACGTTCGCGTGTTTGGAACGCAGCCCTGGTTATTCTATACATGGCCAAGTTGAGATGTTCAAGCGTGGATGCGCAGATTGCGTCTGTCGTCATGTGATCGAAATAGCGCAGGAAAGGTACACAGTTGATTTGAGACACTGATCTCTATACGCTGTATTGATTGATGTACGAGAAATGAAGCAACGTGTCTGCCATCTTGATCAAATACGTAATGATGCTTTGCATAGAATGGTCCCTGTTCCACTTAATGCATATGTATTTCAGTAAAACTACTATAACCAGTCTAAGCAGGGTATTGCTTTTCCTCGAGCAAGATAGCGACGGTTGCTTTACTCGAGCGTTTTTCGATTCACTGTATGGCTGCATCCGAAATACTGGCTTTGGCTGTGGATTTGACTGTTGCTATGCTGTTGCTACGAGCAGCCAAATCCACAGCCAAAACCACAGCCAAAACCAGTATTTCGGATGCGGCCTATGTCGGACCACGGACGTATATGGGTGCACACAAGTAAATAGGCAAGATCTGTGCGCCGAGCTCATGAATATTTTGTATGCCCATATCAAATTCTTTTATATTAGAAAGAATTGCGAGCTGAACGAGTGTGGTCTTGTGTAGAATATGACTATCGCCGCGATGTGGGGTATTTTTTCTTTCAACTACAAACATTTTGGACACTGTAGCTCCTAAAAGTGGCCCTATTTTGCCCAGTAGCGTATGTGCCTTTGTTCCAAAATGGATGCAGGTCTGATTAGCAAGTTTCACTGTTGTAGGCTTTGTTTTGTTTCAAGTGGAAATTAGGGAATAAAAGTGACGGATTACCCCCATAAAATTGAACAGAATTAAAAAGATGAGAAGTCGGTGAGTATTCTGGTTGTTGTCCTGAGAAGCTGAGAGAGTTGGGAGTATTTTTAAATGATTTTTGAAAATTGGGCATTTAGCATTGGTTCCTATGGGGGCCTATTTACTTGTGTGCACCATACGTCCGTGGGTTAAACAGAAAAGCAAGGGCCAAGTTCGATCAAGCGACTATAGTTAACTATAGTCACAGACTATAGTCGACTATAGTCCGTCAAACGACGGGTAATTTCCGTTGTTCGAGGGACACTAGTTGACTATAGTGAACTATAGTCGCTTGATCGAACTTGCTCAAAGACTTATGTGTCTGCTGCCACTAAGTGTTTGATGTCGGCCATTGCGAAATGTGAGGGCGCACTGCACAAAAAGCGGGATACAAAAGGATTTCGTGAGCAATGTTACCGTTACGGACGCTAAAACCACGAAGGTAGGAATAAACTAACCTAAATTATTGGTGTGGCTATGGTTTCCGTTTTTGATATTGTCCGCCCGTAGAAACAGCGTAGCAAAGGCCATAGCCAAAGCCAATAGACGGATGCAAAAGCAGATTTATGTCTGCTGCCACCAAGCGTTTAAAGTCTGCCAATGGTAGGTTTGAGGGCGCACTGCACAAAAAGTGGACAAGTGGAGCAAGTTTGGGCGCTATACATTAGTAAATTTCGCACATGCGTAGTTTGTTTTTCATCCGAACGCGTCGTCGGGCAAATCTAGTCAAACATGGCTAAAATCGTCTGCACTGGCCGCATTCAACAGTTTACAAAAAAATACTTACAAGCAATTGTTGGCAACCTTTTTCCCCTCGTATGATCTACTAAAGACATTTCAAATCTTTTTCAATCGTGTTTACAATAGACCGATCCAGTAAGCTCCGCCCATTTAGAAATTGCCTAGCAACATGCCACACATGTGAAGCACGTGTGCAGTAGAGTCGCGTGGCCGCGCCGTGCGTCAGCCTCCGCGCCCTGGTCAGCGCGTGTTGAAACACGCACACGCACACAGAAACTGCACGCTCGAAAGCAAAATGTGCACTTAAGTATCCGGTCGTGTGCGTGCACGTACAACACGCCTGCATTAAGCGGGCCAAGCCTCCCACTGTACAATTTTTGCCACGAATTTCCTACGAATTGGTACGATTATCGGAGACTGCCCATAGACTCTATACAAAATCGTACCAAATCGTACCTAATCGTAGGGAATTCGTGGGAAATATCGCACAGTGGGAGGCCCGCTTAAAGCAGGCCTCCCACTGTGCGATTTTTGCCACGAAATTCCTACGAATTGGTACGATTTGGTACGATTATCATGATTATCGGAGACTGCCTATACACTCTACACACAATCGTACCAAATCGTAGCTAATCGTACCTAATTCGTAGCCAAAATCGCACAGTGGGAGGCCCGCTTAACGCGTAACGCGAGCGATCGGACAAAAACATCTCGACACAGATCTAGAACGCAGTGAATGAACAACATAGCAAAACGACAAGCTAATTTTGGTGAGTTTTTCCCGTTTACACAAAAACACATTTATGAAGGGATAAAAAGTAGGTTAGGATAGTCTTATACAATTCGATTTAAACCGGCTAGTGTCCTCTGCGCTGATAAAAATGATTTTTCTGGTGTTTTTGCGTCACTCGTGCTGCATTTGCCGTAGCTCTGTGCACAACATTTTGAGGACTCAGGTAACCAAAGATTTTGGTTACCTGAACCCGAGGCTGTGATTGGTCAATTCCAAAATGGGCGGAGCTTACTGGATCGGTCTATTCCGCCATCTTGAAAAGTGACGTGTTACAACTGACTAGAGATGGGGCTTGGTTCCTCTAGTCAGACTACTACGCAGCGTTCGGGTGGCATATCTAGATCGACTATGGTTAGTCTAGTTAACTATAGTCGCCCGCCCGAACTTGCTCTTGGTCGAGTTTGGACGCGAACAGTGTTCTCGCGCCCGAACGACGGGAACACGACTACCTATCAGACACCACCTATCCACCGAATTACCCGTGTCAAGAGCAGACCGACCGAACTCGATTTTCGTTGATCAGGGCTGCGTTCCAGTTTAATACGCGAACGTTTGCGCCAACGTTTTGCTAAATGAACGGATTGTTTGCTAAAATACGTTGCCATAATGGCGGCGCCCACAGTCCCAGCGTTGACACGTTGCCTTTGACTGTGTCTCGCCAGCGATAGGAGAAGAAATCAAGAAAGGTGCGATTTATTTATTTTCAAAATTGGAATCCATCGTCTGTCATCTTTCATGCATCCTCTTGTAACAGTGCCCCTTTAACGCACTCCCTAACTCCTGCGCACAGTGGCCCTGTTGAAAAAGGCCCCATTTGGCGGTGGGACTAGCGACAGAAATCTTGTCGCCTCTGCTTGACCAATCAGGACGCTTGCAGTGCATTGCAGCGCGATTGCAGGCATTCAAATGTAACGCGCGCAGATTGTAAACACCGTGCATGCATACTTTACATGTACTCGGTAATGCTGGCCGTTGTCCGCGTCGGCGATTGGCTGCTATTTAAAGCATATTGGGGAATCCGTTCCATTACATTCGTCAGCATGCATCCCTGTAATTAATTTGAAAAACTGCGGAGTAAATAAGGTTCGTCGTTTGAAAGTTTGGTAGGAATGGAACCCAATACAATTTCTGGAAAGTATAGAAATTGTTTCTTTTCGGCATAACATGACCGAATTGATTAAATTACATCAAAATGACTCGGGCGTGAGTTGGCTCAAGACAACAGCCGGCTCGCTCCACAGATTTGCGTGTATTTCCTCAGGGTATTGTCGCTTTGCATGCAGAGTAGAAGTTCCCTGAGATCTCAGGATGTCTTTCATGTCGCGTGCGCCATTTTGAAATGACTCGCAAACAAAAGTTTGTTGGCCAACGTTAGCGAACGTTTGCAAACGTTCGCGTATGTGGAACGCAGCCCTGTTGATGTCAAACACTGATATCTAAAGAAGAATTTCAAATTGTCTTCAAAAACGAAGGTCTTACAATTTTGTGATAATTGCAAATGAAAAACTTCGTTACGTAATACAATGGCTCACCATCCGAGACGAGAGCAAATGGCAACGCTTTTACGTACTCGCACCTTTTTCAATGTGCATGATATGCTCCGATCCCGTGCGCAGATTCCAGTCTAACCCCTGTTCACACCGACATAACAATAAACCCTGGTGCGCTAAGGACACACCCAGACGACAAAAATAATTTTACAACTGCAACTTCACGATGTAGGGATACACAAATATGAGGATACATTTTATTGAGGTCTTAACACTGAGGTCGTTTTGTAACGTCTTGTACATTACTTTAATATTATGTAACATATCACAATGTGTAAATGGTCCGCATCCAATTGAGTTTTTGTCGCACAAATAAACAAAAACATTACATATACATCGAACGTTGTTTGCACAATTTTAAGTTCACAACATAAACCAATTCTGTGTGCCGTGAACTACAAATGCGGGAGACAGTCTTCAAGAGGTAGACATGTCATAAAATTCTATGTTTTTTAGTGTGCCAAACGACCACGCAGAAAGTTGTGCACCTACAATGAAAATTTACGTTAAACAAAACTTAAATGTACAAGTATAATTTGTCTGAATTGGGCATGAGTATCATGCTATCAACTGCATAAAGTATACGTATTGGAGAAAAACTACATAAATGCGGTATAATTCACCTGCAAAAAAATTAAAAGACTAACCATAACACCACATACGTTTGTATATTTACAATATTGACAAAATGAGACAACACATGCCACAAAAATATAGTCCCTTTGTACGGGCGGCCATTACAGGGGACAGTCACATTGTCACCGTGCGCCATGCACGAGTAAGCACTTTGTGGATCTATTGTCACATCATTTTAAAATGAAAACCTGACCCCCGTCATGGCCGCTAGTGCAAAAGGTTTATGTCGCCAAGACTAACGTTCACAACGGCGCGCCGTACGCACTCAGAAGATGTGCACATGTACAGTGCAACAACAAATGACCCACCTTTTTAAGAAAATGATTAAAAAGACATTAAAACATGGATTTAAAACAGACTTTCAAAAACATCTTTCATACAAATGTGGCAATTAAAAGAAGAAATAAATATGTAATTTCGACATTTAAATGGGAATTCTTTATTTGTTATGATAAACTCAAGATCAGTCTGAGAAAAATCCATTTAAAAAGCCAACTATATCATTTTTCAATAACTACTGTATTTTATTTCATGAGTAACTGTCGACAAGAAAAATCTTGAGCGTTGATAGCAAGGGTAACAAACCTCACGTGACTTTCTGTCCGAAAACAAAATGGTATTTTGAGTTTCTTTTTGCAAATCCTGTATAATTTATTATCTTCAGCATAACCTCGAGGCATCATATTAATTTTGTCCAAAATTCAATCTACCATCAGGGTATACCGTACAATACACAAGCCTATTTTGGTTCATCTAAAACATAAAGTGGATTTTTTTCGAGGCATATTGTGATTACACAATTTTAAAGAATTTTCCTACCCACTACCAAAAACTGACAGAAATTGTAAAGTGTGGTAAGGCAACTGGCAATTGCATAAAACGTCCAGAATTAATGTAACAAAGCACTCAATGAAAAATGCTGCATACCATATTTTCAACCTTTTTAAAAACACATGACAACACGAATGCGCTACACATGTATTTTAACAGTTCACGTAAAATGATATGCAAGAGTTGCCGCTCAATCATTCCCCCAAGTTTTAGCCACCATAACCATACTTCTGACGTCATCAGGGGTTCAACCAATGATCAGCTTTGGCTGTCAGCACCAAAGCTGTTCATTGGTCAAATTAATGACGACGTCACAAGGTGTTTTTGGTCACGGCCGCCAAAACGCGCCCAGACTACATGAGTAGAAATGGAATGTCACACAACAAAAACACACAAGACCTTGTTCCTCAAAGTATTCAAACCCATTTCCTTTGCCTTCTACATTATTTGAACTAGTTAAATTTTAGATTATTTATTTTAATCTACAAATTTCGATTTAAAAAAATTAGGACTTGCAGGTTTTTCCCACCACTTATAATCCAGCAGGCTGGCTCCTTCTTCGTTTTTCGTCACGAGAGGGCGCCACCACACTGTTGCATTGACATCATTGCTAAACTGCATTGTTAATTGCATGCCTTATTTTTCCCTCTGGTTATATTCATATTTTTAAAAGATGCACTCCTGTTGTTCTGCATTGAGTAGTGTGCAGTAAAAGTTACAATCGCCAATGAGGTTAAAGTTTAAACTAGTCACCAATTAAGTTTTCAGAAATAACTGACAAATTTTGAAGTAAGTAAATTTTGAAGTAAATGCAACATGTGGGTTCAATGCATACAATATTTTAAAAATAAGCTTAGTCATATTTAAAAGATGGTAAGTATTTAGATTTTTATCATATTATTTATAGCCAACCATCGAATCGGCCAACGTCAAAAAGCACCAACACTGGTACTGATAATACATTCAAAAATCTTGAACAACCAAATAATATGTATTTTTAACAGAAATGTAGAATTTGCAAATAGGCACATTCATAGCAAATACCAAATGCTTTAAGCAGATGATCATAACCATGCAGAACACATTAAATATAAAACAAATAAGCAAAACGAAGTAGATTAAACAACTTTATGGTAAGCATTAATAATTAAGCTCTTTTACGGTAATCGCAATCAAACGTTTCTGAAATTACATTTGGTCAGTTTAATGTTTTGGAAACATCCACACAATGTACATTTTAATATAGAGGTTAATTCTGGTTAAATAACGGAAATTAAATTTCGAGATATCGTATTGGAGGACTGAGGTACAAGAGGGCAGCTGCTTGCAAATTTTATGCAAATTTATATGCAAATTATACTCAAACCAACACCTACTAATGAATAAGCATATATGATAATAGCACTGTACACAGCTTAGTTTTTGAACTGTTTGATATTAACATGCCACACAAACATTGCACTTTCGCCTAAAACAATTAAGACAATGGGGAAGTGTGACGGAGAAAACAAAAAGGGCCTTTTCTTTGGAAAGTATTAATTTCTTGTACATATAAATGGAGGTTGAAACTTTTCAACTTTTCTCCACTTTTTGATTGAAAAAGAGTGGGAATTTTCAGCACACACAAGCTTGATACAGTCATGCCTTTAATGAAGCTGTTATGTGAATATTTAAATGTCAACTTAAAGGCAGAGGCTCGTCAGCAATGCGTGCGCACTAAATTTGTGCCACAAAATACGCAGCTCCTTAGCCAAAGGCATGGGGCCGTGTATTTTGAGGCACAAAATTGGCCCGCGCGCATTGCTGACGAGCCTCTGCCTTTAATTACAAAATAAATTGCCAAATTTTGATTAAACTGAAAATTTGCGTTTCCCTCGTTGCTCGGTATATTATACTGGTAAGATATACATGTAGATGGTTTTGTAACTTTAAAGGCAGTTTACATATTTATTTAGCCTTTAATATTTGCATAATGGCTGGTGCCCCAATCCTTCACCTTTAAGTAGAGGTGCAGTTTAGAAAGTCACATACTATGCTGTTGTTGCTACGTAAGGCACGCCATTGCCTAGCAGCCAACAGTCTGGTTGCTTCATGCCATTCTCTCCTACGGTGAACACGGTATTGATTCGGTAATTAACACCTCCCGCATGCACCACATAGCAACAAAAATTTAGTCTGGGCAAGTGAATACCAAGTATGCATGTGAAAGGAAGTACGTCAGTTCACCATACGCTATTCATGTAAAACGTACACGTACAAAAGGCTAATGGTGTATGCCATATACCTTTAACCACAAGTCACACTATTTCCTCGAGTCCTTTGCAGTTTTAGCTAGGAAATATCACTAAAAAAGTGAGGTATTAAACTCTGAAAAATAAATTTTGAACCAAAACTTTAGACTGTTTCAAATTGTTGACCCAAACGACATCGAAGTTCAGATATGTCGCTGTTTTTGTGAGCTTCAAATTTTTGGATAAAAATGATCACCAACTCACAGGCACAGAACAAATTTTGCATATACCAAGTTAAACAGGCTTTTACAAAACTTCAAGTTTAGAGTGCAAGCAAGCATATTAGCATGGTACACAGACGTAATCACACCAAGTAGACACCGATGGTATATACATGTACAATATTTGCATTTTGGGGTTTTCCTATTTTTTTGTTTAAATATATTTGTTCGTTTTTATTATATTTTATTATATTAATGTTTTTGTTTTGTTTTTAAAGACTCGTTTTCAACGTTTAAATTTTTCCAGCAGTTTGGACAAAGAAAAAATTAATGCGTTATAGAGCACAATAAGGACTTTTTTGCCAAAAGGAATAACAAGACATGTAAACCATTTTATGGTTTGGTTTGTGTAATTTAATTGTTAGGTGGGTCAGGAGCGATAAAATTATTTAAGTATCAAAATTTTACCAATGTTTAATGGTCTTATAAACTTTTTAAATCTTTATCTTTTTAAATCTTTTTTTTCTCACCGTATAAAAATACATGAATGTCAATGACATTTTTATGTTGTTTTATCTTTTAAATTCAAATCAATAAATATTTAAATGTATTTATTTTGGACTGTCATACAGAAACTGTACCTTTGCTTAATCTGCTAGCTTACTCTAAATCTGAGGACATTTCAGAGTTCACAAGATGAACTAGGTTTTAACAGGACACTTTTCACGAGCAGGTTCACATACATGTACTATATATATAACATGTAGGCTTATATGTTACACAGAGCTTTCGAAGGTCGAACCTTAAAGCTCCACAATTGTTTTTTGACGCTGAACGGACTTATAAAATTTGTATGCATTGTATACACACACTATGGCATAACCATGATAACTACATTTTTTATTTTTTTTTATTTTTTTTCTTTCTCTAGCTACATGCATTAACAATCACTCATAAACACATGCTTATTTTACAAAATGAAGATTTCAGCACTATCTGTCTATTCAGTTTCAAGGTATTTTTTTCGTATACATTGAACAAAGATTTTAAGGAAATTACCTCCTGGAATCAACACATAATGTAATTTTAAGATATACTTCCCACTTGCACTTTTGTCGCAAATGCTGCTTTTCTGTAGAAAAATCATGTTTTCTTCCTCAAAAATTGCCTTCAGTTAGTGCACAAGATAACCATTCACGCGCGCGCGCAGCCCCCTCTGTTGTCGCGCTTACGCACAGACCGCTCGCCACGTCATTTTGTTCATTACTTTATGCAGTATTAATTTTATCATTTAATTATCTCAGAAATGCAACATTTGCGACGGAAGTGTCAGTGGGAAGTATATCTTAGAATTGAATAAGCTATCGATTCCAACATATAAATTTACCCAAATCCGTGTTCAATGTACCGGTATATGAAAAAAATACCAGTTTCAAATATGCATTAGGCCTACATCTCCCAGGGTTGGGGGATGACAAAATACGACCTACATTGTATTGCACCACAACTGTCCATGAACACAGTGATATAAACCGCCTCAGACAGATAAGATGCATGTTACACGAATGTACATGTACCTGTAGGAATTTCACAGCAGCTCCCAGGAATTCAGCCAACCCAACAAGTGTCAAGTTTGTCTGACCCCCATGAATGCCTAGTGGCTATGAATTCCCAGACATTGGCGAGCTTGACCTGTTTGGCTCAGCGCCAAGTTCAAAGCCCACCTCTGTGCAAATTACAAATCGTCAGCTGATCCGAGCGTGACTTGGAACCAGTTCAAGAGTTGGTGTATATTGACATAAAATCCAGATTAAAGACTTGTGACTTCCCATGTATAGTCCTGGGGCCAATCATAAAGCTGTTTAGTAGAATAATTTGCTTGATCCAAAATGTATTTGTCTTAAAAAAAAAATGGGTTAGCAGCCAAAATTGCATGTCAAGTTGTGTTCTTAACAAGAGTAGCTAACCCATTTTTGTAAAGCAAATAAATTTGGGATTAAGAAAAAAATACACCACCACCTGCAGCCAAATAGAGAATTTTCAAATGTTCGATTTTCCCCAGGACTACCTGCAGAAACTGCTATGGGTTTGAAACTCTGCGTACAACCTCACCCAATAACCAGGCTCCCGTGGGAATATCAACAACTAGTTTATGATTAACAGTCCGTCTAGACAGGGCAATGTGAATCAGATCCGAGGGGAGTGTGATGCACCGTGTGTCACACACACTGGAAATTCTCACGATCACCTCATGTACCATATACATGTACAGCTCAAAAACAGCTCAAACACCTGTACACTGGAGCACTTGATCCAGAAACTGAATGAACTTTTCCCCCAAACTTTTTTCCCCGACAATACAAGTGAACTTTTTTTCACATGTATCGTTGATTGCATGGCACGCAAGTACCAACGTGACAAGAACAGAAATCCACATACTATGCTGTCATTGCTACGTGGTGCATGCCAATGCCTTGTAACCAACGGTCTGGTTGCTTTATGCCATTCTCTCCTACGGTAAACACGATGTTGATTCTGTACTTCACATCTGCCGTGTGCACCAGGTCACATCACCGGTACAGTTTAGAATACTTCTACCATAGAGCACTTGATATAGAAACTGAATGAATTTTTGTTCCCCAAACGTTTTGGTTATTATGAAAGTCACATGTTGTCGCACTATTTGTAACCCTCTTGGGCCTAAGTTATCTTTTCAGAACAACTTATTTCTTTTATTTTGAGACCAGACAAACGTATTTCCTTGAAAATATGGTCCGTGTTGCTAAAATCCCCCTTTACTGTCGGAAGACCCAGATGCGGTACTGAGCCGACTTATACTCGATTGGTTTTTATCACACACATGGAGATAAAGTGCAGGATTGGAAAACTGTTACACTTTTATCTTCAATAAGATCAGAACTGGTTGGGGTCAGCAGAGTTAAGATCCGTAATCAAAATCTGCCTAAAAGTAGGTCATCACCGAGACTCGAACAGCGAGTGTCATGGGCTTAACCGCCATCTCACATCCGCAAGTTCCATGCTGCCATGTTCAGAGGTCTGTTCTTTTTTTATAAAAACTCGGACTGCCCAATGACCAGACCTTTTTCCCGCCCACTCCCAACACATTTCGCCCAGATAAAAACCAGACAGAAAGAGTTAGGGGTATGACTAAGTTGGGTCATCCTGCCCCCACTGAACACAGATTAGTCACTTTGTAACTTAAACCTTTAAAAAAGGGGGTCAGTGATTATTTAAGTTGGTGGTAACAATTTCTCAGGTCATGATCTAGCCTTCAAATTTTAACCACTTGATGCCCGAGGACGTGTAAACACGTTTTGGCAATGTGGGTGGTTGATGAGTTAAAACGTCAGCTTTGCCAATGAATTCCACGGTTGGTACACCATTCATTTGTACACACCATGTTTTGAACTTGACGGCAATGTAGCAAATCTCGCTCTGTGGCGGTTGCCTCGGAGTGTTGCAAAGTATGATCTTTTGGCGAGAAGATTTATACAATGAATGTAAAAATGGCTCTCAAAACTTAACGTTTGGTCGATCACATTTGCCTTTTTAAACAATAATCCCGGCGTCAACCGGTTAATAGTCATGGCAGAAATATTAGCACTGAACTGAAGTCGGCCGCTCTATACCAGCAACAGAAGTTTTAGATTTTCACGTTGACTATGTGGACTGAGACCTATTGGCGTCATGTTCAGGTTTTAGAGAGAACACCAAAACCAAACTTGCCTCGTTCGCGATTCTCACGGTAGACGAGAGAGACGATATGAGGCATGCGCAAAAGACATCATGACGTTGCAGTCCACATAGTAGGTGTGACAATCTAAAACTCTCATGGTCGAAGCAGCTTAGACGTTTCGCATATTAGGGCTTGAATTTTAGCTACATTGTAAAACCTACAAGACTAAAGGGTTAGTGACAAGTTTTGCCAGACCAAAAATATGGAACACAGCCGACAAAATATGCAGTTGCTGTTTAAATTTGGGGAAAATAACAAAAAGCATTGGATTGCCAGTCTAGTTAAGTCTAGCTAGCCAACTCTCCGGCCCCCACTTCTCCAAAGAAAGTGTCCAGTTGCTCTAAACCCTCACAGTACGTTTCGAGTTTTAATGGGATTTGTTACGAACCTATGAAAGAGAAAATCAGCCTAAAACATTGCATGCTACATCGGAATAACAAGCTAAATGAAACTTTTTAGGAGATAAGTTTTCAAAATCGTTGTGATGAAGAGAAAGCTAAACATATGATAGTGCTGAAATCTTCAGGTACATGGGGCTTGTTTTGGTAATCACAACCACAAACATGTTTCTGTTTATGAAATCCAAAACATGCCCTTGCAAGACATGGCTTTAAACACAGGTTTGGGTCAAAGATGCAATAGAAAGCTGAAGAGAAAATGTCATCTTATAAGTCATGGCAATAGCCAATGAACCCGGGAAACATTTTTCCATGATTTAAACCAAAAAAAACAGTTTTTGTTTAATCAGCTCCATATTTAGAGCCAATTACCATGACAGCCGATGTTACACTGAGAAGTTAATTTTACACAGATGCATAGATGTCTGAACCCAGACACATAGTAACATCTGATCCACATCTATAGCAAAAAGACAACTTCACAAACGATGCACAGAAATCTGCATTACCTTGCACAGCGAGCACACCACCCAGAACTAGTTACTGAAAACGACAAATCTAATACGAACTACGAAGTTGATCTACAAGACAAGTCAGAGAGATACGTCAATAAATAGTGGTTACGCACTGATATGATAGAAAATTACACAATAAAAGACCTACTAGCCACTCTCATGACACAATGATGCTTGGTCTTGTTTTAAGCCTGTCCACCGGATGAAGGAGTTCGACCATTACTCGGCTGCTGAGGTTACGCATGTGCTCTGCTTCCGTGACGATAACCGAGCGCTCGTGGTGTTCCTGCCGCAAGTGCGAGTCCTCGTCGGCGCTTAACGTGTCTTCGTCTTCACGCACCTTCCGCGCTTCGTCGTCCGGGGTGGGCGTGTGACTAGGCGTCTGCTGGGGCGTGTTACCCGGCGTCGTTTTGTCGCCTTCCAGGTGTCGGATGGCTTGCACGATGGTTTCCAGATTCTGCCGCGACGTCGTCGTAAGCGTGGTCGCAGGGCTGATGATGTGCGATTGTGGAGGAGCTAGTTGGTATTGCATGATGACTGGGTGGGTCACAGGTTGAGGCACTACGGGCTGCTCCAGGATTTTTCGGTCTTCGTAGGCCCTCTGTTCTTGAAGTTTTATCTGTGATGGAAATACAAGAAACATTAAGAAACGGCCATCGATACTTTCAAGCTTGGGTTAATATTCTCTGGAGTCAACTTTGATCGATTCCCATTAAAATCGCGATGTCTTTTGCAGAAATCAATTCCCATTATCTTGGCGATTCCAGGAAGTACCCAGCGATTCTAAACGTCAATAGATGCAGAAACTACAAAATTCAAAGAATTTGGGAGAGATGATACCAGGTTTGCGAGATGTGTCTCTAATTTTGTGATGTTTGTTTTAAAAATGTAATTAAATCCTAAGCCTAATTGTTTTGAGAACCCTGTTCCATATAAGACAATAAAACCTTTCTTTTATTAACTTACCATATCAATAAAGTTGCTACTAACTTATTTTCTTTGAGGTTATTTTGTGGAAAGGCAGAACGGGGCTTTGATTTTTGAGGGAACTTGTGGGGCAAGACCATCAAAAACTGGTAGTAAAGTTCAACAAATTGCTCAGTATTGCAAAAAAGAGATAATTGTTAATTGTTGTCAACAAAGATCCGGGCCATTAAAAAGTGAAAATATAATACATTTTTGGCAGTACCCAAGTACATGGAAATTCCATTGTGTTTTTGTATTTTAATGATCCTGGATCAGACGCTACCTTCTAGAAGTTTTAGCAAAAACCTGGTCCTGATTGCGTGACATCATTATCAAACTCATTTCGTACAGTCGCAACTGAAACCCCAGTTGCTTGTGAAGCAGTTTGATAAGGTTTACCTGTTGGGCCAACTCCTTGAGTTTCTCAGGGTAGAGCTGTGATTCCAGGGATCTGTTCTGTTCCTCCAGTAGCATCCGATACCTCCGTTCCCTGTCCAGCTGGCAACGTAGATCCACCAGCTCCCGTTTTAACTCATCAATCTGAAACACAAACGGATTAACTTTAAATTGGTGCAGCTACCGTACGACAGGGCACAATGGAAAGATTAAATCCTTAAAGCCCGCCGCACACCTTTGCGATTTACCGGCACATCGGACACTGGACCATTGGATCCGGAAAAATCAAACAAGTTTGATTCGCTCCGGTCTATGGCGTACGGTCAGACCGGCCCGAATTGTTTCAGCGCACACCTTTCCGGTAAGTGGTCCGATGATCCGATTATCCGGTAAATCGCAAAGGTGTGCGGCGGGCTTAACACAAGATTTGCAATGTCCAAAAGTTTAAACGACCATTTGACAGGAAAACCCAAATGGAAGATAAAAGTGGTTCAAACTGCAATGATTCCACCCAAGATATATTTCTCTAAGAAAACAATTTAAGTGAAGATAAATTTATATAAATCAGTGTGCACACACATTTTTGCAAGAGCGCCCTCATGTGAAAGAAACCAGGTTCCTTACTGGTCATTTGAGACGTTGGTCAAATGAAGTTGGTCATTTGAGAAATTGGTCTACATTGGCCGTTTGATTGGTCAATTGGAAAGTCATGTGCCTACTTGAAGAATTATGCCGACATCAGGGGTTTATAGGCAACATAACTTGAAGCGAAGCTCAATTTGTGAGCAGAGGAAGGATTAACGAGCCCCCAAAGCATTAATGCCTCAACTAGATGTAGCAGATTTCATCAGGCTTTCATCCTGGGGAAACTTAAGAACCAGATGCGATTAATGATCTGGATCAAGATATGCCTCATTGAATATTATCATCATATTTGACATGCTTGTGGCCCTTGGATGTGTACAGGGCAATGCAGGGGCACAGACTAATAAGCGGAACTACCGTAATATCTTTATATACACATGCATATCGAGGAAATTATTCACTAGATATTGGAACTCCAACTGAATTAGCCTTTTGCTTGTTTCACTGACATACTTCTTTTCACATTCTAGAGACTGAGGGTTTGTAATGCTTCACATATTCAAGTCGTTTGTTTTTAAACAGTGTAATTTCTATATAAAACAAAGTAACACCCGCCTCCCCACCCCCCTGGAATTGCCCACATATGGGTACTAGTCTCATGTGCACAACCCCCCCCCCCCCCCCACCCCCCCCTGGAATTGCCCACATATGGGTACTAGTCTCATGTGCAAAGATTCCATTATTTTTGTTTCCATGTGTACCAACGTTTGACCATCTCAACTTACATTCGTATCTTCAAAGTTTTCCGGGCTTCCGATGCCCTCGTCCATCATACTATCCTGCCGCTTGCGACGTTTTGGCGAGGGCGAATCAGGGTCCTCGCGGTCGTACTTGCGCATGATGCGCTTGAAGTTGATCACCTGATTGAGCAGCTGCGTCTTCTCCTGTTCCAGTCGGTAGATAAAATCGGACGTCTGCTGCAAAATGGCGGCCTGAACACAATGAGAGGAAGACAAAATATTTCATCTTTAGACAATCTTCCAATCCAAGTATGTAAAATTGGGAGTGTCCGTTCGATGGTCAAATAAACTTCCATTTTAATTTCACATTTTGATGACGAGTCTGGTTATGCTCTCGGAAACTCGGCCCAGACTGCAACATCCGACTCATTTCATCAGATGCAGAGAGGGTCAAAAATGCGTACAGTATGACAGGATCATACGTGTATGTGCAGGGTCCCTACAATATCCATGTATTGCTTGCTGTACATGTATACCTTGCTGAGTTTTTCGCCGTCATTATTGGGCAGCAGCGTGCGCAGCGACTGAAATCCCGAGTTAATGCTCTGCATGCGCCTTCTCTCATTGCTGTTAGCTATCTCACGGCGGATGCGTTTCTCCTGCTCCTTATGACTGTTCGGGGAACATCTGCAGAAAAAGGGAAAAAGAAAAGTTCACAATGAAAAACAGCGCGACACAAGATGAATTCTCTTCATGATATAATGGCTCCGGCCAGGCCTGGACGTTATGGAAATAAGGGGCAGGCCACTCCAGCATTGACTTCTCAAAATTTCAAAGAGCACCGAGGACAACTGGAAAGGCACCGTGGCCAAATGTGTACTGGTTTATATTAGAATATACAAGCCTCATTAAATTTTCAAAGGATAGGGCATGCTGGCCAAATTGGCCTCAAAGTGTATATCTTGAAGGGGCATCAGGGCCAACTCAGCAGGGCATGAGGCCATTGGCCTTGGTTAATGTCACGGCTTGTGACATGGAGGAAAGGCAAAATGGTCAAAGCATGGTAGCAATGAATACTTGTTGCTTAACGACCGACTCCAAACCCAATCAAAGATGTGGAACTTAAGGAAATGACAATTTTAAGGGCTCGAATTTTGGTTAAAAATGTACTTGACCAATGGGGTTGTGACTCGAACGTTTTACTATACGGGAGACATTTTTACTAGACTACCCCCGGTACAGTCAGAAGAAAAAAATTGCTTTTTAATTTGCAAAAAAAAATACTGCTTTCTGCAACACAGAAAGACTGATGCTCAAATTTTAATAGACTCAGTGTACTCCTCCCCAAACTCATACATATGTATTTTTTTTAGGATCTAGGCCTGGTAGCTTAACGGTCTTGCGGATGAGATGGACACCCATTTCTTATAAAGAGACCCAAGTGGAAGAAATTCTCAATCTTGCCCCATCAGTCAGTTCTGTAAAAATGTAACGCGCACAGCAATTTGTCCACAAAAAACTACAAGACAAGGCATGCAAATGTTAGGAATCTTAGGATGTGTTCACTAAGTGTTCACATCAGCCTGACTAAACGCAAGTGTGAACGCATTTCAAAAGTGGCCAAGTCACGACTAAAGCCAGTTTCAGAAGTTTCCCGAGTCAATCAAAATGTGGGCGTCTCGGTCATGACTTGATTTGTGTCCATGGCCTCGGCGATCAGCTGTTTTTCTGTTTTGTTCCGGCGTCACAGATCTGAGGCTTTGCAATTGGCCAACTTCCAGGAAAAGTCGGCCAGCAACTTGATCTACATGTATACATATTTTGTATATTTGCAATAGTGAGAATGGATCACAGTTCGCCAAACTAAGGACCCGTTCTTGCCAGAACCACACAGAAAAGAGTATTGGAAAAAAAAGTTTGTTCACATTGTGGAACTACATGTACAGACTTCACACTTGACTTTAAATATTGATGAACATACATGTACATGGGTCTTTCCACGCTAATGGGCCTATTTGAAAAATAAGTCAATAATTCCTTTCAGATGTCTTCAGTTTATCTCAAACTTAAAGAAATTCCCTTGTACTGTTCTCAGGAAATAACTTTTGCCCAAAAAGGTAAGAAAATGCTGGCACGACATACATCTCTGAAAACCCCGTGCACAATTTTTCCATAAACGTATGTAACGTGGACAGACAAAAATGTCACAATTTACGTATAAGGGGAAATTTGTACACAAGCTTTTCAGAAATGTATGTTGTGGCAGCATTTTCTTACCTTTTTGGGCAAAAGTTATCTTCTGAGGAAAGTACAAGGGAATTTCTTTAAAAAGAGATAAACTGAAGACATCTGTAATGAATCATTGACTTATTTTTCAAATAGGCCCATTAGCGGGAAAGACCCACATACATGTAGGCATTTAATGGCAAGTTGCCAACCAGCATCGGAGCGGGACTTTCCACTCTGGCATGCTTCCACAAATCAGCTGATTTGTGTTATATCTCGCCATGTCTGGTTTTAAACCAGTTCAATCCATGCTTAACTCCCACAGACAATTGCGCAGTATTTACATATTCTACATGTAGGTATGCATGTGTGTCTATACGCCCACGCAAAAACCGGAACAGTAAACTACTGCCCTGGACTCCCCAGTGATGTACCGGGTAGGCTACAAAGTACGACAGAGAAAAAAAAAAACTTGCCACCATAACAAGACCTTTGCAACCCAGCTGGCCTTTAGATTACATGTTTCAAAGGCTGCACATTATCAACCGCTCACCGCTGAGAGATCTCCATTTCCGCTTTGCGCTTTGCACGTGACTGCGCTGGGCAAATATTATGGAGGGAAAAATCTAACTATAAATTTATAAGTACATGTACGGTATTTGGTACGGGGTTATCGTTGATTCTGCAGATAAAAAACTAATCACTGTCTCTACTTTGTTGGTATTTAACGCAATTACAAATTCCAACATGTGATCAGAAATGTTTCAGTTTTCAGTGAATTTACAGCTTTTAAAAACCCGACCCGTACAGTATACATGTACTCCATAATTAAATGTACCGGTAGAACCAGTTAAAAATCCCCAAACATCATGAACATAAACCACAACTCAATTGAGTAAATTAATGCAGTAATTAAATCCACTGCAAAAGCCACCACAAAAGCCACCAGTTGCATTTACGCCAAATCCCTTTGTTCCTGCCACAACAGAACGACTTCCTTTATGAATAGCCATATGTCAAAACTGAGGTTTCCTGTATTGTTTCTACTACTTTTTTGTTGGGGGTGGGAGGAGGAGGGGGCACACGTGACAGTGGCCACTAACAGTCATGCAACAGACCACCACTTGCACCTGTCCCTAGACAAAACACTGCATCTAATGTGTGTATGCACACTCCTTTGTTTTGGTGGCTTATTGACAGATTTACATGTGTATATACATACAAACGCTGGTGTGGGTACACAAAGCTTTTGACAAATTTTCATTTATGCTAATTTGAGATGTTAAGTGTATTCTTTCTGCAATTTCAAAAGCAAGGTACCGGTATTAACGCAATTGCCATTGTTTGTGAAGTTCGTTACCAGCTTTTCAGTGGGTCATATTTCTGGTTCCTTAAATGTATAACAATGTATGAGTTTATCACAATGTCTTTGTTTCTTTTGTATAATTCTTTTTTTTTTAAAGAAAAATTACAAAAATACTATTGAGTTACTTTAAAAATTATGTTTATGTAGCTCATACTAATGACCCTAATCACTGCAACTACAGCAGATTTGGGTAATGTGTCCCAGTTACGTACGACACTCTCTACTTCAAAAATCACCACTCACGATCACAAATTCTCAGTAATGGACTGTGGCCTGTGATTATAGGGGGCAGCATCATTTTCTTCAATATTTCATTCTCTGATTCCTAAAAAATATTTGAAACAAAAGACCATAAAGGCTTATAATTTGTTCCATGGTATTGAATTGGAGTTTGGTGTCCCGGGTTACCTACACCAATGAAAATAGACTGCCGAAGTGAATACGTCACCTTTTGTTGGTTGCCTAGGCAATTGGATCTAAACTAAAAATCACTCAACCGTGTCCCAGCGCTTTTCCAATGGTACTTTTCCCGACGGCCATGATAGTTTAGATCCAATCGCCATGGCAACGCACGTCACACTTCGGCAGTCTATTGACTGTAGAATGAGTTTGCATTAACCTTGGTGCCATATCTACACTCAAACATTAAATTTAAGTGGCATTTGTTGAAATAAAAATAATTATTTTCTACTGGAAAACTACTTTCAATCTCTAAAAACACTTGAAAATCTTAAAAAGCATGTCACACTTTTGGACCCCTAATTTTGGGAATTAACCATT
This sequence comes from Henricia sp. BOLD:AAB3569, assembly GCA_037783545.1. Classification (NCBI taxonomy): domain Eukaryota; kingdom Metazoa; phylum Echinodermata; class Asteroidea; order Spinulosida; family Echinasteridae; genus Henricia; species Henricia sp. BOLD:AAB3569. The sequence goes on from JBBELK010000453.1 coordinate 1,240,226, forward strand.
TACAGCTCGACCCTGCTTTGTTTACAATCCAATCGATTCATCCTTCCTTCACAACAGACCAACAACAAAGACTGATTGGATCAGCCCGTATAAGCTGTGAATGGTGAGGCTTTAAGACTAATTACACCGAAAGACACCTGCTAATCTGCTATTAAGTCACAAGAGTGGCTATGAATCATGCTGCCGCACTGTGAAGACTGTCATACTACACATAAGCTGCATTCAGATTTTATTTTTTTCCTGGAAATTTTACTGAGACAATGGTTTTTTTTTTGTGTGGGGAAAGGGCCTCTGAAATAGTATTTTTATCACTTTAATCCTTAAAAATGGCAACAGTTGTTCCTCCCAGTTACGCAAAGTTTTTTTTTTTTTTTTTTACTTAGACAGGCACCATCTGTTGTGTTTCGATTAAAAACATGCCTAATTATTGCTTGAAATCCACTCACCAAAAAATAAATAAAAATAAACGGAAAAAAAAGCCGCATCACCGCATTATTTTGGGCGACTTAATGCTAAACAGTTTTTTCTTTGCCTTACATGTACAGTCATCAAAACTAATTTTAAAACCAATTTTTAAAATAGGGATTTTCCCCAAATTCCCTGTCATCGCATGAAGTATTTACATTGAGAGTGTCGAGTATGTACTTGAAAGCCGGTTACTTTTGTTTACAATGCTTTTGTCAGAGTTTTTCAGAAACACTGTTCTCAAACTTGTTTCAATTTAAATTCAGAAATTAAAGGATATTATTAAATTACATGCACATTCCAACAAACTGTATGTTAGAAAATGTACAGCCTTCTGGCTTCATCCCCCACAATCCATTCCATCATCCAGTGTTTTTCATGTCCTGGGAAAGGGGAAATCCCCGGATGGATTAAATCAAACTCCAGCTGTGATGAGAAATACTGGTGCAACAATGGATTTACATTGTGTACATGTACATTGTAGGCCTACATCATTATCGCAGTTCATTTTGGCTGTGCAGAAATGTTGGAGTTATTTCCAAAATGAAAGGAAAGCTTCATGGTTTGTTTTTTTAACATTTGCTGTAGCAAAACAAGCATGCCTTTAATTACGGTTGATTTGAATGTGGATTTGAACTGGATAAATGTGGGAACATAATATTCCAAACACCAAAATATGTTTGTAAATGAGGAAGAACAATCATTAATTTGTAAATGGTCGTTTATAAAATAAACCTTCTGTAATAATCATATTAAATAATCTTTGTTTTAGAAACTGTTAAATAATGGAGCTATTCATGATCATGTAATTCACACCCCCTGAGTGAAAACATAGAATCTTCCAGGCACCAGAACCCACTGACTTGGCACAGTGCCAGACTTGGCAAAATGCCAAAACCTTTGCAAATGCATAATGATTACAATATATTCTCATTGTCTTGCATACAGTAAACAGTGGATTAATGCAAATTATCTGTCTACATGTAGGGTAATCTTTGCTCTTTAAATAATAAAAAGGTTTTTATTATAAAAGGTCAATGAGTAGTGACTCACTAGTAACTAAAAATAAGTAATTTTGAGAAGTGCAGGCAGCTACAAAATTTTATTTCATGTGCAGCGATTCACATGATCACAATATTGCAAAAAGTTTGAGAAAAAAGCAGACAGCAAACTTTTAAGTTTTTCCTTGCTACACAAAAAAAAAGTGTGGCTAAAAAACCATGACCCCACAAATTTTGCAATGTCACTCGAGTAATTTTGATTTCCCAATAGAGGAAACTCGTCTTTGAAAGAGCTTAGCCGGGGACAAGGCTTCCGCTAAACGCTGTGTGTCATCATGTCCTTTGCCAATCTTGTCTCTTCTAATATTTTTGAAGAATGACCTCAAAAAGCAGGCCTTATTTCTCAAAATTAAAGGAGCGTTTCCAGATCACATTTTTAAGCCCCTCCCCCATTTTTCTCATGGGTGTTGAGATTTTGATACCATATCAGTTGTCATATTTTTCTTTAAAATACCATTCTGACATTTTGCACTCTCAATCTGTATATTTTCAAGGATATCGTTAAAAAAACCACCGATGTTTTGTGAATAGTATTTTGGGGAGGTATTTTATATGATTGGGTTAGAGCGAAATTATCAATTTTCTGAAAAAAAATCAGAACAACCTCCTTTAGGAACTAACAACACATAGGCCTACTTTGAGATCCATCTAAACTCGCATAGAGCAACATGCGAGCGGGCGTTTGTTTTCACCGTGCTCGAGGTCACAGAACCGGAACTTCCGGTAAAGTTGCGTCCCCCTATTACCAACACTTCCAAAATAAACACTAAATTTCACATTAAAACAATTTTTTTTGCTAATTACGTATTTGTGCATTTACAAATTGGAAAATTTGTGGTATTTCAATACCACGACTTGAGTTTATTATAGCCTTTTTATCTGGATGCACATTAGCCACAAAGTAAAGTCTGTCATAAAAATCACAAAATAATTGAGTCCCTGCACCTGCAGAAATATAGGCTATCCAAGATTGGATTTCAAAATGGCTACCAAGTCGACTCCGCACTTAATTTTAAATAGGTACCTTTGCCATGTTTGCTGTATACGATATTCTTGCCTGACTGGTTGCAGGTAGGTAGACAGAAAAACATACAAGCATCGAATAAAAATTCAACAATCAGCTGTCTGTGAAATTTAATCAGTCAAAGTCACACTCCTGTCATCTGCTACAAATTGGCACTGTCTTGATACAATCCGTGTATGCAGTACATTCCACCATAGAGCAAGGAAGATTCACCACACACGTTTAATAATGCAGCATATGCAGCCAGATATTGCGACCCAGACTCGACTGTGTCATGTCAGCAGACATCCCTGTCTGGCACGATCCACTTTGGCTACGGGTACGGGTAGGAGACATCGATATATGCCGCGCCGTACAAAAAATGTAGTTCAAATGAAGTTCACGCGGCATAAGACGGCGGAACACACCTTTGATGTTTTTTGGTCTCGTCTTAATTGTTTTTCTCTCGCCCTTTTAACAAATTGTACATAGGCGCTAGGCCTACTTTAATACTACAATTCTTAGGAATATCAGTAAATTATTAAAGTCTTCCACAACTGTGGAAAAGGCCATAAAATGCTCCCATTTTGAATGTTTTACTTTCCCGTTCCCCACCCCAACCCCCACCAGGTCACAAGAATTTCAGCAATCTGAACAAAAAATACAAAATTGTCCACATAGGCCTTAAACTCTTTTCTCGCAAATGCAATGTTTGACAAGAAAAATTAAGCGTAAAAAGGGTATTTAAAAGTGATATATTGAACAATGAACATACATAAATGGTATCTTAATCTTGCATTTCCATCTTCTTTTTAAATTTATTTAGATCATTTTTCTTTTTTATCAGTGCCTCCTCGATCGTAGTCATAAAGGCAGTCTTCAAAGTTTTACCACCCTAAAGTGAAAAAAATAATATCTTGGCCTAGGCACTAGACTAATAGTAATAATAATTTAATTATGCCTAGGTCTAGTAAAACAAAAATCAATGTACAATTTTTTTTTCAAAATAAGCAAATAACAACCTATTTTAAATAGTAAAACAAAAGTAAAACTCGGTTCCTTTAACTTTAGCAAGACCATGAAGGAATAAAAAGGAAAATCACATTCACTTTCGGAAGAAATAGTTCGCTGCATGAGTGTATTTTCTCAACCGGGGACCGTTATATTCCACCTTTTCCAGGCCCATATCATTTGCATATTACGCCCACGCACGGAAGAGCTGAGCGCGCGCTGCATCCTGCCGGCACAGCCGGCCGCACACTGCTGCCTACGTGCGGCATGGCACATGTCAAGCAAACCGCAAATTTACAACGCCGTTTCAAAACAAAAACAACGCCAAGTTTCCTTCCTCTATGGTAAGACCATCGCTTCGGATTACATTAAATGGCAACTAATTGCCGTTAAAACATCTAAAACAAGAAACACGTCGATTTAACAGAAAATATTTCACAAAATATGTTTGATAAACATTCAGTAAACATGGTAAAGGCGGAAACAAGCATGACTCGACCGCGTGAGTAGCGCTAGTGTGTGGGCGCGCAGCAGTCGAAAGGCGTGGCAGCCCGGGAGAGCAAAACATACACGCGTGAACGGTACACATCTTTCACCTTTTAGAACCAAGAAAAATATCAGAACCAAAACATACAACTCCTAGGCCATAAAACTAACGTTCTCTGCTGTGGCTATGAACTTTAAGTTCATACCAGTACAAAATAAACATCTTAATTTAGCCTACTCGCATCACTAACCATGCTAACTTTACAACACATGTTGCAAGCATTCCCACGCGAGCACGTGGGAACACAGCAAAATATTCGTCCAAAATTAAGCATTATTATCAGTGAAATTACCCCAACTAAAAAATAACAGTGCACCTGGAATAAGCTGGATGATTAATACAGTACTGCAATCGATAAATAATGGAGATTTTTGCGACTAAAATGCATTTGAAAGACCCGATTAAAACGTAAATATCAATCACGTGGCCGATCAAAATACTACTCCCGACAAAGAAAACACGGCATTTAAAGTCGTCACGTACCTTCCATCTGTGGACACAATAGGGCTCGGTAACATCTCATTCCTCTCCGCATATGCTTTCTCCATCTTGCGCATGAAATACGCCATATTTTCCAAAGCTTGCCGCGATTTTACAGGCAAATATGGTGCAAAATTTAAAGGTAAAATCCGCAGTGTTTTTATTTTGCTTTCAGCTGCTAAACCGGCGTGGTTGAAAAATATGCGTGGTCAATATATCCGTACGCGTATCGTGGCGGCGCGGGAAACAGCTGGCCACACAGTCAGCTGCGACGTTTACTCTCAAGGTTACGATATATTCAGTCGCCAGAAAATATCTTCGCCGCTTTGGATTATCTTCCAGTGTACCAAACAAAAATATTTAGGCAAAAACGTATGCTCTGGGCAGAATGGTCTCCCATAACAAATTATTAAATTATGTCGATAAGCGCTAAATTTATTGAAGCAATAAAACTGAGAACTATAGCGTTTGTGGCGGATGAGACTTGAATAATTCGGTCATAATCAGCTGACAGTTGGCATGGCGCGGCTAGCCTAGGCAAGCGACTAGTGACAACAGCTGCGTGAAATTCCACACTCAAATACTAGGAGAAATAAATGTAAATACGTAGCAATGGTCGAGCGTTAAAACATCTAATGCCCAAACTTTAGTTAGATTTCCAAGGAAATCTAAGGAAAATATGTTTTTAATTCATATTGGGAAAAATAAAGGCTGTTTTTCATCAAAATGTTCAATATTGCAAGCCAAGTTTTCGCAATGCATAACAATTCTCCCTACCCCAGGAATGTTCGACTTCAATGAATGGTATGCAGAAGCAGCCAATCAGATCGTTGAGTTTTGCGAGACCGTCAGTCACATCTAAAAATAAAGCATTACAGCATGAGTAATGCCCGCTCTGGTGTGTGATTGGCTGTGATATTTTCGCGGGTTTCCTCTCTGTCGATTCATTAACTTACGCCGCCTAGACGGTTTCTTATTCCCCAAGTTGTTCATTCATGATATCGGGTTTAGAGGAAAAAGTTAGGTAGTTTTGGCTCTATAATATACTCAATTATGTCTTGAGTCCTCTAATAGTAATACTCCACACATTATTGAACATGTACTTTTGTTCGACATATTTTTTTTCTTTCTTTCTTTTTTCTTTCTTTTTCCCCCTGGGAAAACTTTCCTTTTGCCTAAAAATGCCTTTAAATTATCAGAGCGTGTCCCGGCATTGTTCAAAGTTTTGGTCGAATACAAAAGCAAGAATGTGAACTAAAATTCTGTTCGGCTGTAGCCGCCGTACCAGGAAGTCAGCTGTCAGTACAAAATAGCGCAATAAATAGATTGAATAGTATATATACATGTACATAAACATGCATTTGCAGTGACTCCAAACGTTTTTTTCACAAGTTGACAAGAAAAACAACAATGGTACGAAAACACCACATAATTTTATTTCAGTCCAAAGTGCTAGTGGTATTTTGTGTGAAAAATTAACAACTCAAGGTGTTTTCTAAATTAAAACAGGCTTTCGCAAAAGACTTTTTTACCATTCAACTCAACACAAAAACCATGGATTTTTCACGTTTTCAGAAGTATTACTGCACCTAATTTTTTTCATTTCAGTTATTCAAGGAAAAATCGGTAACGTTGCCGTTTTGTTGCGCACCTACGTACCTACTCGTTCGCTCGTACCCAGCTCGTGGGTCGCTGGGTACGAGCGACTACCCGACAGCAGAGGGCGCAATTTAGAACAGCAGATGTTATGCGATTCCCGGTGCACGGTGCGACTGCATTTTATTTGTAATCGGGTTATTTTGCATGAAATTCTCCATATTATCAATTAAGAATGAAGGAAACACCGCTGGCAAATGTTGAAAAGGAGTTTTTAACGGGAGCAATTAGGTCAGGAAAGGTATGTGGTTGACGTTGATAAAACTCAAAATTTTTATATCAAACTCAAAACACGTTTGTTGGTTGTGTTGACATAGACTGGTTATCGGTCCACTTTCATATTCCATATAGGGCCTAGGCTACGACGTTACTGTGCATGCACGTTGCACCGTTAGAGGATAGACTGGTTCCTGGACCTCATATTCCACATACGGACTTCACCCAAAGGTATTTTTTTCGTATACATTGAACAAAGATTTTAAGGAAATTACCTCCTGGAATCAACACATGTAATTTTAAGATATAGGCCTACTTCCCACTTGCACTTTTGTCGCAAATGTTGCTTTTCTGTAGAAAAATCACGTTTTCTTCTTCAAAAATTGCCTTCAGTTAGTGCACAAGATAACCATTCACGCGCGCGCGCAGCGCCCTCTGTTGTCGCGCTTACGCACAGACCGCTCGCCGCGTCATTTTGTGCATTACTTTATGCAGTAATTTTATCATTTATTTATCTCAGAAATGCAACATTTGCGACGGAAGTGTCAGTGGGAAGTATATCTTGGAATTGAATAAGCTATCGATTCCAATATATAAAAATTTACCCAAATCCGTGTTCAATGTATATGAAAAAAATACCCACCCAAAGGCCATTTCGCCCCAAAACCACTTCGTCCAAACACTACCTCGCCCAAATGCCACTTCGCCCCAAAACAACTTCGTGCACAGCCACAGGCCATGGTTCAGGGCGAAGTGGTTTTGGACCTGGGCAAAGTGACTGTAAACCAGTTTTTTTACTGTTTTCTCAAAAGTTAGACTAGGTACGGAGCTGATTTGTGCTCAGGTTGGTTTTAATCATGCATACCTTCAATCACACAGGGGGATGAAACTATTTACCAATGTTTACCAATCATGTAAATTGTATACTACCTTTAATATTGCAGAGAATAGATGGACGAGACACATACGACTACAGGAGAATAAAGATTGCATTTGGAGTGGAGAGGGGATGTTGTGAAGTTCAACTTGGTAACACAAGGTATTGATTCTGGGGGTGTAACCACATCCTCTAAAATACCTTAGTTTGCAGTGGAGAGATTAACCAAATTTTTAAAGTGCTCTAATCACATTTTTCTAAAAGGTTTAAATGGCTTAAAAAACTATTTAAAGTTAGAACACATCATTGGTAATCTTGAAAATCCGAAATGATCACAGATTTACACATAACTTACACAATATAAACATGATGACAGTAGTAAACTTCCCCTGAAATGGTTTTGTCTGAAGTGATATAGTCTTTGAGAAATGAGCAAAACATTTATGTTTTGTCTTACTTCGCTTCAAAAACACTTCGTGCACAGGTCGTGGTCACGGCGAAATGGTTTTGGGGAGAAGTGACTGTAAAGCCTTTTTTGACTGTTTTCTCAAAAGTTAGACAAAGTACGGAGCTGGTTTTTGCTCAGGTTGGTTTTAATCATTCATATCTTCAATCACACAGGGAGATACAACCATTTGTAACAACCACCAAAGTTTCGTAAACTAATTTATCCAGTTCCATAGTGCAGTCATTCTACCAAAATTTTTACCACGTCCAGATTAGAGATTGAAAATTTATACTGTTTTCTTCCCAAGGCTAGTATTTTGGGGAGGTATGTTATATGATTGTTAGGTTAAAACGAAATCCACTTTCTGGAAAAATCTGAACACGCTCCTTTAAACTGTGACCACTTAAACAGCCTTCAACATGAGGGTCTATGAAATAACACTTGGCGTCTACTTTCACTGATGTTGTTGAGTCTTTTTTATCCTTTTTCGGTCGAATTACTCTATACCAAAAATTCCTTGATACTGTTTATGTATCCCAAAGAAAGGCAGGTTTGGCGACTGACCAGTCACAGTTTGGAGGCACAAAACTCAAACTTTGTCCCTCAACTTCTATAATGTATTATTTTTTATTATTTATTTTTTTTACAGGGTTTTATGCCAGGTGTCGTGTGAAGCAATTGAACCCAAGAGTGCCAGACCAACAGAAGGACAGCTGTTCATCAATTTAGAACTCTCTCCGATGGCGTCGCCCGGCTTTGAACCAGGAAGGTAGGAAATAGAGTAAAATGCATTGGTACTACTACATAGACATTTTTTGCCCCATGTCAGTTTGCCTTGCTTCAAGAAATCCAAATTATACTCTGACCGAAAGATCGAATCCGCTGAGAAATGTAACACATTTTATCAGCCAATAACATGTGTGAACACCTCTTGTGGCAAGGCTGACTGCACCAGCCTCTATAAGAGCCACTGAGGCAGTGTGCGCCACTCTGCCAAAAGTGCTTTCCTGAGCTCATGATTGTGATTCTAAGGCCGTTTTGGAGACGTGCGGATCCAGGTTCAATCAGGTTGAAAGCTGAACAAAATGAGTTGTCTAAGAGCCCTTAACTGCAGGATTCTCCAATACACAGGGAATGTCTCATTGCCAATATACGTAGGTAACCGGGACGGACACTTGTGTTGCATTTTAGGCCGTCCCGGTTACGAGAGATTTTAGAAAGGCATGTTGTCACACTATTTGTAACTCTTTTTGGGCCTAAGTTATCTCTTCAGAACAACTGAAACCTATTTCTTTTATTTTGAGACCAGACAAAGGTATTTTCTGGAAAATATGGTCTGTGTTGCCAAAATGCCCCCTTTACCGTGGAAAGACTAATTTCTAGATTGATTGTACTGCATTGAAATTTACTATACAATATACATGTAGGCTAATTCAGGAACTAATGAATATTCGATATTCGATCAAACAATTGGTTAAAATATTCGAATAGTAAATCATTTGAATTGACTCAGCCCTACACAGGTCTTAGTTTGTTTACTCGGAGTCCAAATCATGCTTACACTGAAAGTTGCTAAATGGGGCCACTTTTGTTATTATTTTTCTGTGAATTTGACAGGTTATCGGAGTATGGAGTTGAGCTAAACCGGTTATTAGAACGATGCTTGAAAGATTCCCGCGCTGTGGACATGGAGTCACTCTGCATTGTGGCTGGTGAAAAGGTTAGATTAGACCTCTGGGCCATAACACCCTACATCGTGGGGTACCGTGGCCGAGTGGTTTGGGTCGTTGACTCGCAATCATGGGTGAAAACTTGGGGTTGCGGGTTCGAATCCGGCTGCGGTACCTGTGCCCTTGGGCAAGGCACTCAACCACACTTGCTCCATCCTTCGGAAGGGATTTAAAGCCGTTGGTCCAGTGTGTTAGGTAATGGTAACGCACTCTAAATATCCCAGAGCATTCTTTCGTGAAGAGCAGGCGGATTCCCCGGTGTCTCTGGCCATTTGTAATTCTAATTCTTCATGGGTTTCCTCACGCTTGCGGGTAACAGTGCAATGAGCACTATTGAGGAATCCTTGGTATGGATACCAGAAAGAAATAATAATAATAATAATAATTTAGTTAAAATTCTCTGCATGTCTTTGGGGCATTTTTAATTTTGTGTTTTCTATTTTACAAAATTAGTTATTTTCTCTCAAACTACTCTAATTTTCAGGTCTGGCAGATCCGAGTTGACGTCCATGTTCTGAACCACGATGGCGGCATCTTAGATTGTGGCAGCATCGCAGCGATTGCAGCGCTGGCTCATTTCAGGAGACCTGATGTGACTGTAGTGGGAGAAACTGTTACAATTGTAAGAAATGGACCAAAAAAGGCAATGCCTTTGGTTATGTTCACACTAGTATTGTAAAGACTCGGACTCGGGATTGGGACTCGGGACTTAAGTTGACTTGAGTCCCGATTGTTACTGACTCGATTCGAGTCTCCAACCTCAAATGACCTGACTTTGACTCAGTTACTGACAGAAATGACTTGACTTGTGAAAATGCAGTGAAATTGCTGTGTAGTGTTATTTCTCTTTGTTCTGACTTTCATGTTGTTTTCACGGCAAAGATTCTCATAGTAATGTCCTCACTGCATATGGGTCATTCTATAAATTTGAGGTCCAACGTGTGACATTTTTCTGTCCCCGTTACACCTGACATACTGCTATTTGCCATACAAGTATCATTAAAAATGCCTTCAAACCATATTTTTTTGAATTGTATTTTATGTAATCACTCTTTGAAATAGAAGGCATTTAAAGAATATGTCCTGAATTTACAAAATACAACATTTGACAAGATGTCAGATGTAACGGGGACAGAAAAAGTGGACCCCAAATTTATAGAATGACCCATATGCATATCTATGCTCCTTTCAGCACACACCCGAGGACAGAGACCCAGTCCCACTCAGTGTTCACCACATGCCTGTCTGTGTGTCATTTGCATTCTTTGAACAAGGGTAAGAAACCAGTCTATTTTATTCCTAATGAGGGAAAAAGTGGTATTTTGTGATCTGTAATAATAATAATAATAGCAGAGCATTTATAAGGCGCATGGTATCAAACATGAGTGTCATTCAAATGCGCCGTAGCCATTATTATTATCGCTGCCATCATGGAATCAGCAGAACCATTTCGCTTCAACTAGGTGGCTGCCTGACCAAGGCACACAACCCTATCAGCACTTAGATTGTGGCATTCCCCTAATTACAAACAGGCTGTAAATATACAGTGTACAAATTCTAGATATCATCAGAGAAAAAGTCAAAATGCATGTACAATATCAAAATATAATTTTCTTTTGAGAAATTCAAACCTGAAACTTACATTCTGCAAAGTTTTGGAGCATAAAACTGCCTTCAAATCCCAAACAATAACTTTGGTGAGGTACACATTTCAAATTTCAGGGCGCTCTTATTTATTGCCCGTTGCTGTATTTTGAATCATAGCTTGTCCCTGTTTGTTTGAATGGAACTCTAATATTGAATGCAGAATCTCTCAACGTCTTGTTCGATTCAGTGCAACCGACATGGCTTGCTTCAAATTGATGTAACTGTAAAACTTCACAACCAATTGAGCTGGTTGACCCCTGCTTATAAAGCTTATTACAGTATATAGTCAAACCTGCTACTAAGGCCGCCTTGATAAAGAGGCCACCTGTTTATACTGGCCACCAGTATTTGGTCCCAGATACCATGTGTATAATGCTAATGCAAGGGGCCACCTGTTTATAGTGGACAGTTTTTTATGAGGGTGGGCAATATATACATGTACAAGTTTCACTAATTTGAACATTGTGTTTGATATTTTGTGTTTTTCAGCAAATACTTACTGGTGGATCCAACGTTCAAAGAAGAATCCGTGATGGAAGGCAATATGGTGGTGGCTATGAACGCTCACCGTGAACTCTGCACAGTTCAGATGACTGGTGGGATGCTACTGCTTAAAGAACAGGTGATGATATGTGACAAATGCAACTTTTGAAAGTGGCATAGACCCCATAGGGCGTGTTTGTTTCGGACGGATCAAGATCTGCGCAGATCCAAGGTGAAGTCGTCCACTTTGCGCAGATCCTGATCGAGATCTTTGATCTCTGGAATCCTTCTCGTGAGGTAGTTCAGCGCGAGATCCAAAATGGCAACGTAAACTTTGCAAAGATCATTGCGTAAATAGATCTTGTCGTTTACATTCTTGGTGACAACACATGATACAAATTGAGGCTGTTCATTTATTTACGATGAATGTCATGGATGAAATTTGATTCAGAAATTAGACAAATTGAGTAAATAAATTGCCATTCATGTGACTTGAGATCCGAGTAGAGAGCAGTTTTGTTTGCTTCTGCGCGGCCACACATCTCGGGATCTTGATTCGGATCTGTGATTAAACAAACACGCCCATAGCTCGCGTGTAATTATCGCAGGAATGTTGCGCAGCTCTTGCAATAAAAAGTCGCGCAAATTGGCTTGGGCAGTGCGTGCATAAGGTTCTGTGAAATCGGCTGCAGGTCTGCGAAATGAGTCAGATATTGCGGGCAGAGTTTTTAACGGGCCAATTTCACGGCGTTGGTAAGCACAACATTTTGCTCAGCACAACATTTTTTGCTTTACTTTACAAAAATGGGTTGCCAGTCAAAGACATCCAGCTTTTCCACTCGTGGCCGGAAAAAAATAAAAATATTGGGGGAAAAAACAGCATCCATTATTATCTCCACTGCTCGATATTTGTGTATATGCTTTACCATTCCGTTTTCTCTCAACAGATCTTAAGATGTTCACAAATTTCAGTCATTAAAGTTGCAGAAATAACAGAACTCATCAAGAAAGCACTAAGTAATGATGCAAAGGCGAGGTGAGTGGGATACACTGCTGATGTGTAATAAGCTCAACTGTAATAAAACTTTCTGCAAATCACAGACTACTAATTCTGCAAATCCTACCAGAGAATGCTTTATTTTCAGAATGCATCGATTCGCCCTAACACATGTTTATTTTTGCTAAAAAGGTCAGTAAAGATAATCAAAAAGAAGGATTTTGAAAGTGTGTTTGTGTTTGTGCCTTCGTGGCATAGCAAAAACCAGGGGACAACTTCAGTCGGCCTTTGCAATGATTGCTTGTGCCCAAATTCCAATAGTTCAAATATAATTTCAAAATCATGCACTTTAACAGGCTGCCCAGCAATAACTATCAGTTATTTCACATGGTTCATGGAATGTCTTGTGTGTTAGGCATTACCAAGCTTATGTGCACCCACAAATTTCATTCTGGAATGGTTGTTTTTTAAAAAATTATTATTATTATTATTATTATTTCTTTTTGGTATTCATACCAAGGATTCCTCAATTGCACTGTAGCGTGAGGAAACCCACGAAGATTTAGAATTAGAAATGGCCAGAGACACCGGGGAATATCCCCTTGCTTTTCACAAAAGAATGCTCTGGGATCTTTAGAGTGCGTTACCGTTATCTATCACACTGGACCAACGGCTTTACATCCCTTCCGAAGGATGGAGCAAGTGTGGTTGAGTGCCTTGCCCAAGGGCACAGGTACCGCAGCTCGAATCGATCCCGCAACCCCAAGTTTTCACCCATGATTGTGAGTCAATGACCCAAACCACGGTACCCCACTGAATATTATGTGCATGTGTGAATCCCATGCACAACATTTGTTTTTTGTGTCAACGTAAGAGTGTCCCATGCGTAACAACAATTTTGCTGATTTGTCACTTTGATATCTATTATCTGAAACAATTAATGACCCTGCTGGAAAGCACTTCTAACATTGCCACTTCTCAAAAGGTATAATGTACACTGGTTCAAATCAAAATTTGTAGAGATACGGTTATTTCAGGTCACTTGAAATTTTGAAGCTCTGGTCGACAGGTTTTTCATGTTACTTTGAAACACCCCATTTGCAGATCGGACGGCCAGAAATGTGGCTATGCCGAGTCTCTACCCAGGAGGCGAATCACAACATCTGTAGCACCGTCTCAGCGAGTTGACACTTCACAGTCTAAGGAGACTGCACAGGAGGTCATTGATAGAGCAGAACCATCGCAAGACTCGTATCCTTAAAGGAGCGTGACCAGATCACATTTTTTATACAATTTTTCCCATGGGTGTTGAGATTTTGATACCATATCATTTGTCATATTTTTCGTATTAGGGGCCGTCCATAAAGTACGTACGCACGAAATGCCGACTTTTTAGACCTCCCCCTCCCCTCCTGTACGCATATTTTGTGACGTCACCCATATGCTTTAACATTGGGTGCACGCATTGGGAGGGATTAATTGGGCAATCTCGGAACTGTGCATTCAGCCTACGGGCTACGAATTGAAGTAATTTCATTGGCTGTTTTGTTACAATTCCTTAATGCCCGTTTCTCCCAGCGGTGGCCAACCAATGATCATAGAAGCTGGTTTTGGTGGCATCGGAGAGGGGGCCTCCAACACATGGCTTATCCAAGGAGCTGAGAACAAGGTTGAAGATGATGAGGATGAGATGGGAACAACAGTGGAAAATGGGAACAAGGTTGAAAGAATGGAAGATGATGTGGCAAATGGCGACGCTAGGAGTCGGCAGCCAATCAAAACAGAGACAGGTGATGTAATGTTTTAAAAATGTTGGCTTTGGCACTAGCTTTTGTTTTGTTGATTTAAAATTTGCTGACTCTGACCACTTTATCATTTGCAGTAACCCAAAATATTTCCTAACTTTCTCTTGGTATTAATGGATACATTAGTATTTTTGCAGTCAGGTGCATTTAGGCCATTTTTTTGTCAAAGGTCTTCGAACGGTTTCATTTTTCATAACCTTTCCCCAACAAAATTGGATATGTTCGCTTAAAAAAACAGAAACACAAATTATATTCTGACCGAAAGATTGAGGGGGCCGAGAGTAGTCAGTAACATGTACGACCACCTCTTGTAACAAGGCTAACTACACCAGCCTCTGTAAGAGCCACTGAGGCAGGGTGCGTCTCTCTGCCTGAAGTGCCTCTCTGAGCTCCTGCATTTCTAGGGCTGTATTGGAGACACGCGAGCACAGTGGTTAGCTCATCCCACGCAGGTTCAATCAGGTTGATAACCCAACAAAATTGGTTTTCTGAGAGCCCTTAACTGCAAAATTCTCCCAGAAACAGAAAATGTCATATTTTATTACCGTGGGAATTACTATGTTCAAACAGGTCCTTGAAGCAGTCTTAAAAATGATTTCAAGGCCCTTTTCCAAATCTCGACTTCGTCTCCGGCTTCAACTTAGACCTTTCGCAAATACTGCTTGAGGGAACTTGGATAAAAGACAGAGCTGCAATGTGGGAAGGTTGTTGGATCATTATACTTTCCATATTGCAGTTCTGTCTTTTGTGCAGGAGTATTTGCGAAAAGGTGTATGGCCACATGGAGCCGGAGACGAAGCCGAGATTTGGAAAAGGCCCTAAAGTAATTAGTCGATCAGTGCCTTGTTATCCACAAGTTCACTGTATTCAACAAACCTCTGTTCTGATCAAGAATCGATATTTTAAGAAAACTGTGCTAAAAGTGGTACTATTTTTTGCATCTACTTTGCAGGGGCGGATGAATATCACAGTGATAGTAGTGAAGAGGCTGAGACAGTTACACTCAATGAAGCAGACTTGACGACCAATCAGCAACAGAGGTCAGTGCTGCTAGTTTTGTCCACTTTGTATCAAAGAAACTCAATTTGTATAAGCAAAAAAACAAAAATTCTGTAAAGCCCGCCGCACACGAGAGCTATGTGCTGAGCCAAAATTCATTCGTGGCCGATGGCGTAAGGAGATAGCTCTCATGTGCGGGCAACTTTCGTGAGCATTTGGTCACTCGTGCCACTTGAGGCAAATATCTAACGTGTTTGATAATTTTGGCCTCGCGTGGCCAAAATATCACGTGTGCGGGGGTGATGAGCCAAGTGCTGAGCTAAAATAAATGTAGCTGGCCAATTAAAAACCATCCCCATATTCACGTGATATGAATACAGTGCGCGCGGGCACCGCTGAGGTCACCAAACTTTTGCTAAAGTGTGGTGACCTCAGCGGGGTTCGCGCGCGCGCCCTGTTTTCGTATCGCGCGCGTGGTTTTAATTGGCCAGCTACATTTATTTTAGCTCAGCACTTGGCTCAGCACCCCCGCACACGTGAGATTTTGGCCACGCGAGGCCAAAATTATCAAACACGTTAGATATTTGCCTCAAGTGGCACGAGTGACCAAATGCTCACGAAAGTTGCCCGCACACGAGAGCTATCTCCTTACGCCATCGGCCACGAATGAATTTTGGCTCAGCACATAGCTCTCGTGTGCGGCGGGCTTTACACTCATTCTTCCCGATACAAGCCAAATCGCAGTTGCGGTACCTGCTGCGGAATGATTCGAACCAGCTACTCAATGCTTGCCAGCTCGGTGGTCCAGTGGTTAAGACGTCTGCCTAGTATGCGGGAGGTTGTGGGTTCAATTTCCACCCAAGTTTTTTCTTGTGTCTCGGAGAAGCACCGAGTATACAATCAATTTACGGTTGGGTAGGGCAAAAACAAACTTTAATTAATACTCTGCGACAAATTTTTGCTGTTAAACTTATGAACAGCATTATTTCCACTCGTAATTAAAAGCCTATATCGAGAAAACTGCCTTGTAAAAATTTCAGCCACATAGATGCAGTAATACTTCAGAAAACCTGAAAAATTGGCAATTTCTCATACAAAGGTACCATTTTACACGGGAAAAAAGTGGTGTTTGTTACCATTGCTATCAACACTTTTAGAAGTTTTTTTCCTCTCAACTCATGAAGTAAAATTTGGAGTAACTGCATTGGGGCTTTAAAATTTGTGTTTCAGGTCATCTGCTTCTGGTGAACTGGACCTTTCTGTTGCTCTCAAGAAGTTGAAGTCAAGTGGTAACGACACCTCAGGACCATCGTTAAAGAGGAAAACCAAACGGAAAGGAAAGAAAAAGTGACAAAGGTGCATTTGAAAATTTCTGAAATGCCAAATTTTAGCACTGGGTTAATGGGTTAATGTGGTTTTGAGACCAGTTTTTGTCTTGACCAGTCTCGGGACTGGTTTCATGTGGTCTCAGATACAGTCTCGGTCACGATACTATAGGCTTGGGTGACTCCAGTATTTTCGGAGGCGACTCTAATTCCAAAAAAAGAATCGCGATTCCATTAGGAATTAATTCCATTTTTCATGGGAAAACATTAACTACATTTAGCGCATTTAAGTGCGTGTACATTGACGACGGCCCAATTATTGGCATCGAGCGGCACTAAACATCCATAAATGATGCCGGCCTTACACGCGTTCCTAATATGTGAATATTATCAGAGGCTGCATACTCTTGCAAAAGTCTAGTGTTTTTGGCTTCTGAAATGCCAGGTAATTTCTGGAATCGAATCTAGATGAAAATAAAACAAATCCTACTGGGAATCGATTCCTCAAAAATCTGGAATCGCGATTCCGATTCCCAAAGTGGAATCGATTCTATTCGATTCCAACATTTTCGGAGTTGACTCTGATTCCAAAAAAGAATCGCGATTCCATTCAGAATAGATTCCTTTTTTCGCGGGAAACATTAACTACATGTAGCGCGTTTAAAACCTAGTTTCCATAATAATCGTAACACACACACACACACACAGACTAAACGCAAGCAACTGCAACGCAAACACTGACGGAAACAATCGGAAAAGTTAAACTTGGTTCAACTTTGCCGACTGTCCGCGTTACTGTTTGTGTTGCAGTTTACGTCTAGTTTGCGGTACTGTCTGCGTTTGTTGCGATGATATGGAAACAAGGCTTACGTTGACGATACTGCATATTTTGCAGACGACGGCGATGACCTATTTTTTTGGCTTGTGTATGGGTTTGCGTAGCACCATGTGAATCTCTTTTGTATATGTGTGGTTCTGAAAAGAACCGGTGAGTGTAAACTCAACATCTCGAACAGTGTGCTCTGTTCGTCTTCAGGAGTAATGCCGGACTCGTGATGATACAGGGCTATAAGTACTGGTTGAGGGCATTCAATGTACAATGTGTGCACTGAAGCAGAATGACGTTTCATAGACCAAGATGTATTATTTTGAATGCCATTAAACAACAGAGGGCGTGCTAGATGTAAACAACTGACGTCACGGGTCACCCCGTCTATACTGATGTAAGATTAACCCAAATGAAAATCGTGAGGGCGATATGTTTTAAAAAATCTTGGAGAAATTACACATTTTACTTTTTTACAAAAATGTGATTGTGAAAATAAAACATAAACACTTATATTTGGTGCTTCAAATATTGTTTTCATCTTGTGAAAAGTCATGTCCAGTTGTCCTACTACGCTCGTAACCGGGACGGCCTAAAATGTAACACAAGTGCCCGTCCCGGTTACGAGTGTATATTGGATATTTGTACACAGGGTTTTTAGAAAGGCATGTTGTCACACTATTTGTAACCAGTTTTTTGGCCTAAGTTATCTCTTCAGAACAACTTAAACTTATTTCTTATATTTTGAGACCAGACAAAGGTATTTCCTCGAAAATATGGTCTGTGTTGACAAAATCCCCCTTTACTGTGGAAAGACCCACATGCAAGTGGAAACGGATAGTGCAACTGCAAGTGATTACATTTACTAACCATGCACCCCAAATATAAAGTCTATAAAATCAAACAGATGGTCACATGCGTGAATTATGATTTCAGTTAACCTTTATTACGAGCCCTATTACTAACTTTACATACAGAGGTATCGGAGGAACTGAAACATACATGTATGCACAACTACAGTTAGTCATCTTAAATAAAAAGCGTAAAATAAGTAGACATGTTCTAGTCTTGGCTACAGTAAGAACAGAAAAACATCTAAAAAAATAATTTTAGCCAATACTTTATGGGCACTAATGATCATATTTTACTAAAATATACCGAGCAGCACAAGAAACGCAAAATTTCATTTTAAAGCCCCAGTGCACCAATTACAATTACCCAAAATGTTATTTTACGAGTTGACATTAAACACCAGACTGAAAGTGTTGGTAACAAACATCACATGATTTTTTCCCCGTGTACTGTAAAATGGTACCTTTGTGGGTGAAATTGCCAACTGAATGTGCTTTTTAACAATTTTTGTAATTAAGTTGACATCTAAATATTCACATAACAGCTTCATTATGCATGACTGCATAAAGTTTTGGTGGGCTGAAATTTTTTTGTTTTCTTCGTAAAAAAGCGGAGAATTTTTTGCATTTCATTTGTTGCTCGGTATAGCATCTAAAACACGGCAAACAATAGACCTTTATCACGGTGCGTCCATTTTTGTCTTGTTCCCCAAAGTACGTGTTGGGCACGATCAGTGCGTATGCGCGACCACGCGATAGTGCGTGTAATCTCCCGTTGTTGTTTTGAGATAATAACTGTCCGCGCTGCGCGTTTTCTTGATCACACTGCGCGCATGTCATTGTGATGCACACAATGAACATTTTCAACACGGGACCAAACTATTTTTTCTGCAAGCCTCGCTTTGGTTACATTCATTTTAATAGGGGAAAAGGGAAGATGGCCGCACCGTGATAAAGGTCTATAGACAGTAAGAACTCACATAGCATTATAATACAGAATATTTCACAGGGATATAGAGTGAAGTCTAGATTACCAGCCAAAGTATACTTTTGACTGGGTTCCCACCCACTAAATCAAGTGTCACAGGCATAAGGGTATTGTTGTGGGGCGTGCCCGGATGGTCAGCAAAAACATGAAAATGTCTTATATTTGGCTTGTTCACAACAGAGAAATTGCTTCATTGACGGACATGGATTAATCTTCGCTTAACAGCTAAGCAATTAAACACATTTTTTTATGAATTTACTTAAAGATTGGTATTGTTGACATTAAGTGACCGCTAGTGACCATTAAAGCGAGCCTACACATTGCATATTTGCTTTATAAGGTGACGTTACAACAATTTTTGTGAATTTGCCACTTCTGTGAATAGGTCACGAGTTTTGTGAACTTTCAACCACTTTTATAAATATTGTTCGAACACTTTGTGAATTATTCACAAAAGTGCTCAAATTTACAAAACTCATGTGACCTGGGGCCAATTTCGTAAAGCTGTAATAAAACATTTGTTTGCTATATAAAAATAGGTCAATTGTCAAAATTGCATGTCAATTTGTGTTTTTCACAAGAATATCTGAGCTAAAAACACAAGTTGACATAAAATGTTGACTATTAACTATTTTTATAAAGCAAACAAATTTTTGATTAAGCAAATTTTTCTACTAAACAGCTTTATGAAATTGGCCCCTGTTCACAAAATTCTAATTTTCTGTGATTTCTGTGAACAGGATACCTTAACATTAAGCTTTATGCAAACAAAAACATTTGTACAAGCGTGTTCCACTATCAAAAACCACAATGGGGGGTTACTATGATATTCAATGCTAATTTACAAGCATTTCTTAAAAAGTTTAACTTCACATACGTAACACGTTGGCTTAATATTGTCTTTGTAGAACTTCCCATAAAGTTCTTATGGGATAACTTCAGCCCAAGAATGGCAAAAAATAGTGTGACAACTGACAACATAACTTTTTGAAAGCCTTGTATAATTTCCCCAAAACATAGGACACCAAAAAAGTATGTATCCTTTTTACGTACGTTATATGAGGGGCGTTCGAGATGCTTACACCGTGTAACACCAACTTACACCAGAGCGTTCTTTTAGCCATCACGTGCTACACGAGTCTGCCCCGGTAACAGCCACCACTGCCCGTGCTCGCGGGCGGGTCTGTGGTGTAAGGCTCAGTGTAACGACGTCACCTAGTAACTGCGAGTAGTAAAACATGGCAGACAGTTTAGAATCGCGACGCGAGTACAAAGGAAAAAACGGGACACAAATAGGAGGTAACAGGGGTGTAAATACATTTTGCTCAGTAGATGTCTCTGGGCATTCACAAAGTTTGTTACGGTACCATTTGGACAAAAATATTTTGCATGGCGCAAGATTAATTTTTTGTTCATGAGTCAAACGATGAGAGTTTAGTAAAGGCCCCGCCTGGCAACAACCTTTGACCTGTGTTCCCAGAATTCAAAGCGTAACCCCGTGTCGTTCGTTTTGCATCTTCTGGGGGCTTCCCCTGGTGTAAACATCTAGAACGCCCCTATTGCAAATTTGTACACATGGTTTTTAGAAAGGCATGTTGTCACACTATTTTTGCTGTTCTTTGGTTGGCGTTATCTCCTTAGAACAGCCTAAAGATATTTATTTTGTTTTGAGAAAGATTAAGCCATTGTACAGAGATGATCTAGATTGTTAAAGTCTTACCAATACTGTGGACAGATGTAATCAGATTTTACAAATGAGAAAATTGTTTGGAGTCGGAGCGTTAACCGTTAATCCATTAGTAACCATAGTTTTAAATATTGGAAAAATCTCCTATATCACAGTTAAGATGGACCTCTAATGTACTGGTGTTGATATGGTGTTGTGACCCCACCGTGCAAAATAGCACAATCTCTCAGCCGAGTATCGGGGCCATTAAAATGTGAAAATATAATGGACATTCTGGGCAGTACCTGGGTACCGCCTGGAAGTTCCATTGTATTTTCGTATTTTAACGGGCCTGGGGTTGATTTCACAAAATGCTAAGATTCATCTGAGGAAGGGTTACTCGTCTTATCTTGATACCAAAACTATATGTAGGATCGATCCTAAGATAAGAATAGTTTTGTGTAATCGGCCCTAGGATGAACTGGTTGCAAACCTTTGGCTGCGACTGCACAAAATCTGCCTCATTTTGCATGGTGGGGAAATGAGATTTTTTTAAAAAACATTTCCAACGCCGATTCCTGCTTTAAAAAGAAATGGTTCTGACATGTCTTGAGCAGGTTCCCAAGCATCGTTGGCTAGTTGAGGGCGCTGTTTACTCCTCACCGCTAGAGCTTGAGCTGCTTGAGCTGGAGCTTGACGACGAGGACGAGGAACTGGACGAGGATTTCTTCTTGGCGGGGACACCCTTAGCCTTGTATTCAGCCATCGCCTGCAACAAACAATACCAATGAAAATCGTAACTTGGACATGGAAGCAAAAAGGGTCGGTGTAATCACTGCACTGGTTTAAGTAACCGGATAAATTAGTTTACAGAACATCGGTGGATTTTTGACGATATCCCTGGAAATATACGGATTGATCATGAGGGTGCAAAATTTCAGAATGGTAATGAGAAAAATATTACACTCTGGTGTCAAAATCTAAACACCCATGGGAAAAATGGGGGGCTCAAAAATGTGATCTGGACACAATTTATAATTTAATTTTTTATGTTGAACCCACCTTGACGTATCTTTCCTTATCCTGAACAGCGGCCTTATCATATTTAGCTCGCTGGACAGCCGTGGCATTCCTCCACTGTTCAGCCAGTAACTGTGCCATCTTGCCAATACCCCACTCTGGGTGCACCGCTTTCACCTTGGAACGCTCGTCGTTACTGTACAAGAAAAATGCTGACCTAGGTACACACAAACAGTAAAAACGAAGTTAACTCAATGGGTACAACTCAACTTGTCACAGTTATCAGCAAAAACAATGCGTATTTGTTAGTAAGAACTAAGAGCCGTCCAAGGTTGTCAACATTTTCATGGGTCTACAAAGCGTAAGAAGGAGGAGGGCTGCATACGACTTTACATGCACTGTAAAATATTGACATTTCATGTTAGTGACAAAAAAGTAGTATTTTGGGGCATGGGAGGGGGGTCTTGAAACGTACTTTAGACGGCCCCTTATGTCTAGGGGCATAATGAAAAAAGCAAGGCCCACCGAGGTTAACCCTTCTGGGGTATTTTTTTTGAAATGGGGTGTTTTCGGAAGTAATTTTTTAATTAGCTATTTGTATGTTTCGCATGAACAACATCTGCATCCGATTTCACGAATCCTTACGCACTGCGTAAGCTGCGCAACATTCCTGTGATAATTACACGCAAGCCTATGGGGCTTATTGCATTTTCAAAAATTGCGCAAGCTACACAACTTTTCGTGAAATCGGCTGCTGGTGTCCTGACGTACTTCCTTTCACATGCACACTTAGTATCCACTTGACCAGACTAAATGTTTGTTACTATGTGGTGCATGCGGCAGGTGTTAAGTACAGAATCAATGAAGAATTCCGGGCTCCAGCCATAGTGCAAAGGTCACACGCAATATGCTAATTACTAAAACGCCTTTGGGTCAATTCTGCTGAAATTCCATGTAATCCCCAATCGAACACTGTATAAAGGCGTGTTCCCATTGGACTTCTTTTTCCGCGTCCTCGCGGGAACTTTCCGCGACTCCCTGTAAACATTCCTTCCTGTAAATCTCCCGTGCGTTCCCACTTACCATATATTTTACACGACGCGAGCGGAAAATTTAGCTACTCGGCTGACCATATGTGGTCAATTGAGGGCGTGGTTTACATAACCTTTGACCTAACAGGATGTTTGACATGCCATGCGATGATACACATACTCGCGCGAAATTATTAATTGTGTGCATGCTGCACGAAACCAATCAAATTTCGAACAACTTCGATTAAACTTGCCATTATATTTGCGAAGAAAAGAATATGAAAAAACACGTGCGTATGTACATAAGGGGGCCGTACATAACAACCAGATTTGTTTGCGCAATGTGTGGTGGGATTGCATGATACAGGAAGTGACGTCATCCATTTGGCATTTTACACAGCGGCAGCGGTAGTTCTACAGGGCGGCGCTGTTCCCATTGGACTTTTCGCGGTTGAGCGGAAAGTTTCCGCGGTCTCTCTCGCCCTGTACGTTTTACATCGTGGTCGCGGTAACTTTACAGGGACGCTAATTCTCCGTGCGTCCCCATTGGACTAAATTTTGTTACTCTTCCGCACAACCACGGGAGTTTAACCAAAAATAGTCCAATGGGAACACCACTTTAGAGCTTGTATAGCCACCTTTAATGTTGAGTTCACTCACCCTGGGAAATCTGCAGCCGATTTCACGAAACTTTACGCAATTGCGCAAGTCCACTTACGCCATAAATTATTGCGCAACTTGTGCAATAAGTTGCGGCGCGTTTCACGAAAGTTGCGCCACATTTGGATATGGCAAAACTCGCCGACTTACGCCATAAAATGTGGCGTAACTTGCGCAATGGTTTTTGGTGGCATAAGTTGGAAAAATTTGTCGTAGGACAGTGAAAAGTGGCGATAATGCAGCTAGCTACACGTGCTTATTTACCGCATCGTCAACGAACTGAACCCTAGGCTTCCTTTAGCAGGGCTTGAAATTAACGGAGGCCACGGAGGCCACTGCCTCTGTTGCCCCTGCTGTTGGCCTTGGTGCCCTTTTGCAATCCTCCCATAGACTTTTTCATTTTCCAATGGAAGTGCCCTTTTTAAACTCCAAAAGACGACTCCAAAAACAGAAATGGCAGTGCCCTTTCAGTGACAAATTTCAAGCCCTGCTTTAGTAGAAAACAGCCTTTATCATCAGTGAAATCTGCGGCGCGACTCATGATGATCGAGCAAAATTTGTGAAAAACAATGACGTATGTTTTATGTATGACTATTTCATCAGGCGCAAACATCAAATAGTCGTTGATAAACTAGAAATTATCCTCGTCCTAGAAGTTTCGTGAAATCGGCTGCTGGGCCCTAGCCAACCTCCATTCATTTGTGTACCCTAATAATACAAGCTATCAATCAATCTACTTCTGGCCTAGGGACACAATGTAAACAACAGCTGTTTGCAACCAATGGCCCGACAGGGAAATAGCCCCAGGGTACAGCACTTTGAGTCTCTGTGTAATTTTATGTGCAGTGCTAACAAACTAATATACTTACAGGTTACGTTTGGGTGCGTTGGGATCCTTTCTCTTTCTGCGTCCTCGTTTCTTTTCACCCTTCGGTGGAACATAACGCTCTATCTCGCGATCATAGCGCACCTTGTCGTGATCGGCACATTCGCGAAATCTTTTCTTTTCACCGTCGTTCATGGACTGTTGGTAAAATAAAGATGATGCAGTTACTCAAGGGTCTGGCAGAGACATGTAGGGACTTGCAGGGACTTGAGAGGACTCTTGGGGCCTTGTGAGGGCTTGCAGGGACTTGAAAGCGCTTGCGAGGGTTTGCAGGGATGTGTAAAGGCTTGCAGGGACTTGTGAGGACTTACAGGGACCTGTGAAGATGTACCAGGATTTGTGAGAATGTGTGAGGACAGAAAATTGTGGTGACTTGAGGACTTGCAGGAACTTGTGAAATCTTGCAGGAAACTATGAGGACTGGCAGGGACTTGTGAGGACTTGCAGCGATGTGCAGTCAGTGATTGGACTGCATAACTGTCCCAGACCTACCTTCCACCTCTCAGAGCACTTCTTCGAGAACTGAGTGAAGTTGACAGACTGGCCCGGGTTGCGTTCTTTGTGCTCCTCACGACAGAACTGGACGAAGAAAGCGTAGGAGGACATGCGTCCCTTCGGCTTGTTGGGATCTTTCCTTACCATGATGCTTACTCGGAGGTCTGTGCAGACAGTGGTAAACAAAAAAATGCATTTATGTACTGTTCCCAAAATAGAAATGCAATTTTCTTAAAATATCAATCCTTGATCAGAACAGAAGTAGTTGAACTAGTGAACTTGTGGATAACAAGACACTGATCGAACAGTCACTTTGGAATTGTTTTCAAGACTGTTCTGCTTTAGTGATTTCCTCCAGGTCCAAGAGAACCTGTTTGAATGAAATGTGATATTTTCTCTTCTTTTTTTTTGAGAATCTGCAAGGGCTCTAGAATCTTGCAGTTACGGGCTCTCAGAAAACCAACTTTGTTGGATTATCAACCTGATTGAACCTGTATGGGATGAGCTGGCCACTGCATCCGCATTGGTCTCCCAAACAGCCCTAAAAGTGCAAGAGCTCAGGAAGGCGCACCCTGCCTCAGCAGCTCTTACAGAGGCTGGTGCAGTCAGCCTTGCCTCAAGTGGTGGTCATACACGTTACTGACCGATAAAATGTGCCACATGTCTCCGACTCTTATTTTTCAGTAAGAGGACAATGCATTTCTGTTTTGAAGTGAGTACATGTGATTGTAAGACTGAAATGCTGAGGTCATACAAAATAAGCTACGCATGTGATTGAGAAAGAGGCACAGGTGTTACACATGAAACAAATCACGCCTAAATCGTAGATGCTGGCATCTCTGCAGTTACCAAAATGAATCTAAAGCGGGCCTCCCACTGTGTGATTTTTGCCACGAAATTCCTACGATTGGGTACGATTGCGTGTAGAGTCTGTAGACAGTCTCCGATAATCGTGGAAATTCGTGGCAAAAATCGCACAGTGCAGTGGGAGGCCCGCTTTAAGCGGGCCTCCCACTGTGCGATTTTTGCCACGAATTAGCTAAGATTGGGTACGATTGGCTACAATTGTGTGTAGAGTCTACACACTAGTAACGCAACAATGCCCATTTCCAAGCACACGCATGCTTAAGCACGCCGTGGTTGTGAAATAGCCTCAACGTTAGCACAACTTTTCTGCAACAGTAAGCACACTTTTCAGCTAGCACTTAAGCAGGGCCATGAAATTGGCCCCTAATCTTTTCATCGTTATACATGCAGAATGTTTAACAGTACTCTTGTTTTGACACTATGAACAACTAACAATGGAAATTGGGCACACACATTGTTAATGGTTTGTGCCCAATTTCCATTGTCAGTTGCTCATAGTGTGAAGGTTCAACTGTACATGCAAGAAGTTACAATGCATAGAAACAATTTCTTTACTTCCATAAAAACGAATGCTTTAATTTCAAATCTCCCTACGGAACTTTTCAAAGTTTTAACTTTACTCAAGTCTTAAAATTCAAAAACAAATCGGTGCAACACTAGTAATGAACAGAACATACAAATGTGGGCACAAAGATTTTTTTTGAAATTTTTGGACCAAATTTCCACTGTAAAATAAATGAGTAGAAGACATTTAATTATACGGTGCAGCAAAGGTCAATGACGTTTCAAGACTGACCATGTCGAACCTTTCATGCCTTCACATTTAAAACAATTTGCTCATAATTAACTTTTACTAAGCAAGAAAATAGGAACAAATGTAACGGCCATGATAAAGTACAACTAAAAGATCATTCGTTTGCATAAACAACCGATTTTGAATGAAACCTCTTGGGTGCTTTTCAAACACGAGGCCATCAACGCACAAAACAAGCTTCCGTAACGGAACAAAGTAGTAACCTTTTACGTTAACATGAGGTAAATACGGCCATTACATGTACTGGTAACTAAATTGTGCATTCACTTGTAACATGAGGGGCCAACTGTTAACTATGAATATAACAGAAAA
Source organism: Henricia sp. BOLD:AAB3569 (assembly GCA_037783545.1). Taxonomy (NCBI): domain Eukaryota; kingdom Metazoa; phylum Echinodermata; class Asteroidea; order Spinulosida; family Echinasteridae; genus Henricia; species Henricia sp. BOLD:AAB3569. Next base: position 1,267,392 of record JBBELK010000453.1, read on the forward strand.
ATTATTTCTAGGAAGACCAACAAAAACTTCAAAGGACAAAAAACTATTGTACAAAACAAGAAATTTGAAACAAATATACCTAAAAAACAAAAATAATTTCATGGGCTGTATTTAAAAACATTAAGCTGAACAAAACTGGTTTCATATACGCACAACATTGCTTACTACTGGAAAGCTAATTTCATACATTTTTACAGATCAAGTGCGGTCAAGTGCCATAACTAAACGAACTTTAATACCAATGCTTAAAATTTTCAAAGCAATCGAGATTCTACTTCTTTGTTTAAGACATGGGTACAAGTCATGTATTTGGTAAAGTTCTCGGGGCTTAAGTGTGGTTCTCCAACATTTTAAATACGGTAAATTTGGTGATCTTAAAATTCTTGACACGTACGTATGAGCAATATAAACAAACTCGATTTAAAAACGGCATTAACAATTTGAAGGGGCATTTGGACGAGTTAGAGAGCGGATGGTGAAAACTAATTGTGGTATTTCGGAGCTGTTTTAGTATTTTTTTTTATTTTTCTACTCCTCGTCGCTGGAGCTTGAGCTGCTTGAGCTAGAGCTGGAGCTGGAGGAGGAACTGGACGAGGATTTCTTTGTCTTGACAATAATCTTTTTGTAATCAGCCATCGCCTGCGAGACAAAAATGTAAAAGAGACAATAAGAATTTAGAAACCGAGTGACTATTGTCAGTGAGGTTTTGGTCACACGCTTAGTCAATACAACACTTTAATGTATTTTACATCATTGCTATGCACACACAGCAAGATTGACATACAATGACAGTGAGGATATAATTATCTTGCTATGACCTATTATAGGTTATAAACCTTGTAAAAGTGATTAATGATAAAAATGCAAATTTAAGAAATAAAAAACCAAAATCTTTGGGAAAAAAATTAAATTTTCCTAATTTGCCCCTCAGGCTGTGTGCATGAGGCAGTGTCCTACATGTTAATCTTTCTGTGTATACTTGTGTTGTTTACAAAAAATGTTTCGTAGTTTACTTTTGTTGTCAGCACTACGGCTTCCACACCTTGGTTAAAAACGGACAGTGAACGTTTTTTCGGGGTTTACAAAAAATGTAGTTTTGATCACTAACCGTACATGGCAAAAGCTCAACTATATTAGCCTTTAGGGGACGTCCATAGCATATGCAGCACGATATTTGGCAGAGGGTACCCCACACCCCTTCAATTGTTCCCCCATTGTGTCTCAAACATCCAAGGAATTTCACAGGAATTCATTTCAGTTTTTAGGGGGGTTGGTGCTTTAACAGGGAAGAGTGCTGAGGTATAGGGCGTTAGGGGGAGTCCCTTTGCCACATATAATGGGTATAGTCCGAAGTTGTCAACATTTTCATGGTTCTACAAAGCGTGGGGGGCGGGGGTGGGTGGGGGGTGGAGGACTTTACATGCACTGTAAAATTTTGACATTTCACGCAAGTGACAAAAAGTATTAATAAGTAGTATTTTGGAAGGGGAGGGGGGAGCGTCGTCTTAAAATACTGCACTCTGTCAAACTGTCGCAAGTGACAAAAAGTATTAATAAGTAGTATTTTGGAAGGGGAGGGGGAGTGGGGGGGGGGCGTCGTCTTAAAATACTGCACTCTGTCAAACTGTCGCAAGTGACAAAAAGTATTAATAAGTAGTATTTTGGAATGGGGAGGGGGGGGTGGGGGGGCGTCGTCTTAAAAATACTACACTCTGTCAAACTGTGAAAATATTAACTTCTAACAGCCCCTTAGCCTTAAAACTACTCTACATCACCAATTTTTTCAGACTCACCTTCACGTATCTTTCTTTGTCCATGACGGCAGCGCTGTCGTACTTGGTTCTATCGGCTGCTCCAATAACTTTCCACTGCGCCGACAGTATTTTGGCAATTCCACCAATGCCAAGACTTGGGTTCACGGCTTTGATCTTGGATCGTTCGTCGTTACTGAACAGGAAAAATGCTGACCTGTGCACCAAGAAAGTAGGAAAATACAATTGTGAAGCAAATATAATGTTAATTTAAGACCCAATATATCATTTGCAAGAAACGACCTTTGCAATTTTGGTCAACCATGTAGAAATTTCAGCTACCGGTACATAAATGAATCAATAATTTAGAAAACCTTTAAATCCATGCATGGTTTTTGTGTTGGGTGAATGTTAAAAAAATAAAAGAATTGTGTGCACACATTTTTAAAACCAACTTAATATTTTACAAAAAGTAAATTTCTTGCAAAAAGTGTGATCTTTGACAAAATACAATCATGTTACCATGTCTATCAACACTTTGAGTAAGGTTTTTCTGGTCTACTCGAAGTAAAATTTTTGCAAATTATATAATGGGCCTTTAACCCTTAAGGAGCGTGACCAGACAATTCCAAAAAAATTATTTCGTTCCAACCCAATCAATCAAAAAAAAATGTCCCCCAAAAGACTATTCATGGGAAGAAAACATGAAATTTGCATATCCCAGTTTAGATGTGGAAGCAAAACGTTTGGTGTAATCACTGCCCTGCTTTATGTAACCGGATAAATTAGTTTACAAAACATACGGATTGAGTGGGCGATATTTTAAAATTGTAATGAGAAAAATATGATTGACTCGTGATATGGTATCAAAACCTATGGGAAAATGGCGGACTCAAAATTGTGATCTGCTCACGCTCCTTCAAGCTGAGATTTTGTTATCCCATTGGACTTCAAAAGGTCAATTTTTTTCATCTACAAAAAGTAACAATTTTGTTCTTTACAGATTCTAGAAAAATACTCTAATTTCTCTCTATAAAGAGAGAATTTGACTTACAGATTGCGTTTTGGTGCGTTGGGGTCTTTCTTCTTTCTGCGTCCCTTTCTGCCCTTCACGCCCTTCGGGGGATCATAGTGGGCCATCTCACGCTCGTACCTCTGTTTGTCGTGATCAGCACATTCATGAAACCTCTTCTTGTCACCATCAGTCATGCCCTGTGACAAAAAAAAGCCAAGTATTGTCAAGCTTGATACTGACAAATAAACATACACGAATCACACATTTAGCAAAAGAAAAAGTAAAATAAACTCGTTTCTAATTTTAAATTCGCAAATTTAAACGCTCAAAAACCGTGTTTTTGTTTTTACCTTCCACCTTTCGGCGCAGCTCTTGGAGAATTCTGCGAAATTCACGCTTTCATTTTTTACTTCCTCGCGACAGAACTTGACAAAGAAGGCATAGGAAGACATGCGCCCCTTGGGCTTGTTGGGATCTTTTCTCATCCTCATTGAGTATCAAGTTGTCTTTTGAGAAACCAAACCTGTAGAGAAATAAACAGTTGTGACAAGTGGTTATCTACGTGCACTGTGGCGTTTTAGCTTCAGTATATAGCAATAAACCATTCAAACATTGTTTATGGAAATAAACACTGCTAAACAAAAACCACAAATTTATTTTTTGTATACAGTAACCAAACCATTCACTCAAAAAGAATGGTATACAGTAATCTCGTTATAAGACCCCCTGATATAAAGCTCTTTTTTAAAAGTCTCTGCATTGTGTATGCATTGGTTATAACGCTCTCTGGATATAAACCTCAAATTATTTTGGTCCCCATAATAAATGAGAGTTTACTGTATACAAAAAAATTCCTAATCATACAACAAAATAATCGTGATAATATAGGTTAAGCCCATTGCATCTAGTTGTGCATCCGTTAAGAATTATTTGTGATTCGCTTTGGAGAAATGAGCATTTCACAGGACAGATTTAGCATTTGCAAAACCAGAAATCTGGAAGTGACATTTTGAATTTGACCAATGCCGATCTTTGAGTGATGAAAGCTCAAACTCGACCACTGGTTGAACTGGAAATCTTTGTTCAAGACTGCTGTGCGACACTCATTTCTTAACAGTGGGTTATAAACTCCTCAAAAAAAGTTCGGAAAGTCAAGTTTGACTGACGATTTCTCTATTGTTACCAAATCATTTCCCTTGAATTTGGACATTTGGTATCATTGGAAAGCCCCGTTATTCCTCTTTACAGTCATTTGTCATGATTAATCAATTGGGGGATGTGCAGTATAGTGGAATACAGGGGTGGGTGGAAAGTGAAATGTCACAAAATTCACTGCTATTGTCATGCAGTGCATTATTCCCCTTTTGCTTGGAGGATGAGAATGTGTCAATGCACTTTTTGACAATAGCAATGCATTTTGTGACATTGCACTTCACACCCGGCCCCGTATTCAGCTGTGCTGCACATCCCCCAATTGCTTAATCATAACAAATGACACATCATCGTAAAGAGGAATAACAGGGCTTTCCAATAATATAAAATTCAAGGAAAATTATTTTGCAACAAGAGGGAAAGCGTCAGTTAAACTTGATTTTCCAAACTTTTTTTGAGGAGTTTATTTAGAAAATTTAAAAGCTAGTAAATGACGCCTTTCCATTCGCACGTTTCTAGTATATTTTTGCATCGTGTTGTGTTGAAATATACAGAATTAATGCACGATAATGCATACAAAATGGACAGAAAACGTGAACATGGAAAGGCGCCTGTAAAGTGTGAAATAAACGGAGTGCAATAAACAAAAATTGTGAAAAAAGTTAGTACAGAAATTATGCCAAGTAAAACAACTACAGTTTTCTTTTTTAGGCATAGCAGGGATATTTCCTTCCACCCCACCCCCCTCCCTGGTCACGGAGACGACCAACTTCCTTTGCTTTTTAGTAACTTGGCCTTATATCAACATTTGATATTTCAGGCTTATATTTGTATATTATAATGCGTTCCCAGTGCATTGTGTTAAATTCGAAATAAAAAACAAAAAGGTGCGAAATTCAAAAATTGTGAGGTGAGAAGACACCACAAATCTTTTACTATTCAAATCAAAATATATCTATCTAGATTCTCTTGGAATCATAAATTAGTAATAAAGAAAGTGGTTACAGTTTCACCTAGTGGTGCCATCTCACTTGCTCGTTGTCCATCCAGTCTGTCCCACAGTGTACAAAATGGCCAATTCAAAATCAAGCGCGCACTAGATCCCATATGCGACTCGTTAAAAAGTGGCGATATCAAAAAGGCCAATTCGAACTTGGAATTGCAAATTGTATGTTACATTCATGACTTATCAAGTTTACCAAAATACCATGCATTGAAGGGCTAATTGTGTTGAATTAGTGCAGGTAAGAGTTGAGAAGTTTATCAGAATTTTTTTCTGTTAAAATGACTCATCAAGCATCGGGTGCAGATTTGATGGAAAACCGAAATTTAGGAGCTAGTTTAAGATTTTGTGAAGAAAATACTTGGACATTTTTAAGACCATCTCATGTTTTGTACACAAGGTCTAAAGCCATGATCAACTACTTAATTATTTCCGTAAATGGGGAAATACAAACATATGGGGCAACTGGTAACCATACATAAAGTCTTGGGCCTACCAACATTTGTTTTAAAAAATGTTGCAATGGCAGTTGGGGAGGTGGAATCTGACCACCTGAAAAGTAAAGTCTGATTGACATTCAATCAGTTTTGTACACGAGCGATATGATTTCACCCAATCAAAGTGTACATAAAGCAATGTAAACAAGAAAAACAAGTTGAAGTGTTAAACTCACTTTAAATTTTTAAGCAAGTATCAACTAATTTTCCCCCCTGATTGGAGCAACAAGCATGGCATTCCACACCCGGTCAATCTGCAACCACTTTTTTTGGTCAAATTTAAAGGAGCGTGTCCAGATCACATTTTTGAACCCCCCATTTTACCCACGGGTGTTGAGATTTTGACACCATATCATTTGTCGTATTTTTCTCGTTATCCTCAAATTTGTTGTTCTCAATCCATTTATCAAAAAAACATCGATGTTTTGTGAACTAATTTATCTGGTTCCAATACAACAAAATTGGAGATTGCAAATTTTCTGTTTTCTACCCATAAATAGTATTTTGGGGAGGTATTTTATGATTCTTAGGTTAAAACGAAATCCATTTTCTGGAAAAATCTGAACACGCTCCTTTAAGCGAACAAATAACATTTATAAAAACATACTGAAAATGTCCAAACGGGCTAGTAAAAAAAATAAGGGTTATTGGAAATGACCAAACGGAGTCACTTATGTACCTACATTTCCTTTCTTTGAATATGCACTCGTTTTTGTAGTTCGAACAGGGTTAGTAACCAACATGACCAATAAAAAGTGCAACAAAAACAAACCCAAAAAACAAAAACAGAAGCAAAAACCCCAAAAGATTTGAAAATTTAAATAATTAAAAAATAAAACCATTCCCAACAATATTCATCAGTACAAATTAGGGATAAAGTCTTTATATTTGCTCATCATGACCAATCCAGTCACTTTATGCAAATTAGGTACGTGCACCCCACGCTACCGAAGCCATGTAAAAAAAATAGGCCCAAAATCCCCCCAAATAACAACCGAATTGTCACTGATATTTTCAAAGTAGCCCTTCAATGCCATAGGTGGGTTGTGTATTGTCAATATAAACCAGCATTCGATTCCATACGACCACGTGTGGCCCACCATAGTTTGGCGACATGCAAAGCATGCCGTCTCTCGCCGCAGACTTTGCATTTTTTGACGTCGAAAAAACATGGAGGAATCTCTCACAGGCCCCACCCGCCACAAAACCGAATTCGAACCCGTCCAAAAACACCGCCATAACACAAAAACCGAGAGAGTTCTTGTCATAAATTTCTGTTCAAAGTGTCCGCGCTGGGTTCAGGATCAATTTAGTGCATATCTTTTTGAGTTTGTATATGAAAGCGTTGAGTATGGGGAAGATATACAGCGGTGTGGGCATGGAGTTGTAGTGGGGCAATGCTACAAGATGGCAGTTAAATCGGAGGTCAAACAAAGCCCGAAAAACGACACCCAAAATTGCATCTTGCCTTTTCATGAATGAAAGTCCCCTTCAAAAACAACTTTGAACCAAAAGAATGCGATAGATCGAAAAATTATATCTTTGTCTTGAAGATTGAAACAATTTTGGAATCGTCCCATAGGTTTGTGCATCAAAAGTGGAGTGTACACTGAGCAATACGAGGGTTTTTCGTGGTGAAAATATGGTCGAGTCGTACACCGGCATGGCGTCAGGGTAAGGAGAATAAAAGGGGTCACGCGAAACAAACGACCATAATTTCATATTTACACGGCAAAACTAGCCAAAATCCCTCAAAGGCGTTTTATGAACATTATTTAATAGGTACATTAACTTTTACGGAAAATTCACAGGATATTTTGTGTATTTGGGAGTACTTTTCGCACGCGTTTAAGACCCACTCTGTCCCGAAATCGTGACAATAGAAAATACACGGCGTTTCGTCAATTTCTCGGAAAATCGACGCGATCCTTCAAGTTTAGACCTGATATGCATCCATCTTGTAATTGTTTATACGCTTAAAAGTAAGTGCAATTAGTAGAACATATATGACACTATTGCAGAATAACATTTTTTCGAGCTTTCACAGAGTATCGGAGCAAAAAAAGTGAAATTTAACTTACCTTGTCAAACCCGGTCGAAGAGATTTTATACACGATACTGTATAGCAGATATACGGCTGTACGTGTTCAATGCGTGTATGTGCTGTGTACGTGTACAGTCAATGCAAGCGCAAGCGGCCTGTACAATTTTCCTATACCCACGCTACTTATGCAAAAGCCCGCAGAAGCCCAAGGTAGAGAATGCTGCCGTGTGATTGGTCACTTCGAAGTTGGAGCGAAGATTCGACCAATAAAAATCTTTAATAAGAAGCCATTGGTTTGCATTGCTGCGTGTGTATCTCATTGGTCATGTGATATATTTAGCGCCAAATTAAATATGTAAATAAGTTTAAAACGTATTTTTTCAACCACAGTAATATTAAACAAGCTACTTTTCTGTGTATTTCATTCTTATTATGATAAATGCTCGCACATTTTAACAATACCTCGTAAGTACCTAGCAATATTAGGATATTAAAATTCACAAAACCACGAAAAATATTATTAAATTTTGTACATTATATTCAGTAACGTCTGAAGCCATTGGTCGTTTGTTTCTGACGTCATTGACGCTTGCAGACTATGCGGAAGTTGTGTGCATGCATGCTTGCATAGCGCATGCATTGTTTGCTAGGTTTATGCATAGAAAAATAATTACATGCACTGACATGTGAACGGGGCTGTAGTTCACGTGTACAGGCCCTACGTACAGAATTAGAATTAGACATTTTACAAAATGCACGATAGTCGAGTCATACAAACAAAATTACAAATGCAGTATAGGCGGGCCTACTACTTGCTAGCTAGGGTTGTTGTGTAAATTCAAGTCAGTTGTCACAGGCAGTCGTCTTGTCTGACAAAATACAATGTAACGTAAATCGTTTCTTTTCTAAATTTAGTAAATGTTAAAGTTGTTATCAGTGATAGGCCTATATGATCTTTATTTTTGAAAAGAATTCGGTTGACACATGGAGGAAGAAGTTTCTTCCTCCAGACCATGGGCATGGTTGACAAGGCTACATCGTTTTTAGGCGCAGGCCTAGCCTCCATGAATTTCCGCCTCCATGGGCCTACACAGACACAAATGAGACAGATTCCGCCTACACATGTCATGACACATATGTAGGCCTAGGCCAACATGTAGTGCCAAAACAGAATTCCATGAATTTCGGGTGTTTTCTAATAAAATTTTCGAATTTTTTCACTCTCAAATCTTAATCTAGTTTGGCAAGTTTTTTAAGGGAAATTGTTTTTATTATAAAACTTCTCAATTTTTTACTTTTGTTCTTGCCAACTGTATACTTTTCTGCAGATAATATTTAACGGAAAGAATTGGGCATGTTGGGAAGTTGATCATGGCTTCAGACCTAGACCTTGTGTCATGTGTGCAAAACAGACAGACTAAAAAAGTGTTAAATCTTAAATCTTAAATTTTTCCCACTCAAATTTTTTTCCCCCATAAAATCTGCACATTACAATGCTAGATGAGTCATTTTAATAATTTAAAGAGAAAACAATTTCTGATCAACTTTAATACCAACTCTCACTACAATTTCTCCTATTGTCACTATTGTGGCAGGCAGTCGCACGATGCCACTACTATTAAATGGCAGGTAATTGCGCGATTACCTGCAACAGTTGCACAGGCATTGCAGACCGATTGATTCCCCGCGGTTTAAGGTTGCAACCATCCGTAACCTGTCGCGTCCCCCAATGTGACCGGATACGCACAAATCTTGATACATCATGTAATATCGGAAAGAATTCCGTTTACTGGTCGCCACTTATTCTCCTTATAATGACTTAATAATAACCACCAAAACGTGTAAATATTTTAAAAAGTGATTTTAGGAGTGGGGGTACCGTGGCCGAGCGGTTTAGGTCATTGACTCGCAATCATAGGTGAAAACTTGTAGTTGCAGGTTCGAACCTCCCCACGGCTACGGTACCTGTGCCCTTGGGCAAGGCACTCAACCACACTTGCTCCATCCTTCGGAAGGGATGTAAAGCCGTTGGTCCAGTGTGTTAGGTAATATGGAAACGCACTCTAAAGATCCCAGAGCATTCTTTCGTGAAGAGCAAGGGGGATCATCCCCGGTGTCTCTGGCCATTTCTAATTCTAATTCTTCATGGGTTTCCTCATGCTTGCGAGTGACAGTGCAATGAGCACTATTGAGGAATCCTTGGTATGAATACCAGAAAGAAATAATAATAATAATAAATAATAAAACCATTCAACAATTTCCTTGAAAATAACCTTTTTCTGCCTTGTTCCATAGACTTAAAGACGCAGGCTCATCAATGAGCGACAGACAAATTCGTACCACGATTTTCACCGCGCGACATACCTTGCCCTGGCAGCCGCTCTTACAGTCCCAGAGGGATTGTAAGAGCGCGGTGTTGTTCGTGGTGTACTGACGAGCCTCCGTATTTAACACGCGGTGTCTCAGTGGCGACCAGTAAACGGAATTCATACTGTAATATCACTGTTTGGAAGATACTGCATCTTTCACCTGTGTACACAACATCACATTTGCTAAGTAGCATAACTAATTCATAATATTTAAACGCATCTAAATTGTACCAATTTGCAGATTGAATTGTTACTGAATGAGGATGAACGGCTTTAGTACAGAAGAGGACAGTCGAGACTCGGGGCACGGCCAAATCTGTTGTCTGGTCGATGATGGTAACCGATGTTCCAGGCCTGCAGGAAATGCCTGCTACAGCAAACGCATCGCCAAGACAGTACAACAACGTAAACTCAAATTGAATATTGACCACAGTGTAAGTTGATATTCCTCGCGTCTAACACTGCTATTGACCACTCTCACAGACGCCATCTTTGTAGGAAAAATGCTACTGAGTATCAAATGCCATCAAGTACGCACACGCACACCCTGGAAAATGTTCGAAATACGGCCGGGGTCACATGGGAAATCTCGTAATTACTCTATCATGATACGATCATGATAGAATGAATGACGAGAGCGGTCACACGCCAATCTATTATGATAGTATCACAATAAAAAACAACTTGATGAGAATTCTCGTCGTTCACCTATCATGATACTGTTACGCCCCAACTACGCCCACATACAGTCCCAACTTATTGTTGAGACTTCCTAACAATAAGTTGGAGCTGGCACAACTATTGTTGGGATAGTTCCCAACTTATTGTTAAGAAGTCTTAACAATAAGTTGGGACGGTTGGTGTAGTTGGGGCGTAACAATACTATCATGATAAATTTGGGGTCACACGGACAAAATCTCTTAATGCTACTATAGTAATACTATAATAGAGTGGAATCTCGTGTGACCCCGGCCTAAGTCTCCACTTGATCAGACTGAATTTGCTATGTTATGTGACCAGGTGCACGTAATAGGTGTGTAGCACAGAATGAATACCATGTTCACTGTTGGAGAAAATGGCATAAAGCATCCAGGCTGTAGCACAACAGCATAGTATGCGGATTTTCTAAATATTACACGCAAAAGGTCAATTACGCCCTTCACACATAAGTAAAACGTTAAAAACACTTGGCGCTTGATGTATGTGTGTCACCAGGGGTCGATTTCACAAAAGTTAACGTCCTAATAGCAACGTCCCAAGATAGGAAGAGTGACCCTTCTTGAGACGCATCTTAGTGTTTTGTGAAAGCGTTCCTAGGCTGCCAAATTGTTTTGTTCAAGGACGGGAGCATTCACATTATAAATCTGCTTTGTCAGATTCAGCAATCTCGTTGTCGAATTAAGCTAGCTTGCTTCATTGAACAAAGAGATTCAAATAATGCTCACTATCAATTAGCGCTGGGAGTTACCGTTTATAGGTGCATAAATAGATGTTCGTTCACTTTAAGAAATCTTTGTCAAATCATCGTAAATACGAAGTGTTTGATACACAATTTACGTGCTTCTTTATCAAACAAACAGGTCCGGCACATATACATCTGCGATTTCCACAAAAGCGTCATACAGAGCGTGCGCAACAAGAGGAAGAAGCGCGACAGTGATGATGAGGTCCGTATATCACCCAGGCGCGACCTCGACCTTCCAGAAGTACGTAGCAGCAGGCTGATGGTAATTTACTGCTTCCATTTTCATTGGTCTATGTTGGGAAAGTTGGAATCTTTTTCAACTGGCAGTGAATTTGAGGCATTTCTCTACTACAGAAAAATCAGTTCTTTTTTATTACAAACACAAAACAACTGTGTCCTTTAAAGATAGTATACATGATTGGTAAACTGTTACAAATAGTTTTATCCCCCTGTGTGATTGAAGATATGCATGATTAAAACCAACCTGAGCAAAAACCAGCTCCGTACTTCGTCAAACATTTGAGAAAACAGTCAAAAAAGTATTTGCAGTCATTTTGCCCCAAAACCACTTCGCCCTGAACCATTTCGCCATGAACCACGGCCTGTGCACGAAGTGGTTTTGGGGCCTAGTGGCATTTGGGTGATGTAGTGTTTGGACGAAGCAATTTGGGGCGAAATGGCACTCGGGCGAAGTGGTTTGGGGCGAAATGGCACTTGGGGCGAAAGGGTTTTGGGGCGAATTTAATTTTCGTCTCATGAGACGAAAACAAATTGTTTTACTCATTTCTCAAAGACTATAGCACTTCAGACAAAACCATTTTAGGGGAAGTTTTCTACGGTCATCATGTTTATATTGTGTAAGTTAGGCGTAAATCTGTGAACATTTCTGATTTTCGAGATTACCAATGATGTATACTGCCTTTAAAGGCCCTGTAGATGATCTGTTTTTGAGCGATTCTGCGAATAAAACCATTATAAATCAAAAGAAAGACATCAACAAACTCATCTGAAGAAATTTCAGCTTTGTCAAATATACCACGTTTAAAAAAACCATGAAAATCCATATGCATTTTCCTGGTCTTGGCGGGGTGTTTCAAATATTCGTTCTCAGTTGATCGGGTACTATGTGGCTTGCGTCATGCACTCTGTGGCGCACATACTGCGTGTGCGCGCGATCCATAAAAATGCATCGCGTTAGAACACGCACACGGAGTACACAGCGCCCATGCATTTTGGACCGCGTAGATGCGAACCAAAAATAAGTAAATCGTTTGCAAACGATCTAAATAATTTCATCTTTACGGCTTATTTTCTGGTAAAATTATATCTTTTTGAGCGGAAACCTTTCATTGGGTAGTTGCTATTAATTCAATCTTTACTTTCAGAACTTTTCCCCTGTAAACTCGTCGATTACCTTTTGGGGTCATTGCAAATGATCTACTGGGCCTTTAAGGAGCTTGTCCAGATTTTTCCAGAAAATGGATTTCGTTCTAACCCAAAATACTATCCATAGGAAGAAAACAGAAAATTTGCAATCTCCAATTTGGATGTGGAAGCAAAATAGTTGGTGTTACACTGCACTGCATTATGGAGATCAGATAATCCAAGCTTACAGCTACAAACTCGTGAATAGACAACGAATAGGTTTAGACATAAACCGTAGTTGGAGAGTAGGTGGGTCTTTCTACGCTTATGGGCCTATGTGAATAATAAGTCAATAATTCCTTTCAGATGTCTTCAGTTTATCTCAAACTTAAAGAAATTCCCTTTTACTGTTCCCAGGAGATAACTTTTGCCCAAAAAGCTAAGAAAATGCTGCCACAACATATATATTTCTGAAAAGCTTGTGTACAAATTTTCCATATACGTATGTAACGTATGTGTCATTTTTGTCTGTCCACCGTTACATATGTTATGGAAAATTTGTACATAGGCTTTTCAGAAATGTATGTTGTGGCAGCATCTTCCTACATTTTTGGGCAAAAGTTATCTCCTGATACCAGTACAAGGGAATTTCTTTAAGTTTGAGATAACTGAAGACATTTGAAAGGAATTATTGACTTATTTTTCAAATAGGCCTATTAGCGTGGAAAGACCTAGTTACGTAGCAGCACCACTAGAAATATTGTTTTTCATGTACTCAATAGTACACCATGCTGCATCATGCATTGATCTCTCACTCCTTGCAGGTCGATTTATTCCAACTTCAAGTCAACACATTAAGGAGATACAAGCGGCACTACAAACTGCAGACCAAGCCCGGTCTCAACAAAGCGCAGCTGGCTGAAGTAAGAGCATGATGCAGCAAACTCTCATTATAACACCCGCTGATATAAAGTAGGCTTGGGCGAATCCACGCCGAAATCGAGTAGAATCGATTCCACTTTGAGAATCGGAATCCAGATTTGTGAGGAACTGCTTCCCTTTCATCTAGATTTGATTCCCAGTGATAACTTGCCGATTCCAGAAATTACCTAGCAATTCCGATGCCAAAACACTCGACTTCTGCAAGAGTATTCAGCCTCAGATAATTTCCACATAAAAGGCACAGGCTCGTCAAGCAATGCGCGCGCACCAAATTCGTGCCACGAAATATGCAGCTTTATAGCAAAGGCATGGAGCTGCGTTAATTCAAGCCTTGAATTTGGCGCGCACGCATTGCTGCATGCCTGTGCCTTTAAGAGCTTATGTGTGGCACAGGCCAGCGTCATTTTATGGACATTTATGACGGTTTTCACCTATTCCTGTGACAAGGTGTGTCTGTCATGCAGATACAATTGTCTAATCATATACAAAATAATTCAAGCGGAATGCATACCCTCAAAATATCTGCGTTACACCCCACAATATCCCTAACTTGTGAGTAGTGTACCATATATGGGTTTTTTAATTTTTATTTAGTTCAGCAATACATGTACTAAACCCATACAGTGCACTTATGATACCTCTTATCTTGTCATTCTGTCATGCAGTTGGTGGCTAGGCATTTTAAGACACTACCTGTGGTCGAGAAGGAAGCCTTGACCTACTTCATCTACATGGTGAAAAATCACAAGAGCAGATTGGACCACAAGTCAGACCTCTAGTAGTTAGTGATGTAAAGCATTGAACTTTGGTCTTGGACCCCGTCACCCATCGATAACTTCTCTTGCCGTGCACATGGAAGGTAATGTCTCTTCCATCGAGGGACCACCCTGTAAAAATTGCAACAAGACCATGTTGGTTCCCTGTTGAACTTTGCAGCAATTTGACATGGAGAAAGTGCTTCTGGTAACCAGTGCAGCTTTGCTCTGTAGGCTGTTTGCCAATAACCACCATCGTCAGCTAAAGTACATATCGAGAGTTAACAACACGGAATCATGCGTAACCTATTCTAAAGACACTTTTAATTGTTATTTAAGCTTCAAATCGCCGCTGACACCACAAACTTACACCCAAGTGCACTTCGTGTAAACGCACTGTGGAGGCCACACATTTTCACATGCGGGTTTCTATATATTTAAATGGGGGGCGTTTAACAATAGAACAATAGGGTCCGTGATTGCCAAGGACGTCTACGATTTGGAATCGTGTACAAAACAAATAAGAGCAGTCGCCAAAAAAACAAGTCTTTATGCGACAGATAGAACTGATGCCCATCTGTGTGCATGCACGTGCCCATTCTTGTCACTTTGTGGTGTCACCGTCAAATTTTGTAAAAATAAGTTTAGATGCTTTAAATATGTAAAGGGTTATTCCATGAAGTTGAGAAACAGTTTCAGTATTAACACCCAAAACCATTTTGAGTATTTTTGGCCTCGATACCCCATGAAATCAATAGTAGAAATTTCAGCTGTTGAATGAGAGAAATTTAAATCCTCCATTATTTGCAACAAATCCAAGAGTTGAAGACTTCAAAATTACGCACAATCAGTGTAAGCCACTACATCATGCAACATCATTAAACAAATTACTTTTTGTTCCCTTATTGACCAATTTGTGGAAATGAACTTAATGTCACACTTTGCCTCAACTTCATGGATTGACCCATAGATACATACTAGCTTTGCATTGGTTGTACGCACACATCACTGCAACACGGTGTAATTTTCTTTACGAAATGGTTTGCATTTGGAATATGGAAATGGTGGCTGATGCAGTATTTGGTGTGGCGTTTAATCATCACAGAAATGAAATAACCAATAATCATGTGGTCCCCATCGGGATTTGAACCAGGGACCTCTGACACACTGGGTAGACACTCTATAGACTGTATCGAATAGCTGCCATTTCGTGGGGCAGTTTCTTTGTTCCTTGAGAACATGCATGGTTGCACATATTGTGCTACCATTGTTGAACGGTTTAAGTAACAAAAGGTGCCCCACGAAATGGCGGCTATTCGATACGGTCTATAGGCCGAGTTACGAGGCACAAATTTTTCCCTCTAAGAACACAGGTTTTCTCTGTTTCATTGTAAGGACATGTAGAAAATGGTGGCTGTGAAGTTGGAGTGTACATAATCATAAGTTTGGTTCACAGATAAGAAATGCAACAGTATTTATAAAACAAAAACGGCACTATTACTAATAAGTTTGCATCTGGTAGTCTGTACGGTCCAAAAAGCATAATGCAAATGGTTTTTTTTTCTACATAAATCAAACGAACTTACAAAGTGGAAAATTCAGATTTATTTCACAAAGAAATTTTTAACTTTCAAAATTTGTTTGACGTGTGAGGGTGATAGCTGGTTTCCGAGAGAACCCATGGTGGTTGAAAAACAAATCCACCTATCAATTGTTCCTCCCCTTCCCCCTTGTTGCTCAGCCCGAGACGTAAGGATTATCACTTTCAGGAGTAATTTTACTCCTGGAAATGACAGCAAAGCTTTATATTTGCATAAATAATTAAAGGTACAGGCTCATCTGCAATGCGCGCACGCCAAATTTGTGCCACAAAATACGCAGCTCCATAGCAAAGGCATGGAGCTGCGTATTTCGTGGCACTAAATTAGCGCGCGCGCATTGCTGACGAGCATTTAACTGTCCCATAAGTAATTTCATTGGATGTTCGCATCTACATTTTACATGTATTGACCGTTCCGTTTTTCAATAAAAGGACAATCATGTATTTTATGTTGCACATGTAACAGAAATCACACGTGCTAAATAAAAGTTGTGAAATGTTATATGAAATGCATCGAAATTCCTGTGGTGTTTTGCTTTTGGTTTGTTTGTGGATTTACTGTAGGCAATAATAAAACTACAATTTTTGAGCTAAATTTCACACAAGTAGAATGTACGTAGTCAAATGTTTCGATCGGTGGATCTTCATCAGTGACCGAATATGGCTTATATGTACAGAGATGACACTTGCTAATGAAGTAACGGATAAACTAAGAGTAAACAACTATATACGCATGAGTCATCTGCAACCAAACGGTATCGGATTTACTGCAGTTGCATAATGTTGTGTGGTAATCCGGATTAATAATCTGAGTGTTTAGGACATAAGCCAGAAAAGTAAGGTCGATATTGATAAACATTCAACCATGATTCAACCATGTGTGATGTGCCGCACCACCCAGGAAAAAAAGGGGACCATATGGGACACACGACATAAAGCAGAAAGTGTTTTGCAGGTGTAGTTCGAACTTTTAGGAATAAATTGATTTTTTTAATAGCGGTTTCTTATTTAAGACCTTGACTTTTTCATGCGATCTTGGTCAATAAAATCTGGTGTCAAAACATTCGAAATATTTCGAATAGGGGAACAAAAAACGCAGGTCGTTTTCGCTGTGTTAAAATGTGAGGGCGCTATTCGTAGTTCACGGTGGGCACAGTGACGGGGGAGGGGTGGGGACGGAGGAGTGGTATCGGCAACTTCTTGTTTCGTCCCATCAGATTAAACTGCAGTACGCGCAAAGGCCGATTTAAAGCCCTCGTACAACATCTTGCAGTTACCCAAATGCACGGTTGACGGGAAAAATCCGACTAAAAGTGTGTTGATAACCCACTAAGTGTGAACGCCGCATGATTTTTTTTCCGTGTAAAATGGTTACGTAATACGTACCTTTGTGGGAGAAATTACCAACTGAAGAAGCTTTCAAAATTTTTACCGTTCATTCACAATCCATGCACGATTTGTGAGTTTTCTGAAGTATATTATGTGGCTCAAATTTGTTGTTTAATTTCAATGGTGATCAGACACCATACCAGATGATGTGTTCTTTTAATAGTTACGTAACGCTGTTCCTGTTTTTAAAAAGTTTTCCAATCATGTGACTGTTGTTCATTTTCATTTATTCGTTTAGTAATATTCATTCGGGCTTTGAATTTAGGTGTCCTCAGTTTTATGTGTCCCAAGACTTAAGATACAAAAAGTTTATTGCAAGACAAAATTAGTCTATGCTTGGTGTCTTAGCTGAGACGTAAGAGGACATCTTAATTGCAATCCACCCAAGAATGTGAGACCACTTATTGTAGCATACAGTGTGCATTTTCATTTACAGGTATTAAGCATATAATATATAATAAATAGAAAAACTAAATCTTGAACACCGGGCCCATCCTTCCCAAAAAGTTTTGTGATTAAATTATTTCTATTCCCGGGGAAGATTTGGATTTGAAAAACAAATTTAAATAAAAAATAAATTACGAAACGGTTTCGGAGGGCGGATTGCTTTGATTGGGACAGTTTTTAAATATTTCATCGAGTTAAGTTGAAGGTATACATTGACTCCTTCCTCTAGTTGAGATAATTAAATTAAATGAGAAGCTGAATGTGTCTGTTTTTGATTTATTTACCATCTGTGTTTCACGATTTACACACACAATATAGAGGGCAGCATAACGACTTTATGGTGTTGTGATGAAGAGAGCAGACGATTTTTGAGTTGGTTGGAATTCCTGACGTCGTCTACTTTTAAAATGCATACATCGTCTGAGAACCTGCTTGTATTTCGCTGATTGTTGGAGTCGATACTTTGCAATTTCAATCTTCCTCAGGCCTCGCCTCGCCTGCCTCACATGCACACTGTATGCGAAAACCACGGGTGGGCCGGTGTCGGTTGGTTTCGTATCGAAAGTCTTGGGGTCGATAAACGATGCCCAAGGCACTGCACTGCTCTGCGAAGTTTGTTTTGACCCTTGATTTTACTGTCTGCACGGAACTTGTTGAAGGCGAGCTTGCGCTTCATGTACAAGACAAGGAAGCTCCCAAAGTACGGGTTTAGTATGTTTCAGTTATTTTTTAGTCAGTGTACATACTGGCAGCCGGCAGTGAGCGATTTCGTTCTGAAATGTTGGATAGCGCATGGACATGATGGAGGAAGGAAACAGAGCTAGCAGATTTGCTATGCAAATTTTTGTTGTTGTAGGCCTAGCATTTTTTTGTATTTTGTTTAACAATCCAGTGTTTTTGTATAGCAAATTAAAAATGGGTGATTAAACGTTGCATATTAGGGCTTCTTTTGCGAGTTATTTTTAAGACCTTAACAATGTTCCTAAATAATATTCACGTTTTAAATAAACCTTATCGACGTACGTTCTCAATGCATTATGGGATTGGATGATAAAATTGCCAGGCCAAATGTGCGTATAAAAACCTATGTGGCGGACGCCAACTCGGCAACCATTTTACTCATTTTCACGAAAACAAAAAAGAGTTAAAGATATAGTGTGAACGCTGGTATAGTAGACATCGAGGGGAATTCGACCAGCCTTTAATTAAGAAGGTAATAAATATGAAACAACTACGCTGAAATCGTAATTAACCTACAGAATGTCTTGTTTTAGTCATACCCGATCATATTCGATCACTGGATTCTTTGCTGAGACGCGTGTGTTTTTTTGTATTTCTTAAACGAGCATGTTATAACTGTATTTCGTCCCAGTGCACAAGTTTACATGTATGTATGTCTAATAAAAGTTTTTTACGATGTGAATGTGCGTGTTGTACAATAAAAGATATAGGCCTATCACTCGGCGTCACAATTTACAATTTCCTGCAATGAAATAATGTAATTGCATTTGACGAATAATGCAACGCTATAGTCGATTTCCACATCCCTAAGACCTCATCAGCGTTCGAATTAGCACTGGTCCGTTGGCCAAATGACAGTTGAAATCATCTCGGGCCAGTTGGAAAGCCTCCCCAAATGGTCCGGCTGTCCAGTTAAAATATAACTTGTACTGGGGAGAACCTCATGACTACAAAATTTTCCTAATTTATTTACTCAAATGTGGTTATTGCAAGCATTAAAGGTCGACTGTGTGTAAAAAGAACAACCGGAAATTTTAACCGGGCCACTTGAAATACCGACGGGCCAGTGAAGACTTAAGCCAACTGGCCCTGTTGGCCAGTTGGGAAAAAAGTTAAGGGCGAACGCTGCTCATCTTGATAGCCAAGCTGCACCTCATCCATCAGTCCTCCAGTTTGGGGCCTGGTGCAAAATGAAAGAAAATGACCTCGGCATGCGATTGTCAAAAAGTTTTGCCTTGCTCCCCCTCGGGCGCAACTTTTATACTCAAATGAACCTTAACCGGTCGAATACCCCTACCATGCAAGTGATCGCAAAGTTCAATTTCCAGCAAAAGTTTGTCACTATGTCACAGTGGATTTGGGTTGTAAGATTAATAATGAATATTTGTAATGCGCCGGTATCTATCAGAAAGATTGCAGCTTATTGATTCCCAGAAGGTGAAAATGTAATAATAAATCATCATCATGTGTAAAATGAACGACCAGAATTGAAATTTGAACCGGGCCAATTGAAACGCCAACGGGCCAGTCAAAACTGGTCCTGGTGGCCAGTTGGGAAAAAAGTTAAGGGCAAACGCATGTGTAAACACACGGAAAAATTACCAGAATGGAATGTTACTTAAAGGTACACACCGGCTTTGTTGGGCTATTTTGGGCTCGAAATAGACCCATACATTATTCTGAAGCGCTAATTAGATAAAAAAAGAGTAAATTAGATATATCCTGAAAAGACGCCGTCGAATTTGGCCGTTTTTTTAGCATTTTTCAAAAATTCAAGGTCACGTCACAGGTCTTGCGAGTTAGTTTTGTGTCCAGCCGCATGAAAGTTTCTTACTGCAGAACTGCACCAAATTCAACTCTGATTTCCCCCCAATATTTATAAGTAATTGACAAAAGAGAGACTATTTATACAGGTATGAAACAAAGTTGAACATAGGTATGAAAATTTGAACATAAATGTTTGAGAACGAGAGCGAGCGCGTGCTACGGCAGGCTACCGTGGAGTGTAAGATATTTGCCCCGTGCAGCACGGGAAATAGCCTGAGTGCACATACGGCCGTGTGTGTTGCTCTGGTGTACGTTTGTGAAGAAAAAAAACATGATGCCGACTCCTCAAAAGAAAACGGAAATTCCAATTCGGTCGTCCGGGCTGTCCAGTAAAATCGTGAGCAGAAAATTGGAGATATCCTGAGTAGGAGAAGAGCAAATAGTTTGTGACAAAGTCGTGAGGCTCGTGCGTAGTTGCAACGGCTGGTAAAGCGTATAACCCGTCTTTTTACTGTTTTTTTTAATTTTGCACTTCTTTAGTAAATTACGGGATATTTTGATGATCTTTTTTTCACAACGACTATTAAAAAGTTTTGCCAATGCTGCTACATCACTAAATCATGTAAACAGACAGTAGGCCGGTGTGTACCTTTAAACAGTGGCTCGCCGTATTTTTACAAAAAACAGCCACACAGGAAGTAAAGGGGACACAAAGCCATAATGCAAGCAGTGTATACATACTGTCTCTAGAGGTCCATTATAGTCCCTAATAAACACATGTAGCAGGCATCTTGGGCCAAATGTTTGGAAGACACCCGGCCAGGGGGTCTAAATAGTACAGGCTTGTTAAAATTTATCCTAGGCTAAGGTCAAGCCACTACACAAAGAAACTGTGTGCAAATCAATAGAGAGGACCTCAAGGGAGGCCCGTCCAGGGGGTACTGCCTGCACACATGGTTTGGTTAATACATAGACTCACCGCCAGTCCCATGTGTTTTTTTTTACTTCCTGTCTAACCACAAACTGAGACACACCTATGATCCCTGGGAGACCATTATAAAGGAATCAGTGGGGTGATGTTTTATGTTAATATCAACTGTAATTAATTTCATGGAGGGTGCTTGTGGTTTCTTTTTTCAGTTTACACTACAGTTGGTGCATGTCTGATAAATATTCCATGAATAAAGCCCCCAGTACATCATTTGCAGTTACCCCAAAATTTTACTTCATGAGTTGACAAGAAAAACCTGAATAAAAGTGTTGATAGCAATGATCACAAATCCCATAAGATATTTTTCCGTGTAAAATGGTACCTTTGTGGGAGAAATTGCCAACTAAAGGTGCTTAAAAAGAAAAATTTTCAGGTTTTGTGAAGTATTACTGCATCTATTAGCGTGTTGAAGATCCTGAATTTTAACGGTAAACCCAATTACCGGCAAATAGCGGGTAACGCAAAGTTTCTACTGGGCTGCTCTATCCGGAAAATAGCCGAGCTTGCTGGCCATTCTTGCGCTTCGTGAGTTTGCCGGATAAAGGTCACATGCGGAGGTCAAGCACGTGCATTGGATCAGTCATTGTGCGCGGTCACATGTTTACGTTTTCTCCAGCTGTATGTGCACTCGGGCGGAACTGTGCATGTTTCTATTGGCGCTTACGAGATAAATTCCCCAGCATTTTCCTTTCTCGAGAAGGAAAAGTGCCGGGGAAAATTCTCCCCGCCATTTTTCGGAAAATAGCAGAAATTTTCCGGAAAATAATCAGTAAATGGGTCTTAATAGAAACATGCCTTATGTGGCTGAAACTTCTATGAGGCAGTTTATCAATATTATTCTTCAGTTATGTAATGCTGTTGTTCGTATTTTGAAACGTTTTCCAATCACGAGATGTGATGAAATACGGGGTAATTATTCATTACATGGGACAATCCATTGAACAGAATTCCCTATACCCTCTTTGCAGAAGTTTACTGTTCATCATGCCATGTTGTTGTTATTCATGGCCAGGGTTGTTTGCATAAGTCAAGAGTTTTACCCCCTGTGTGGCTTCCAGGTGGGCTCACCCTAGGAGGGTGACCTTATAGGCAGGTCATAGGTAGACTAGCTACCAGCAATCGACAGTACAGTTTCTTTTGTCGTCTGCCCATGCACACAGTATCATGAGTAAGCATCGTATGAATGGCATGATAACACTCCCTAAACTAGTACATTCTCTACAATTCTCTCAACTCGAGCTCTTCTCTTTTTCGCCAGGAAACGATATCTAGACATCCACTAGCTGTGTGTACGTGTTCACCATTTACATCTAGGTAAGTACATGTAAATTTGGGTCTTTCCACGCTAATGGGCCTATTTGAAAAATAAGTAAATAATTCCCTTCAGATATCTTCAGTTTATCTCAAACTTAAAGAACTTCCCTTGTACTGTTCGCAGGAGATAACTTTTGCCCAAAAAGGAACGAAAATGCTGCCACAACATACGTACATTTCTGAAAAGCTTGTGTACAAATTTTCCATTTACGTATGTAACGGTGGACAGACAAAAATGTCACAATTTTGTCTGTCCACCATTACATACGTATGTATGCAGAAATGTATGTTGTGGCAGCATTTTCTTACATTTTCGGGCAAAAGTTATCTCCTGGGAACAGTACAAGGAAATTTCTTTAAGTTTGAGATAAACTGAAGACATCTGAAAGGAATTATTGACTTATTTTTCAAATAGGCCCATTAGCGTGGAAAGACCCATTTACTTGTTAAAAATATAAGTTCCTGAGGCAAAAGCCAATGGAACTATCTTCCAATACCGAGGGGAGCTGATATCGACTGTCTCAGAATAAACATTTTTTTTACCATACCTCGTACATATTCTTCACAAGTTCAGAAACACTGAGCGCAGGAAAACAATGAGTGAAATTTTGCATGTGCAATCATCTTTTCATTCAGCTCATGTGCACGTTGTACCCATGTGGTGTTGCTATTCTGCGCACTGTACATGCTGCACCCGGTTTCTTCGCAAAGCGTGTGCGTAGTGAACTATTCCCAGGTAACCGAGAAAGAGTTAAGTACTTTGTAAAGCGTGTGCGTAGTAAACTGGGCAGCTGGAAGATAGTTTACTACGCCTGCGCATTTGTGATGTGAGTGGATCCGAGCGTTCCTGCACTGGTAAACGGCAAAAACCCACCACTGGCACATGATGGTGATGGGCGAATGAGAACGGGACTTTCGTCTATGAATATATATGAGGTATGGTAATTGCTGTTAGCATATTGCCATTCGCTAACTTGATGCACCTGTTGTAACCCCCTCTCCCCCACCCCCACCCCCTCCCCACCCCTCTTCCATAAAGATGGTCATGAAACTGGCCCCAGCGTGTGTGACATCCGACTCAATCTTTCAGTGTCAGAGCGGGTGACAATTGACTACATCATGAGATAAATTAGACGAGTATTTGTTTTTTCATTACCACTATGAATAACCTTTGTTATTTTGTTGAGCATTTTAAGTTTCTGTGAATCCACACTAGAGTTGATCAGAATCCATTCCAATCCAGGAATCAATTCCCAGTAGTACACGTACATATACTGGTTGCCAAGTATATCTTGAAAATTGGGCTATTCTGGTTTAGCTCACATTGAAAAAGACCCCCAGGTAGAAAATGGTTTTACCATCTGCACTCATCAACATTGTTCAAAAGTAGAGCGTTTCTAATGATTTTGTGTAAATGCAGCCCATTGACTTTTGCCATTTATAACCAGGTTTCATACTATTCACATGATCAGTCATGGGGAACTGTAAAAAGGTTTCCCGACCCCTGCAAAGCTTTGTTGAAATTCACCCCATTTTCTTTTGTGAACTTTTTCAATCCATATTATACACATTTTTGTAGTATTGTATATTGTGTTTTAAAAGGGTCTGTGAGGATGAAAAATAGAAAAAAATAAGTACATAAAAATAATTTAAAATAAATAAGTTCATAAAAATAATTAAAGACATACTAGGATTGTAAATCTTGTAAGGCTTTAATAAATTATCTTAAGTTTTCCTTCAAGAACCAAAAATTGTTGTTCTTGTTGAATAAACATTTATTAAAGGTTTTGTTTATTAAAGGAAATGCGACCCCCAGTTATGTTGTTCATTATTCACAACTTCTAATTTGGCGCAATCGACCTCAAACAATTGTTACTCGGTCATACAGAAAGTGATCGACTTATTACAAATGGTACCGAAATGAAGCTCACACCCTAGGATATTTTATCATACCAAAACATTGTGGTTTTTCACAGTAACATTTTTTTTCGCCAACTGTTGCATTTTTGTGGGACACTGTATATTATTATGCTTTTATGTATGGTAGGAAACTAGATATATTGAATTTATCTAATATATTTTTTAATTTGTTTTGCAGACAGACGTATGCGACTTTATCCTGCCCCATCAAATCCTTATGAGTGAAGTTCATCACCATTGTCAAATTCAACAAAGATGGCGCTACCCTCAAGTACGGTCTAAATGATGTCGCAATTGAGAAGCTGATGACATCATTAACAACAGTGTTTTGTACAGGTATGTGGAGAGCTTTTAAAGGCCATTGTATCATTTGCAATGACCCACAATAGACCTGTTTGGGGTTTTTCTGCACACAATGGAATTAGCATAAATTGGTACAGCGGACCTTTGACATGTATAGACCGATTCCTGATCCTATCGCTTATTGTGGAATGCCATCTCTAGCGAAAACCAATCTATACATGTTAAAGGTCTGC
The DNA here is from genome assembly GCA_037783545.1 of Henricia sp. BOLD:AAB3569. Taxonomy (NCBI): domain Eukaryota; kingdom Metazoa; phylum Echinodermata; class Asteroidea; order Spinulosida; family Echinasteridae; genus Henricia; species Henricia sp. BOLD:AAB3569. Next base: position 1,292,455 of record JBBELK010000453.1, read on the forward strand.
TGTACCAATTTTTGATAATATGCTAATTCCATTGTGTGCGGAAAACCCCTAACAGGTCTATTATACTTTGTGTTGATAGCAATGGTAACAAACACCACATGAATATATTTCTGTCCAAGATGGTACTTTCTGTAAGAAATTACCGGCTGAAGGTTTAAGTTGGACTTGAGGCTATGCATGGTAGAAATCAATGTGCAAATTATTTCCGGCAGCACCATGTGAAATAACTCTTTTGAAAATGTGTCATTCTGAAAAGAACCGGTGAGTGTGAACTTGACGTTTCGAACAGTGTATGCTGTTCATCAGGAGAATTGAACAAAGTACACTGAAGTCAAACAGAGTAGTAGACTATTTGAAGCATCGAGTTCACACTCGCTGTTTCTTTCAGAAGCATGTACATGTATGTACATCTTCAAAAGAGATATTTCACACGATGCTATCACAAATCGTTTGCACACTGAAGGCTTAAAAAAATGTATGTGCATATTTTTTTTACCACAAAATGAGGTTGTCATTTTCTAATCTTCCACATTCCTTTTCTCCCACTCCCCTCTTTCCTGGTACTCCTAATTCCCCTTTTGTTCCCCCTCCAGCCCCAGACCTGGGGCTAGAGTTTGGGAAATCTGAATGCAATGAAAAACAACTTAATTGGCTCCACCAGGATTCGAACTGTGGAGCTTCTGCTTAACACCCTACCAATAGGGGTTTCACGCTGTCACGGGTCACTAAACCCTCCTGTGTTTGTCCTCCTGATCAGGGAGAGAACAATAGAGCCACGTGCAGAAATGCATGTGGCTGCTAGCAGAAAAGCAAGAGTCTCTATTGTTTTCTTCCCGATCTGGAGGACAAACACGGGGATATTTAGTGACCCGTAACAGCGTGAAACCACTCTATTGAGCTATGAAGCCAACTGGTGATTTCAACACGTGGAATTGCAGAAAGTTTGTTTACTGAAAATTTGAAAATTTCTTTTGTAATACAGTACATCAAAATATTCACATGACACCCTCATTATGCATGACTGCATAAGCTTCTGTGACTGTGTGTCCTGGAAAATCCCGCTCTCAGATTGACTGCTTTTTTCAATAAAAAAGTGGAGAAAATTGTTGCATTTCTTTTGTTGTTTAGTATAATATTCTTCATTCCAGCCCATACAAAGTTCACGTTGTAAAAAAGGTAACTTATGAGAAGTTGATCAAAATCTTTTTCTTTAAAATGATTCATCAAGCAGATTTGATGGAAAAGTGCATATTTAATGAAAAAATCCAAATTTAGGAGTATTTTAATATTTTGTGAGGAAACACTTTTTTTCAGCCAATCTCATATGTATTGTACACAAGGTCTGAAGCCATAATCAACTACATAATTCTTTCTGTAAAAAAAACCACCCACATGTAGTGTTTTTAGATTGTGATATCCACAGGGTACTCCACAGCATGTGAGATGAAATTGGAGACCATAGGATTGTCCAGGGTCATAGAAACCCACTTTACCCCCAGGCCAAGGTGTAAAAGGCCAATATCAGAGGCCCAACCCATCATGATACACCGTCCTGCAATCTGCCTGGGTTATATGCAGACTTGGACAATGTCTGTGAGAACCTGGAAAGCGCAAGGGTTGTGTGGTAAAATATGGTAAATGATTTGATTGGTGTAGGGTGCATGGCTACTTTTTGTGTAGGCCTACATGTACACAAGTCTTGTACCCACCTCCAACCGCAGACGTCCCATGTTCCTCTTTTGTTTGGACTTAGTTTATTTGTGACTGCTCTAATTTGTTTTGTACACGATTCCAAATTGGGGACATCTTGGCAATCGCGGAAATTTTTGGACCCTATTGTTTCTATTGTTAAACGTCCCCATTTGAATACAGAAACCCGCACATACATGTGCACATATAGGCCTATATTATACCAGGTATTTCAAAAAATGAATCTTACCTTAAACGGTCAATTTAGCCACTACCAGATTTCGCATTCACTGCCAAAATTATGTATCTTCTTAAAGCAAAAACTTCATCATTTTTAATGATACTTTGATTGTCCACTGTCATGCATACACCGTGATTGAGCTCTTTTGTTTCGAAAATGTTAGGCAAAATTTAAGTCGGTTTTCCTTCATTCCGAATGACTTTTTGTCACTTTGGGGCAATATTTAGGTGACAAATCCTCACCCAGGAGACCAAAACATAAACATTTTGTTCACGGGTGTTCTAAAAATTTTATTTTTAGTGTCAATCCCTTCCCTGGAACATGGGGTTGGGGGGAGGGGAAAACACTCTATAGGTGCATACCTTTAATTTTTAAATTAATGTTACTCTTTTTACTTGATTCTTTGGGCTTGATGTACAGTACATGACTCATGCAATATTATGAAATCCTTAAACTTTCAATTCAGTGAATTACCAGTATGTAGCAGACACTGCAGGGTGCACCGCATATAGGGAGTTGAGCGTCCTTTTCCCCCATGACCCTAAACCCTGAGTGAATGATATTGACAACACCCTGCGCTACAGGCTATATCTAGGCAGCAATGTACTGGTAGTATTCTATGGTTGAGTTGATTGGTGTACAGTATCCCTGTGCATTGTATTGAGTGGCTGATGCAAAACGTTGGTTTTTAGGATTCCAGAACTGTTGTACTACATAAGTGCAGAGGTTTTTTTCAACTACGGTGCTAGCGGAGGCAAACATAAATTGCAAGCTACTACAAATGACGTTTTTGATATAGACAGTCCTGTGGTGCACGTTTTTCATAGAAGTGCTGCTCACTGTCTTTTGCTGGAGTAGCTGACAATGCAAGTTGCATCATGGAGCTATAAAAAGGATGGTTGCATGCACTCTGCCTCTTGGTGTCGATCCAAGTTTTAGAAGTTGTAACTTTTGTTCTTGCCCTTAACATGTAAATTCATGGGGTTTTGTGTTTTTTTGTTTTTGTTTTTTAATTTTGAAGATGGTGTATATTATAATTGCTGATTTAATTTGCGACTTATTTAGCTCAGTGTGCTGTCATAGACAAAAAAAATGACTAAATGTTCATTATTTCAATAATAATAATACTTTGCATTTATTAAGCTCTTATTATGTGCATTTTTAAGTGCTAACTTTAGATTATTTTTATATTTTTTGTCCATGAAACTTGTCTTCCACCTAAACATCTGGATACGTTAGGTAGGTGGCACAATTGGCAGCCAACGCCCTTTGGCAGCCGAGACACTGGGTAATCCCCTTACTTTTCACGTGCATGTAATTACAAGCCGGAGTACCCATCTCTCATATTAGCGAGAGGGCCAGACTCCTCTTTCGAGTTTGCTGTGGTGGGTTCGCCACTCCTCAAACACAGTGAGTCCGTTTACCTTCCCAGCGAGTCCGTTTATCTTCCCAGCATGATGCTGGTACCCATTTAAACACCTGGGTTAAGAGAGGCAATTCATGGCAAAGTGCCTTGTCCAAGTGCACATGCACCATGGACGGGATTCGAACCCACGACCTGTGGATTTAACAAAGTCTTGGATTCAGCACGCTACAACCAATCGGCCATAGTGCCCCATGAATCTTTTAAGTGTGTTAAAAAATACACTGGACCAATGGCTTTACATCCGGACGGATGAAACAATTGTGGTAAAGTGTCTTGCTCAAGGACGTATATCCAACCGGGCAATCTGAACCACTTGGCCTAAGTACCCAACATTCTGGTGTTATAGCGATGTTCTATTGTACACCCACACTACCCAAATGTACTCCTTTACACTCGATTATTTTTATTCTGCAGTTTCTTCAGTAGTCAATGATCTCACCTACATTCATCTCGGTGCCAACGAAGCAAACTATTCACCAAGCGTTTACTCCATTTACTATGACCACCAAGCCACTGGACCTATCCCTGGACAATCCCATCATCATGGATACACACTCACTCCTTGGGGCCTGTATCAGTGCTGGCCATGGGGTACCAAACAGCAGCTTGGATGCTGCAGACGATAGCATCAATCATCAGGTATAGGAGGTGTTTCAAAATAACATAAAATATGTCAACCAGAATTTCAAAATTTCAAGTGACTTGCAATAAGGCCATTCTCTCGTTATATGTGTGGCTTTTTGAACTGTACATGTATTATGTTAAATATTTGTTTCTGTTGCTGAATATTTTTGCATTAATATACACATGTAGCATGGTAGTCATTCACAGGGGGCACCTTCTATAATAGTACAGCATTTGTCTCAAATTTATTTGAAAATTTCTTTTTACAGGGAAAAAATGTCTGTTACGTGTGTGACATTTCTGACGTCACACATGTAACAGACATATTTCAAGGCAAAACAATTGTTTTCAAGGCAAAAATTATCATAGTACAAGTTAATTTCTTTCCCAACTCCCCACCAAAAGGCTCACTATGCACCCACAATCTTCACCATCAACAACACCACTACCCACACCAGCAACACTAATAACTCCATCACCGTCCCCTTGGAGAGCAACCTACGCCCCGAGACACGCCTCCAACACCAACTCCACCATCTCTGCAGGTGGAACAGCTGCGGTCAGATGTTTGGCGAGATGGAGGAGTTAGTCAGCCATGTCAATGAGAGACACGTGTTGCTGGATGAGGGGGAGTATTGCTGTAAATGGGAGAGTTGTAGCAGGAGGGGGAAAGGCTTCAATGCAAGGTGAGATATTGTGGAGTTTTAGATTGTCAGTTAAGGATGGGAATTTACGGTTAACTCAGAAACCGGTTTGCAATTCTTTCAAGTGTCAGTTAGACGCATGTGCAATGTACACAATACCCCCAGGCCCTTAAAATAATCGTTGAACCTTTAACTCGTCAAAATTTTACTACGACCCCATAGAAATTTATTTCAATTTGATGAAGTCATTACAAATAACCCTTTGAAAACTATTGTAAATTCTTTAAAATTGGGTTTCGTTTCAACGTTCTGCAAAACCGTTTTTAAAATCTTTTTTTTGTTAAAGGGTTAACCGGTTAAACGTCCCATCCTTAATTGTCATGTCAACTATGTGAACTGCGACGTGTTGATGTTGAAGCTTTGCGCATGTCCCAAGTCATCTCTCGCGTCCACTGGCACAATCGTGAACGCTGCGACTGGTTTTGGCATTCTGGATTGTGGCAGTGGATGAGAGCGATGACTTGACGCATGCGCAAAGCCTCAGACGTCGCATTCCCTGACAGTCTAAAATTCCCTAATATCACTTCAAGAGCTGAGTGATTCATTGCATGGATTGACAAGACAAATATGGGATGCGGATGAGAGGAACAAATTATTTGGTCGTTTCAGGCTCTGCCAAATATTTGTAAATTTGAATTTTGAAATAAAAATTTGAATATTTGAATCTAGTTATTTAAACCCCGAGACCTCCGACATACAGTAGGCAGATGCTCTAACAGCTGAGCTATGAGGCACAGTGGTACTTTCTGTTATGTCATTTTTCTGTGTTCCGCCATTTTACTGTAAACAAAAACAACCTTCCACCCTTCCTGGCAAACGTTTAATAAGTGAACGCTAAACCAGTAATTTTTTCTTGTTGTAGCGTCCACCCATTACTTACGTGGCCTTAAAAATGACAGCGATTCTGCATAATTTTTGACAGGTATAAGATGCTTATCCATGTGAGAACTCACACAAACGAGAAGCCACACCAATGTCCAATATGCGGCAAGTCCTTCTCCAGACTAGAGAACCTCAAGATACACAACAGATCACACACAGGTAGGGTACTCTAGAGCTGAATGTTTTGTTTTCCCATAAAGACGCGAGCCAAAGTATGACATTTTTATGCATTTGTAAAAAATGGCTTTTCCAGCCTGTCAATTATTTTTAAAGCAATTCTCATGCAATTTCTAAATAATCTACATGTCTTGGTATCATAGTTTTTTGATTATATTCAAGAAAATTGTTTAATGATGTAAAGTGGGACACCAAGGCATTAATTAATTCTTACAATTACATTTCAAGTCTTTTTGACCTGGGGCCAATTTCGTAAAGCAAATTTGTTTGCTTTATAAAAATGGGTTAATAATCAACATTTTTACGTCAACTTGTGTTTTTAGAAAGAATAGCAGATATTCTTGTGAAAAAACACAAGTTGACATGCAATTTCGACTATTGACTCATTTTTATAAAGCAAACAAATTTTTGATTAAGCAAATTGTTTTTGCTTAATTGCTTTATGAAATTGGCCCCAGTTCCTTTCAAGAAAAGATAACTGTATCCACCCCATAGAACTTGTACTTACATTATGAGCAAAATTTCAGTAAATCTTCGAAAAGTTTCAAATTGCTACACTTACATTAAAGATTGCACTAGTGTACTGATTCGTTCTCATCATGTCTTGAGTATTATTGACAGGGAAATGTATTGTTTAAATCATGAGCCATATACTGTTTATATGCTAAGGGTAATCATTCTCTAAAGCCTGATATTTATTTTAAAAAAAATCAACTCCAGAAGTGTCTCGACGTAATGGGGACACTTGTCAAGTTTTCATGAATGACACATGAAAATTAGCATTTATGTCCAAAAACAGTTAAGACAATACTGTAAAATTAAGACAATACTGTTCCACAAGTCAAGTATTAAATCCCAAACTGTTGTGATTCAAGTGCAACATAAGTCCGAGTCAATTCAAGCTTTGAACTTTTATCATGAGATAACTAACATTGCTTATGTTTTATCGTAGGTGAAAGACCGTATGTGTGTCCAGTAGCAGGCTGCAACAAGCGATATTCTAATTCCAGCGACCGCTTCAAGCACACGCGCACCCACCTGGAAGAGAAACCGTACTTCTGCAAAGTCACCGGTTGCGACAAGCGTTACACGGACCCTAGCTCCTTACGCAAGCACGTGAAGACATTCGGCCACTACGCCAGTCGCGACCACCTAAATCACTACATAACGCAGAAATCAAGCAGCGCGCCACCGACCAAACCCACGGCTCGTATCTCACCGACAAAGTCGTCACCGGTTGCGATTTTCCCCAGCGTGACCTCGGTGCCGCCAACGAGTAACGTGTCCGGACTTCCCGAGGGCGTGATTGTGTATCCGATTTTAGTGCATTCGCCGTCGCTACAACCGCATTATAGTTACGTCACACTTCCGGGACACCTCACCGATTTTGCCGGAAGCACAACGTCGGCAATTTCTGTCGCAGGACTTAACAATAACGACACTGCTGGCGAAGACCAAAGGTCAATCAAGGAGGAAGGATTCGGTCTGAGCCAGGACTCTGTCAGTTTAAGTGCGGATATCAAGAGCTAAGAGGCGGCGATTGGCTAATTTCTATATTGGCTGCAGATTCATATAGTGACGAATATGAGGACTGGTACTAGATACAGTCTGACCTCGTTAATAAGATGTCATAAACACTTTGTAGATTACCGGTACCTTGTGTTATCAGGAACCTTGTGTTACCAGCAATGAGAACAATGAACAACAAGTGAATGGGACCTGAAATTTTCCTTGTCATAAGCAGAATGTTGTATTAACAGTGCTCTTATTATCAAGGTTCGACTACAAAGAATCGAGATTCCCTGAATGGCATTTTCACACCTCTGACGTCATTGTACCACAGACTTGCATAAAAATCTGGACCGGAATCTGCTAAGTGCTTATAGTGCAGCGCTTCGGAATGCATGCAGTTGAGCACGGAGGGTTATGCGCACTGTATGTGTGTGATACTTTCTAGACACCGGTGGTTGCCAGATGCACGTGTGACCAGGCCTGCCGAATCACTTTAAAAATTGAACAAAGGAAGTACATGTATTCACATTACAATTTTGCTCTGTCGAATGAAGACTAGAGGTGTGTGTTCACATTATGAAATCTCTTCAATTTCGCTAAGGGGCCGTCCATAAAGGGGGGGGGGGGGGGGGGGGGGGTTGTTGACATTGCGTACACCATGCGTACAGGGGGAGAGGGGGAGTCCAAGCCAATGCGTATGTACGCAAACCGTAAATGTCTTTTTAGTAAATCGGGAAAGGATGGACAAGTTGACCATGGCTTTAGACCTTATGTACGAAATATATTAGATAGGCCACACATTTTTCTCACACATCTCACATTTTTCTCACTCCTCAAATTAGGTTTTCCCATTAAATCCCCAGTTGAATGATGCTTGATGTGTCATTTTAAGTAAACAAAAAAAATCTATACATTTTGTCATTTATTTCAGACTTAGGTGGCGACATGCGAATCGTACTACACGTAGTAGTATATAGCATTATACATGTAGTACTGAACCATTTTTACCAATGCTGAGGTATACATGGAATGCGTATGCGTACAGGGGGGAGGGGTTTTGGAGCCACTGCGTACGCCATGCGTACAGGGGGGGGAGGGAGGGTCTAAAAAGTCGGCATTTCATGCGTACGTACTTTATGGACGACCCTTAATGAGTTGTGTCACAGTGCTGCATTATACTTTACGGAGCGGTCTAGTGGATCGTACTCAAAAACCTGGGTTAGTTCCAAAGTTAGTTGGTTCGAATTCCGGTCCGGTCCATCCATGGTGCGTGTACCCTTGAGCAAGGTACTTTGTCATGCATTGCTTCTCTCCACCCGGGGAAAGCAAAATGGGTACCTGCGAGGGTAGCGAGAGATTATGTGTTTGATTAGTCGTTGAGCGCCTAATAGGCAGCCGGGGCTGTATACTCCGCGGGGAGCTGAGAAGGATTAAGGAATGATACTACTGAGCCTAATGACCAGGGGTAATAATGCAGAAAGCGCATGGATAGATCCTCTGAAATGCGCTATATAAAAAACTGCCTATATAAGAAACTGCCTATTATTATTATTATTATTATTATTATAAACCATATCGAATAGCTGCCATCTTGTAGGGCAGTTTCTTTTGTTGCTTGTGGACATGCATGGTTGCACATTTTGTGTTTACACTGTTGACCAATTTTAATATGAAACGTTGCCCTCCAAGATAGTAGCTATTCGATAGGGTCTATAAGGTGGTCTTTTTATTATCAGCATCATAACAGGTCCAATATCATGGTATTCTTCCCATCATCGGGTGATTTCTGTATTCTCAGGTCTTTAGAATCGCTACAAAGTACTTATGGACGGCCCCTAAACATTTTTGGTCACAATTTGGACAAAAAAAATGCCTCGAGTGAGACAAAATCCCAATTCCGTGTGTTGTGTGGCATGTGAAACTTGATGTGGATTTTCAAAGAATTTCTAAACAAAAACGGACAATATAGACCTTTATCACAGTGTGACCATCTTCCCTTTTCTCCTATTAAAATAAACGTAACCAAAGCGAGGCTTGCAGAAAAAAAATAGTTTGGTCCCGTTTTGATTATTGTTCATTGTGTGCATCACAATGGTCTAACACGGACACACTGTGGTACCCCATAAAGAATGGTACCCCATAAAGAAATTCAAAAGGAACAGTGGTACCCCACAGAGGAATTCTAAAGAAAAGGGAAAATAGGACAACAATGCAAGTACCCCATAAACCCCTGTGTACACAGATGCATGTACCCGCACGTACTATAGGGAACAAGACAAAGATGGACGCACCGTGATAAAGGTCTATTGTATGTTGTTGAGAACATGGCATGCCTTTTTGGAGTCACAAATCGTTTGGTGTTGCGTGCATTGAGAAACTGTAAATAAGTATTTCGTAAATTGTATTCTTTTTCATATTTTCTGTAATAATTTTCACTGAAAATTTTTTACTTGTACTATAGTACCAATCAATTTTCCAGTAGTTTTGTATTTAAAAATTGTTTCTATTTTTCTCATGTACAAACCATATTGTACAGAACACATTATGCACTATTATATTACCAGTATGTGAGTACTGTTATCATATAGATCAGTATTAAGTTTATTATAGCAAATTGACATTGTTATGCACAGTGTCGAAAAGTTACTTAGAATTTATTTTTTTCCCTGTGTGAAACAAAATACCAGTATATCCAGTATGGATTCACCTTGTGCCTCTTTAAAGGAAAAAGTATGAGATGATTATTTAATTTATTGTCCTTAAACTCCCACAAACTTGAATGTGGTTTTGCTTGATTACATTTTGTAGGTCTATAGACCGTTAAGAAATGCCGCCATTTCGTGGGGCAGTTTCTTTGTTCCTTGAGGACATGCATGCTTGCACATAGTGTGCTTCCATTGTTGAACGGGTTAAGCATGGAGGAAGAAACAAAAGGTGCCCCACGAAATGGCGGCTATTCGATACGGTCTATAAGCGTGAGAAAACTGTGCTGTGGTACTATTGCATTGTGTTGGACTTTGATATTACATGTACATTTAAGGGCCGATTCACACTTGGCCTTCCCTGACGCTTTGGGAAAAAGTGGTATGGGAAAAAATTGGACTAAAACAACGCACTGAAAATCACAAAGACACTTCCCCCACCCCCTAAGTTAGTGGTTTTCAGTGCGTCGTTTCACGTTGCTTTTTCTCAAAGCGACTAGGCTCAGTGTGAATCCATCCTAACGGGCTAAAGATGCGGTTAAGTGGCACCAAGTTTTTCAAAATTGGCCATCTTGAAGTTGCCTTTTGAAAAATGTCACATAGATATCATGCAATGACATGTGAATCAATAGTTGTTGTTTACTTTCATATTAAAGGAGCGTGTCCAGATCACATTTTTGAGCACCCCATTTTTCCCATGAGTGTTGATACCATGTCATATTGTTCTCAGTACCATTCTGAAATTTCACGCTTTTGTAAACTAATTCCATGAAGCAGTGTAGTGATCACACCAACCTTTGTGCTTCCACTTCTCCCATGGAGATCATAGGGAGGTATTTTATACGATTGTTAAGCTCCTTTATTTCAAAATGTAGCCATATAATGCAGAGACAGCTTACGTGTACCTTGCCGTTTTGGCCAAATATATTGTGCTTGGTGCCATATATTTCTGGTGTTGGAGCTAAATTGGTCGGTCAATTAATTAAACCACACAAACTTTATAAATGAATTTTATTTATTAACTTGCTTTTACAAGTCACACAAATGTTTTCATCTTACCAAAAGTGTACATGCCTTCAATAGGAATAATTTACAATTTTCTACAGCATGCAGACATTTTATAAATTGTTGATTATTTTGTGTTTGAACAGTGTCCAGTTTTACAGTAAAGATTTTTGCAGTTCCCCACCTCCCCCCAAAAAAGCTTTTACTTGTGTTTTCAGAGTGGTTGACAGTTTAAAATCAATTGAATGGAATGAGTTTCTTTTAATTGGGACTTGTCTGTTTTAACCCTTTGATGCACAGATTGTTTTGGAACTCTATTGTTTGGACTGCTCTGTGCACTAAAAGGTTAAACCAACTGAATACCATTTATAATTTATTCCAATATAAAATGAGTTTGTGGTACATCTGTTAAATTTTTTTTAACCGGTAAATCATATGAAGACCTAATAAAAGTTTGAATAAATTTCCACATATCAAGTAGAATGTGTAATGAGGCCAGATTAAGTTTATAATATAAGGCAAAAGACGCCAGAAAGTACCAAACACGTCAGATTTTTGCGGGCAGGGAAAAAAGTTGAGGATTTAGCACACAAAAGGTAACATCCACTGGAGTAAAGTTGAATCTCGATTTAGTCAAACTTGGCTAAAACTCATTCCCATAAAAGGTAAAATTCTGCTTAACTCAAAATTTGAGCTTATTTTTTCGTAGTTTTGACTTAATATAAAAAAGATTGCCGACAGTCAGTGGGGGATTAGGGCAAAAATCCCAACGCCTTCATCGATGATCAACCCCACATTTGTGCCCCGACATCACTTGTTGAAACAGCTGCATTTATTTGAACTTCATTGGATGGGTCCTGGTTTTAACAGAGTACTAAAGTGTACACGTCACTGTGTGTGTTGCCAAAGTTACTGGGTCTACGCTAAAACCAGTGAACTGTTTCCCTGTGCCTTAGCAATGGACATTTTAGATTACCAGTGAATGTTCAGACCCAGTTACCAGGGTCACACTTCAGTAGACTATGAAGGGGTCCATTTTGCAGCGCTCAGTCAGTACACGAATCTAGCAAAATTTCCTAAAAGTTATTGCTATTTACACATAAAAAACCTATACGCACAGCTACAATCATGGTACACTCGAAACAAAATAAATATTGAGTACAATAGAGAGATGTGAAGTATTTAAAACATTTTGAGGCATGTGGCTGCTTAAAATCACTATGGGCATTAGGTTTTAGGCCGCTTGTAGCCGCTATGGTTTCCAAAGGATTAAAAGAAAATTGGACTTTTCTCAGTTGTTAATAGAGGTGACACTGTAACCATGATTGGAGCTGTGCTCTTAATAGACACTTTGCGACGCCGGCCATGTTTGTGGTCAAGCTTTCTTGTTTAAATGATTTGACAATGGAAACAAACATGCCTGGCACATGCAGACAGAGCGCATGTCCCAAATATGGCCGCCGTGCAAAGAGCCTATAAAGTTATTATCATGAAGATGGTGGTGCATCGTTGGTGTTCTGTTGAGAGTTACTGGGTATGTCTTTCCTTACATTCTCCGCAAGTTCCTGATCGAGTCTCTCTTTGGCTCGGATGACCTGAAGGCATAAATAAAGTTCACAATAGACAATTAAAGGTGCCTTTTTCTGGAGTTGATTAGAAGAATCAAATCCAAGTGAGAAATTGAAATCGCGATTCCGTCTTTTGTGGAATTTGCAGGGTTGTAACGAGTCTCCCTCTGCTCGAGTCCCAAGTCAAGTTAAGTCAAACTGCCTTCGAGTCCCAAGTCAAGTCAAGCATGTTGGTCAAGTCAAGCTGTATTTGTTCAAGCTAATTTCAAAATGAATCTAAACCCTGAATCTTGCATTCGTGTACGGTATTTTTGTTGTTCTGACCAACAATGTTCCATGTTAAAGGAAAGCTTTCATTCTGAAAAACAATTCGGTCCTTAAAATGACAACAAATGCATACAAGCTTAATTTCACTTTTGGCACACCCAAGTCAAAAAATGTCAAGTCAAGTCATTTAAGGTTCGAGTCTCACATGTCTCAAGTCAAGTCATGTCATTTAAGGTTCGAGTCTCAAGTCAAGTCATTTGAGGTGAACATGTTGACAACTTTGGACGGCTCCTTAGCCAATATGACAGTTTACCTTTGATTGCAAGTAGAACGATCCCCCTTTACTTTTATCATTGACTTTGAATAAGTGGTCAAAGTTCTTATTGACGTGTTCCTGGTCTAGCTTGGAGACATTGAGAATCTGCTTGGATTCCTGCAGCGTAATGCCTGCTAGACTGTCCTTGGCTGCTGATTTGGCCCCTTCCTTGCCTCCACCGGCACGTTGGGATGCCTGCTGGGTTGCTGATGGGAGGCAAAAATTAAAGCCCAATTCATCATTTGCAATGACCCAAATTTTTACTTGAGTTGACAAGAAAAATCTGACTATAAGTGTCGATAGCAATAGTAACAAACACCACAGGATTTTTTCCCCAATTGAGAAATTGAGAAATTGCCAACTGGAGATGCTTTGAAAAAAAAATTGTCTGCAGACAATGTTTTACTTTTCATTCAACACAAAAACCATGCATGTATTTATTACTGCATCTATGTGGCTAAAATTTCTACAAGGCAGTTTATCAACATTATTCTCTAGTTATGTCGATGTTAATGCTGTTTTTAAAAGTCTTTAATGGCACAGGCTCGTCAGCAATGCGCGGGCGCCGAATTCGTGCCACGAAATATGCAGCTCCATGCCTTTGCTATGTGCCTTTAAAGGTACACGGTTCCAAAAAAAATTTATGCTGGTTTTTTTTTTGAGAGAATATTTTTTCTATTAGGAATCTCCAACTTTGTGCAGTATTTTTAAACTTTCAATGGCAAAAGTTGCCCGTCTTATACTGTACAGGTCATCAGTTGTGCAATTTTCGTAATTTCCCACCATATTCAAGTTCAAATTCACGTGAAATGCTTTGAACAATTGGTTTGAACCAACATATTCGACTTCCTTGGCGAGGTGAAACTTGCTGTGACCAAGATTTGGACTTAAAGAATTTTGTATTCACGTTCACATTTTACGTGCATCTAAACCTCCCCATGATGAGACAATAAACCATGCTGCCATATATACATGTATGTCAATTTCAAGATTTATCCCAGTCTGCTGTTGTGTGGATATTCACCTTGGATCTCTTGCCGGAGAGCCCTTGTGAAAGCACGTCCCACAACCTGAGCTCCAAGAACGATGATCTGTGCCACATACTTGGCAGCCTATGACAATAGAAAGACAAAAATCAGATGTCATTTGTACGTAATAATTTGCTAAAATGGGTTTCGTTCTAGCCTAACAATTATTTAAAATACCTCCCCAAAATACTATCCATGGGGAGAAAACAGGAAATTAAAAAATCTCAAATTTGGATGTGGAAGCAAAAAAGTTGGTGTAATCACTTTGCATACCATACATTTAGACTACGACGTTGTGCGCCCTCACATGTACATGTAGGTCTATTTCTGAACACGTCTGGATTACGATGTGCTGAGGAACAAGATAATTAGCGCTTGAATTGAAGACTAAACAATCAAAAATAATGAGAGCGACGCCAATGAGGGCGCTTTGCATCACCTCGCATTTTTTGTAGTACTGGTGCATTCACTTTCACTGACGATTCTTCGGGGAACCGGACGTATTTTAACAAGCACAACACAGCAAACGCTTGATCAATTTTTGCGGACGAACTATTTTTGAAATCTGTTGGACCTTGTTTGTAGCATGAAGGTGGTTTTAAGTCAAAATTGGATTTTTAATTTTTTTTTTAACTTCAAGTCCCTATCTAGGCTATCAATGCCGGCTATAGTACATGTATAGCCAGCCAGGATCAGTCCATCCTCTTGCAACAGTGCCCCTTTAACGCACTCCCTAACTCCTGCGTACAGTGGCCCTGTTGAAACCGGCCCCATTTCGTGGTGGAACAAGCGACAGTAATCTTGTCGCCTCTGCTGGACCAATCAGGACGCTTGGCAGTGCATTGCAGCATGATTGCAGGCATTCAAATGTAACACGCGCAGATTGTGAACATCGTGCATGCATGTGATACATGCTGGCTGTTGTCCGCGTCGGCGATTGGCTGCTATTTAAAGCATACTGGGGAATCCGTTCCATTACATTCGTCAGCATGTATCCCTGTAATATTAATTTGAAAAACTGCGGAGTAAATTAAGATCGTCGTTTGAAAGTTTGGTAGGAATGGGACAGTCATAAGGAACGCAACGGAACCCTACAATTTCTGGAAAGTATAGAAATCGTTTCTTTTCGGCATAACATGACCGAATTGATTAAATTACATCAAAATGACTCGGGCGTGAGTTGGCTCAAGACAACAGCCGGCTCACTCCACAGATTTGCATGGATTTCCTCAGGGTATTGTAACGTCGCTTCGCAGAGTGGAAATTCCCTGAGATCTCAGGATGGGATCAGTTTATTTATTTTTTGTTTTGTGACTTACCATCACTATGTAAAGTAAGATGCCTTTTAAACAGGAGTGCAAAATCCTTGAAATCACCTTGCCATGGCACAACTTATTGTATCAATTAATAGGCCTATGCTGAATGGTAATAAAACAGCATTCTTCTGCATCTTCTGCATTGCATCAGTAGTACAAATGCATAGCAGCATGTGTGTTAGACTGGTTCCCTGTCCTCATGACAAACATAAAAGACGAGCAAGTGCAGTGTAGCTTGAAGAAAGGTACACTCCTTTTGATTGGTTAAAGAAACTATTGCTTTAAATGCGTATTACAAAATGTTGAACCAATGGTGTTTGATGTTTCACAGCAGAGTGAGCAGACGTAGAAGAATTGCCCATTTTTTGCAAAGGGTCCTTAAATCTTTGGTGATTTCTTATTTTGATAATACCTTTACAAAATCAAGTTCTTTTTTATTACTTCAATTTGTCTATCTTAAGTTATCAGGTATACAACAAATATAATTTTTAAAAGTATTATTTATACCATACAAAATCTTTAAATAAAAAGTAATCCCCTATATTTATATTTAAATGGTATGGTCACAAAGATGAGTAGAACCCAGGCTCCTCACTATCACAAAGGATATTTTCTGGGAAAGGGTCCCTTGCTATTTTTCCACGCACGCAAGTCCAAGAGCACGTCTACTATCTCTGAGTACTGAGCAGGCAGAAGTCGCTGATTTTTCTTCGATAAAGATTACTCACAAATCATGGGAAAAGAATCACTGAAAGACCATTTAGATGGGAATGAACTCGACTTGAGCTTAAGTAACTTAACAAAAGTACCCGTCAAAGAATTGGTAAGATTATATCGACGTTCGTACGCCAACCGACGTTATATGAGTGATGACAGGATGGGGGCGGGGCAGGTTAGGGGAGGGGGGCGGGGCAGGTTAGAGGAGGGAGGCGGGGCCTGAGATATACTTGATGGCTATTTCATGTCTTTGCATTGTTTGGGCTTTTGTTTTGTGCTTAATCTTTTTTAACATTGCAAACATGTTCGCCAACAGCTGACACAGCTTTTCTTAGATAAATTTACAAAAACACTGCAACCAATGGTGAACAGTGGCAATGTTCGTGTTACTTTAAAAAGGCTTAAAGTGACTTTTTGACATTTACATCTGGACAGGATGAGTCACTTTAAGCTCTTTAGCAAAAATCTACAACGCCATATTGGATCGCGCCTACATTTGTATTCTTGTCAGTTTACACGTGTCAGAAATCTCACTTTACAATCCAAATAAAAACATACCATGGAGGTTGTTTGACTCTCAAGAATTCTGTGCAATGATCGGTTTTTCCTACTTCCAGATACTGACGGTATACGCCTGTTTTTTTACTGAAATAATATGATTAAAAGTTCTATACTTTCAGGATAACTATTATTTTTTTTCCTATCAAAAAAGTCTTTTTACAGGAAATTGCAATTTTTGGGTAAAATAAAAATCTCTACACGTTCTAAATACAACCCAGGCCGTAATACTCTCAAAACTGGTGTACACACGTTCTTGAAAACCGAATCTTCGAAAAGATTTTCAGAGACCTCGTGTCACTCCAAATTATCTCTGTTGAAAAAGGCTTTCCTGACAATAATATTGTAGTTAGAAACTCCCTGGCAATAGTTGGGCCAGGACGTATTGTTGAGAGATATTGACAATAAGTTTGGCATAGTTGGGACGTAACACAACCATTTAAAGGAAGTAGAATAACACAGCATCATGTCATGGAGCGGCTGTCCATCTTATTTACATGTATTTTTCAACAAATTTACACTTACCAAGGTTTGATGATAATAAATATTGCAAGAGTGAGTTCAATGTTAAATTTACGCTTGCACCCTGTGAAAACATGTTTTCCTCTTCTTTCAAACAGGCTGCCTTGCCCAAAGCAACACGCCTCGACTTATCCTGTAACCAGCTAACAAGTCTACCGGTAATGTACTAGTCCCTTCTTTGAAGTCTTGTTTCAAGTCTCTAGTTTTTTGACAGCCCTAGTTTTTGATGGTACAATATAAACCCATCAAAAATGTTTTCCACAAAGGTACCATTTTATTTGGAAAAAAGTCATGTGGTATTCGTTACCATTGCTATTTCTAAACTTTTTTATGAGTATATGATGAGCTTTATAGCATAAATATCCATTATGATGGCAGAAAATATTGATTGATTTATTTTTGTTGTTGCATATTCAGAACAACTTCTGCACGCTAACCCACATCATCAAGGTAGACCTGAGTAAAAATGGCCTGACCTGCCTCCCAGAAAACATCGGCAACATGCGGAGTCTACAGTACCTTGATCTACTTGGTAAGATGACAAGAAAGAAAGACTGTTTACACTGGTCCCACACTCGGGATCACGATTGATCCCCTGATAAGAATGCATCAGTGTTAACCGCAATGATCCTGAGTGCCGAGTTTACATTCTGTAGTTGATCTCGAGCGCGGTGCCAGATGTTGCAGTCAAAGGTCATGCTCTATGTGTATGTACTGATCAATGTGTGCATGGGTTGTGCATATACAGTGTACAAGGCCACTTGAATTTCGCGGGCTTTAACCCCGCTACGGCCGTGGAGCGGATGCAGCAGGATGCGGTAAAGATTAATTGCTTATCCAACTGCAAAATCGAACCCTCTGCCAACGCGAGACCAAAATCTCTTTGGTCCCGAGAGCGTTTACACTCGGTTTGTGATCCGGGGCTGATCCCGAGCTCGGGATCAAGTGTAAACACCCAGACCAAACTGGGTGGCTTTCAAGAACAGCACTTTTTTTTCCCATCAAAATCGTTGCTCAAAATGGAATCTTTAGACAAGTCATTTTACAGGAAATTGCTATTTTTGGTAAAATCAAAATCTCTACACGTTCTACATACCTCCCTGGCCGTAATTTTCTCAAAACTTACGTACACACCTCCGTTTTTAACAATTTGACGATCGAATTCAACTTCATAAACATCAACTCGTGCTGACTCGTGGCATCGTTATTTTCAGAGCAATGGCGCTCGCCTCTAACAATTTCAAGCACCAGACCAGTTCCAGCACGTACAATTTTTGGACGAGGGGGGATTTTTTTTAGTGTGCCACTGTGTGGTCGGTGAATGAAGGATTCACGTCAAATGACTTTTCACTCGTAAAGTTGCCACGCGGGTCGCTTTGACAAAAAGCAGTTTGGTGGTAATTTGACGTGAATCCTTCATTCACCGACCACACAGTGGCACACTAAAACAAATCCCCCCCCTCGTCCAAAAATGGTACGTGCTGGAACTGGTCTGGTGCTTGAAATTGTTAGAGGCGAGCGCCATTGCTCTGAAAATAACGATGCCACGAGTCGGCACGAGTTGAAGTTTATGAAGTTGTATTCGATCGTCAAATTGTTAAAAACGGAGGTGTGTACGTAAGTTTTGAGAAAATTACGGCCAGGGAGGTATGTAGAACGTGTAGAGATTTTGATTTTACCAAAAATTGCAATTTCCTGTAAAATGACTTGTCTAAAGATTCCATTTTGAGCAACGATTTTGATGGGAAAAAAAAGTGCTGTTCTTGAAAGCCACCCAGTTTGGTCTGGGTGGCTTTCAGTATTTGGAAGTAGCTCAAGGGCACAAGTACTGCGACCGGGTGTCAAACCCGCAACACAAATTTTTCACCTAAATGTTGCGAGTCAGTGACCCAAACCACTCGGCCACGGTACCCATGCACTATCCCCTCTCATTCCTGTAGGTAACCAGCTAGAAGTTCTTCCAGTAAGTTTTGCCGATCTGCGGAACCTAAGATGGCTCGATCTGAAAGACAATGAGAACTTAGACCGCGATCTGAAGAAGGTGGCTGGGGACTGTCTGGACGACAAGCAGTGCAGGGAGTGTGCTAAGAGGGTGAGTTTAGACAAACACCAATAGACGCTTTGCACGGCGGCCATCTTAGTAGGCAATCACATTGTCACCATGCGTTATGCATGAATTGGTGCTTTGTGGATCTATTCAATAGTATTGTCACATACATATATACAAACCTGCCCCTAAATATGACTACTGGTACAGCCAGTGAAATCTATCCATAGACTTTTTGCACAGAGGCCATCTTAGTAGGCAATCACAATAGGGACCTTTAGAAATGGTGCACGTACAGGAAACGTATGCGGCTCGCAAAAACTGGGTAGTTATATCCCAATTTTGTGAGGTTATTCACGAAATATGTGTATGTGTTCATGGGCTTATTGGTGTGAAACTCGCACTGCTTATGTTGTGTCAGATAAAATTACCACGCATATAACCACCCCGTTTTTCCGAGCCGCATGCGTTTCCCGTATACGCACCATTTCTAATGGTACCTAATGTCACCATGCGTCATATGTGAGTAGGGAACTCTCAATATTGCATCGTCTTGTTCCCAGCTTCATTCACTTAAAAGTGAACAGGCCACAAGTTTGGAGTGCAGACTCAGTATGCCAATCTTTTGCTATGCATGGCACACATAGGCCTTTTTCAAAATTTCGGCTCAGGCTTCCGGCTCCATGTGGTTTACATGGTCCTGAGCCTGAGCCCAAGTCGAGATTTGGAAAAAGGCCATGGTTTAAACAATGTATCTTTGATGTCATGTCCTCGGCCATTGTCACATTTTAAAGTAGGTAAATCCGAACCTTAACTTGTCTGCTCTGCAACCATTTACTTCATGTGTTTTATTAAAGGAGCGTGACCAGAGTTTCTGGAAAATAGTTTTCGATGTAACTTACCAATATTATCAAGTAACTCCCATACACACCTCCCATTTCCCAAAAACCTGAAAACATTCGCAATTTCCAGTAAAAAATTGAACAAAACTATCGAGTATGCTTTCAGCGGATAAACGTTGATACTGGAAAATTAGTTTACAAATAATCGGTGGATTTTCGACGATATCCTTGGAAATATGCGGCCTAGAAGCGAGGGAGTTTCAGTTTCGTAATCAGAAAAATATAACGGATGTTATGATATAAAAATCTCATGACCTATAGGGTAAGTCCCGGGGAGTTATGGGTAAAAAAAAAGTGATCTGGTCACACTCCTTTAAGCAACCATGTTAATATTAGTTCTGAATACCATTATGTAATGCAGGTTGTGGCTTACTTGAGTGCTATCCAGACAGAACTGGAAAATCAACAACAGAAAAAGCTGGATAAAGAAAGGAGTAAGTCCTTCCATAGTATCGCTATATTGGCTAGATAGCAAGGCTGAACGTGCAATAACAACCTCCCTCGCGTTGTTACTCTGTCGGTTGCTGTGATGTTGGCTTTTATCAAATACTATTATAACACGCCTCTTTCTGATTCTTTATTCTGACTGGCTGAAACGCAGTCACATGGGGTTAACTAATATAGGCTAGTGCATGAAATTTGCGCACGTATCAAGCTTCAAGCGCGCGTGTCAAGACTTCGCGCGCGCGCTTTCCGACTAGTGTTCCTGACCGGGCGCAAAAACTATTGACCAGTTTCTGCGCCCTCTGGAGATTGGTGAACAGCAACAACAGAAACTGAAAGCCAAAAGTTCCCTTTAACTGATGAACTGCTCTTGTTGAAGCACTTATTGTTGGAACTTGTGATTAATTTTCAAAATCCTGTTATTCAAAAACCTACATATATTGTTCAAATGCCTATTGTTTGATTGCTTATTAAAATTAATTACATTTATATTTCGGCCAGAGACATGTTATAAAACACATATGGATCAGGGGGCACCGGTCAGAAAATTTGCTGATATCAAGTCCAAAAATTTGCTTTCAGACATGCTTGGACCCCCCCACCCCCAAATCGTAGGTCAGAAAAATTGTCTGACCCAAATGTCTGCCCGATTAGTCAGGGGCTCACAGTTACACCCAATGATAGTCATTCATAGCCGCTCTCATCGATGTAGTCAAGCATTATTTAGAGGTTGATGGCAGATTTGTTTCTTTAAGAGCCCTGCTCGCATTTCGGCCTTTCTTTTGTAATTTTTTATTCACTGCTGAGGCCTGCTGAGGCTGGTGCTATGCACCTATCAATTTCCATGCTGCTATTGGCAATAAATAGCAAAAATTATGTTTGGAAAATGTCTGCGTTGTATCAATACATTTTAAATGTGCCCAGGTTTTAGCTAAAATTGTATAGTCATAAAATTTGAAGTTCAAATTTTCTGACCCTTTCCTTCGGACCCCCAAATTTTCTGACCTTTATTAGGGGTCAGAAAATTTGACTGGCAACCTTGTTGAACCCACCCACCCCCCTCTTGATATCAGCAAATTTTCTGACCGGTGCCCCCTGTATGGATTGGCATAATTCGATCACCAGTGCATGTCTATTGCTCCTCTCGGGACTGTGAGTGGCCACAAGAGGTGTATTTCCCTCTGCCTTTGGCCTCAGGAAATAGGACCATCTTGTGGTCACTGACAGGCCCTCGGGGCACATAGATGTGCACTAGTGAACGAATTATGCCAATCCATATGTGTACTAGTATCTGAATGTGGGAGTGGGAATATCCACCAATGCTATTCCCACCAATGTTATTCTTTGCATCATCTTGCAGAACGAGCAGCTGCCAAGGAACGGAAGCAAGAAGCTCAGAGGAAGGAGAAACAGCTTCAAAAACAACAGGAAAGACTGAAAAAGAAAGAAGAATATGAAGCAGCCGTGGCTGCCAAGAGGGTGAAAGAAAAGAAGAAAGAGAAGACCGCTAAAGGTTAGAACAAAGAAAAGACACTTCTGAGACATATTGGTCTGTCCTTTATTTTGGGAATTTTTACAGAGGTTTTGGACCGCTGTCAGACTATCTGTTAATCTTTCGGTTAAGTTATCTTCTCAGAACAAGTTAGTTATTTATTACAATCCCCCTAAAGGGCCAGCCGCGAAAAAAAACCCAAGAGAGTGAATTTCTTTCGTGGGATTATTTCGTGCGCTCGAAATCATTACGTGCACACAAGATGATTTCGAGCGCTCAAAAAAAAAAAAATTCGTGCGCCCAAAGCAATCACTTTGTGAGCACAAAATAATCATTTCGCGTGCTTAAAATCATTTCGTATTCTCGAAATCATTTCATGCACTTAAAAACATTAAATTGTGCGCACGAAATTATTTCGTGAGTACAGACTGTTTTTGAGCGCACAAAATGATGATTTCATTTACAGGAAATAATTTCTTTTACATGAAAAAATCATTTTGAGCGCACGAAATGATTTCGAGCACACGAAATCATTTCGGGCACACAAAATAATTGCTTGAAAATATTTATCTCTTTAATTATTTTTCGTGGCCGTCCCCTTACGGGCTCCGTAATTTATTCCATTTTAGGAGAAGATAAAAGCATTTAAATATTACCCCGATTGCCAAAAGGAGCTCTACACCTAAGAAAAGTGCAATTACAATTCGTCCGTTTCACATTAATATGCCGGCAAATGTTTGACACAGTTTTCCAGAAAATTTCAGCCATTTTACGATCATTGTTGTTTGTCCTTCTAGAAACACACAAAGCAAATGGAGTGCAGCACACGCCAATCCAGACCAAATCAGGTAACACACTTTTAAGCCAAAATTAAAGAAGCATACCCAAGAAACAAGACACCATGTTAAAAGTAGATTTGAACTGTACGTTCAAGACCGGTCAGGAACCTTGACACTGATAATGGCGCGAGTCGCAAAGCGATGGCCATTATCAGTGTCCAGACACCTAGCTGGTCTTAAAACATATTGTTTAAGACTGGCCAAACCCACTTTTATTCCCATTCATAAATACCTTTTTGCATAAATCAGTAAAACTGACCGAAATATTTTGGCAGTAAACTTCTCTTGTATCAACCTACACATAACACGTTTATTCAAAGTGCCGCATGTTGGGTTCTTTTTGTTCGATTACACGCGCATTGTACGTGCGAACACACACGACCGATTGGGTAACCCTACATGATTTCTTGTCGCACTACATCAAATTTGTTTTCAAGCATGTGTAGCTTTTGTTTGCGTGCATATTTTCCATTGGCGCTGGAAGTAACTACATCTCGACTGCCATTTTGTTCAAAGAATGGCATTTTTACATGCAATGTTTTGCCACAGGAATGCATAAAGATTATTCTTTATTTTATGTAAAAGTAATCTCTCATTTAATCCACCAATTTTCCCAGGATCTACTTGCCTCGTAGTATTCACTACCCTCATTGCCACCATAATTGCCTTGTGTGTCGGCTTCTATTTCTTCTGCGAGAGCGACAAGACAAACGCCCTCTGCGTCGACTTGCACTCTGGACTGGATCTAGCAGCCACAACGGTGAAGCAATGGACCCAACAGTTAAGGAATAAAATTGCAAGTTAAATTTAATTGGGGATTTTGGGGCGTATTCAAACCCTGTTCGCTTGTTGCCAGAACATGAGAAAGACATTTCAAATGCCGAGAACGAACACGCGAATAAGATTCTCACTCCCCGCTCAATGGGGAGTGGATGAAGAGTGCTCGAGAACAAAGATGGCCGACAAAGAATGAATGGCTACGACTGAAACTGATTTAGCTGGCTGCTGGTAATTAACACGTAATTTGAGTAATTTAACTGCGTGTTTTGGGAGAACGGGAGAACAACTAATAAGGCATAAAACAACACGGATAAGGTCCTCAATGTGTAGCTGACTTTGATTAGGATTTTAAGGCAGTATTTTCTCAACAGCCAGAGCGTTACCAACTTCCGCCATTTTGAGAAAATGATGCAACTTAACCTATTACACACACGCTTGTAACTGTCCACGTAAGAACGCTGTTCTCGGAAACAGGGTTTCGAATACGCCCTTTTGTCAGATGAATTGTCAGAGTATTAAATTCCCTCTATTTTATAGAATTTTGGATTGAGCAAAGAATTTGTTTTTTGGGTCAGATTTTAATAGTGTTGGGAGAAACCGAAGATCTTGAAATCTGAATAATTATTCAAATTATCCTCCAATTTTGCACGTAGATTTCTCTTGAAGCTTAAAACCAAGTTACAAGTTCAATGACAGTTTTAAATTTATCTCATTAAGCAGCTGGATTTTCTGAGTACTGTTGATTCATGTGGTTATCAAGGGCCCACCAAATAGTCACAATGGTTTCAGATGTAACAGGGAAGCTGGGCCTCATAGAGTGACCCATATAAAGAGGTTGCCAACATAGGGCTGGATGATGCAGTTGGTAGAGTCTTAGTACACTTACCATGCTAAACCCAAGAGCTCGGATTCAAATCCCAGTTTTAGTCATATTTTTTTGCTCAACTAAAATTAAAGTTTCCCATATCTTTGCCAGTAATGTTTCATTAATTTTCTTTTTAGTGTTTATTATTAACGACTTGTATGGCCATACGTTACAAATCCGTTTATACACAAGAAACAACACACAAAAATGCTGCAGAGCCAAAATGTAGCAGTTAAGATGACTATGTCGCAGTTAAGATGACTATGTCGCAGTCTATTTTTACGTACCAATCTACTAAGAAATATACCCAAATACTTCGGACATGGCCATATAGTGTCCATTTACTCTTGATAATTTTTTTAAGAGTTTTTTTCTCAGTCATTGCAGTTGACATTTGTTTTATTTCACGACTTATTTTGTTGACTTGAAAGTATTTAATTATTCTATTAACTTCGTTGTTGATTATTTCCTTTTTCCCTCCAATAACATTTTAATCACATAAATTGCCTTCCACTTCTTAATATTGCTCAGAGGTTTCTAGTAATAACTTTTGATAGTCAATTTACATGTAAATAAAGATTTTTGTTCTTGCCCATAAATCCAGCAGCCACATTCAAAATACATGCACTTTTGTAGGAATTTTGAAAGATTTAGGCAACGACATTCAATTTCCTTCCTCTTAGGGCAAGTTAAAGCAGAGTTAAGGAGTTTAGAAAGTTGGGCCAAACAAAATAAATGGTGTGCTTAAAAAAAATCCAGGTAGGTTAGGAAAATAATTTTATTTTGTCTTTTTTTTTTTTTTACTGCATTTGCGTGTTGTTTTGCAATGTTTGAAACTCACTATCAACACTATTAACTATGTTCATGTACATGTACCATGTATAGAAAATGTTATGTTCTTTGGAAATTATTGCAAATAGTGCTCATTTAAAATTATCAACTTGAAAATCGGCAATAAAAGGTTTGAGGTCGGCAATTTGGCCTCAAAAATTCCAGGTAGGTCGGGTTACCGTAAACACACCATATAGTTTGTTTGGCCTTATCAAATTTGCAAGACCTTTCAAAAGTCATAAAACAAAAAAATATCACTTTGAATTTTGCCAAATTTTTGTTCTCTGGATGGGGGATTCTTCAGTAGGTATAAAAGGCCCGTGGTTTAAACAAGATGATTTTACAAATTGAAACTACTGCCATTTTTTAGTCCAATATTTTGGCACGAAAGTGCCTAAATACCGGGGTTGTAGTCGAGTCTTTCACAAGTCCAGAGCCAACAAAATCACAAGCCCATCACAAGTCCAGTAACAAGAGATGAACAGGGACTTGTGAAGGACCCGACTACAACCATGCTAAATATCCTGAATAAACATACAACACTATTCCCTGACATCCACGCGATACTGTACAGAGATTCCAAAAGTAGCGCTAACGTTACATGATTTTATTGGCCCCTTTACCACATTTTGTTGTAAACTTTAGAACAATCAGGAAGGTTCCAATGTATATATTATTTATACAATTAATTTACTTAACATTCCAAAAAAGCTAAATCATTACACCTATAAATCATGTTTTTAAAAAGTTACTAAAGTGTTCCAGACTTTATAAACCGTCAAGTTAAATGTACAAGATTTTTACCCAACCTCACCATTTCATCCCTTTTAGCTGTGGTCACATTAGACCTTTTTTCCTGACACACATTCCTATGGTGGTCAATTTTCCCACCCTCTGCACTTATATTTATTTGGTGAAACTTTACTTTTACCAAAGATGGTTGATTACATCCGTGTATATAAATGTACCACTCACTGGGGAAGTTTGCCTGAGACAAAATGTCCAGTTAAATTGACATGGTCATCTTTCCTAGGCAGATGTAAGCTGGTAAAATCAAGTTATAACTGGACTTTCTATGGTTCAAATAGAAGTACCTCTCGGCTCTTTAAATTTTACCAAAAAAGTCTGATTTGGGTTTTGAGTTTTCATAAAACATTTTCTTCATTCTTTTATTGGTTTTGATGTTTCTGTGGGGGAAATGTACCGTTTCCACTTTGTGAATTGTCAAATGAAGGCACTTCTCATGAATAAAAAAGTATATATTTTTAAATTGTGTGCTCGTTAAGAAAGCCATGTTTTTACATTTCTGTCAATTAGTTATGCAACGCTGTGCACTTCCAGGTTTGATAACGAGGCTCTTCGTGGGAAGTGAACTAATGTACGCATGTGATTGCACAATTGAACACGTACTGCTGACTTGACACGAAGAGCACAGACCAGGCTAGTGTGAAATTCATCTATCGGGCATTTTTTTTTAAACACTGAGGGACGTTTCTCAGTGTCATCACACCGACAACTGGTTTGACCTCATTCAAATACACAAACGCTGAAACAATGTTTGAGAGTTTCTTCCAAATAGCCAAGTTTATTTTGATAATCATAAATGGAAAGAAATGACAATACAAGCCATTATATTTGTTAACAATAAACACGTATTAAAACATTGTAGTTTAAATGGGAAAAGGATTACCCGTGAGGTACCCAATAAATTTATACAAAAATCGGTTTATATTGAAGAAAAAGATTGCATGTACTTTATTTTGAACACACATTCCAGATGGAAGTGTATTTCCTAAAGAAAACTGATTGTAATGCCATTCTTCATATAAATGGTACATCAGAGAAAAAGTCTGTTTCAGACGTACACAATGATTTCGTCTGAAACAGTTTTTTTTTTGGCGTGTAGTGGTTAAACAGGCAGTTTTAAAGTAATGTATTTATTATTAATGAGAAAGACACCAGGTTGAACGTGCAAGTACAATTCGTCGCATAGCTGACGAAGTGACGAATATGCAGCTTTAAAGCCACTGCACATTCGTCACTTTGTCGTAATTATAATATAAAAATTA
Organism: Henricia sp. BOLD:AAB3569; assembly: GCA_037783545.1. Lineage (NCBI taxonomy): Eukaryota > Metazoa > Echinodermata > Asteroidea > Spinulosida > Echinasteridae > Henricia > Henricia sp. BOLD:AAB3569. The sequence continues at coordinate 1,319,978 of JBBELK010000453.1, forward strand.
CATGCCTCTTTAAATAACCCTTTAGTCCATATGCAGCATGATATGTGGCAAAGGGTATCCCGCCCCCCTACATTGTTTCCCCATTGTGACTCAAACATCCAAGGTATTTCCAAGGAATTCCTTTCAGTTTTTAGGGGGATTGGTGCATTAACAAAATGGAAGAGTGTGCTGAGGTATACTTTAGTCACCCAAACCACCCAGCACTCAATAGACCGTATCGAATCACCACCATCTCGTGGGGCACCTTTTGTTACTTGAACTGTTCAACAATGGAAGCACAATATGTGCAACCATGCATATCCTTAAGAAACTGCCCCACGAAATGGCGGCTATACGGTATGTAGTTTCAATTATTCAGTGAAAAAATACAATGTACATCGTCAAAATTCAGATGTAAAATATTTGCCAACCGTGCAAATGGTCTATTGGAAACCACACTGAGCACTTGGTGTCAGACCCTTGACGTGCATGTGTGACTAGGGGGCGTGTTTGTTTCATGACAAATTTCTTTACCATATTTCAATCACGACATTCATCGTAAACAAGCAACCTAAACTGTTTATATCGTGTGTTGCATCTGAAAATTGAAACGACACAGTTTACTCACACAAAAATCTTAGTGATTTTTACGTCGCCAAGTGAACGAGTTCACCTTGGAACTGGGCAGATCTGAATCCGGATATTACGCCCATGATCATCATAGCACTGCTTAAAGATAGATTGTAGGTTTCGAAGACTGTTACAAATGGCATTATCTCCATATGATTCAGGATGTGTATGATAAAAACCAACCGGTGCATAAGCTCAGCACCTCATCTACGTTCTGGGAAAACAATGAAAAACTGCTTTCCAGAAATTATTCAAAGACACTGTCCTATTTAGTCAGGTTCCCTGGCTATGTTGCACAGAGAATGTGGCCCTACTACCACGGTAGTCAGGGCATAGGTTTCGTTCACATAAGTGCGCTCTTGTAAAAAAACGTGTGTGCGCACACACATTCATATAAATCTATTTTCAATTCTTGAATCACTACATTGTTGGAACCACTTCTATCTTTCATCCGAGTCAAACGGTTGATAAACATTTTGGGAAAATGCAAATCCCGTATACAGGCTTTAATTTGATCTCCTTCGTTAGCAGTTGCATAATGTGAACGGTACTGCTTTTTCGTTCAATCTTTGTTGGATCTTCATATCTTCATTGAATGAGATGTGAACACACACTTCATTACCTCATCGACGATTGAACGAAACAATTTCTCGAATGTGAACAGGATCAAAGCCGCCTCAAATGGGCCGTGGCTGATGCAGCCCCATGATATCGGGAGTGATTTCAGGTACATGGCACGCCCTGCGAGGTCCCCAGTCCTGCAGGTCCTTCTTCAGAGACAGACGGTGGGTGGTCAAGTGGCATATAGTGTAGCTGGAATCAACCACTTGAGTAAGGACGGTTAGCACTTGCCTGTTGTGTAAATGGAATGGGAAAAGATATATGGGTCATTCCCAAAATTAGGGGTCCAAAATTGTTAGTGTCCAAGTTACGTACGACAAAAATCACGCCTCCTGATCACAAATTCTCAGTAATGGACTGTGGCCTGTGATCATAGGGGGCAGCATCATTTTCTTCAATATTTTGTTCTCTGATTCCTGAAAAATATTTAAAACAAAAGACCATAAAAGCTTATGGATTCATGTTTTTTTTAAAACGTGGTACATTTGACAAAGCTGAAATTTCTTCGGATGAGTTTGTTGATATCTTTCTTTTGATTTATAATGGTTTTATTCGCAGAATCGCTCAAAAACAGATCATCTACAGGGCCTTTAAGGTATGCCAAAATCATATGTGTTGGGAGTTCTCCATCACTACTTCTATTTGGACATTACTTCGGGAAGAATATATTTACCTATGTAATGGAGGTATACAGTCTACAGTGATCAGACTGCCTCGTGTAGACACCACATTGAAGCTACCATTACAGTCACATTTCATATGTAGACTGTAGTCTGAATGTCGGTTCTCTACTACGATGATGAATCCAGACCAGCCATGATCCAGATTGTAGCAGGTCACGCCTTCACGACCCTGGAGATTGGGGTAGGTGGATCAAATTTTAGACATTTTCCTAACTTGCTGGTTAGTACATGTAGATAAATATAACATAGCCAATCCCAATCAGTGAGGAACAACTGAGACACTGTGTTTCGAGACCACCAGTTGGCTTCATAGCTCAATTGGAAGGGCATCTGCACGTTAAGTAGAAGGTCCGCGGTTCGAATTCCAGTGGAGCCAAGTTGTTTTTCACTGCATCCAGATTTCCCATACTCATGGACATTTGTCCACATTTGTATCAAATTAGTTCACCTCAGTGGTAACCCCCCACCCCGAGTCCTTATCCCTTAAAAAATAATCACCTATGATTGCTTTCGAGTGACGTCACCCCTTCTATCCACCATTTTGGTTGTCATTTTTCATGACGCACGTGGCTCGAGTGATAACCGGCCAAAAAAGCAATAAAAGCGCATTGGTTGCACTTACCTCTGTTACTTAACCTTGCTTTATGTTGTTGCGCCATTGCTGATAAAGATAAAAACGTATTTCTTCAGGCTAAAAATTGTGATCAAGCAAAAGCACTTTCGTTTTTACAAGCTGCAGTGCATGCTCAATAATTTAAATGTATCGCAACGCGCGCGTGCAGCATCTTCGATTGAAAGTACACTGGTGAGTATATTTTACGTGTGCCCATGTGCGTCTAGTGGCGCGCGTGTGACCGTTGACCACCAAACATTCCCGGATGTTGTACGTCACGGAAAGCAATCAATTCATACATGAGTATAAAACGGAAAACAGTTATATCTACCGGAGAGAATTAAATAAAATATGTGACCGTCCACCACAAATGGGCCGTGAAGTCAGCAAACTATTTTACACTATAGAGCAAAATACTGTGATATTATAATAAAGTCCAAACATTCTTTATTGGTGATTTTGATGTGCATTTTTTGTGCATTTTAACTGACTTTGATTCGTATGATCCCCTAAAGGGATCTGGTTGCTGAGATTAGCCGACTTAAGTCGTTGCCCTGTAGCCACCTACATGTAGGAGGTCTTCAGCTCAGCCACGAAGTGCGAGAGAACAGGAAGAAATTCTCAGTTTTAGAGGTGGGAGGAAAGCCACACACACCATCGTGTGGGGAAAACCCACGGAATTAGGCAGGGACTGAGAATCCAATCCACATAGTGACCCGGACGGGATTCGAACCTGGACGGGATTCGAACCAGGGCCACATTGGTGGAAGGCGAGGAAAGAACCGCTACGACTAATCCACTAAGATTTCATGAAATTCCAGACCTACCTCATGTCGCTTGCCTTTCTGTATGGCCAGCATAATCAATGCATCAGCTATGGTATGTACTGTAGGCTCAATCTGACACACACTGACTGGGTGTGAGCTGTGCAGGGCTAGGGCATAGGGTGGATGTTGTATGTTTCTCGTTGGACTTCGTAGGCCTAGGACAAAATAATTACATGTAGATCCATATTCAAATTCACCTGAAAACCTATCTTTAAAGGCAGTATACATTATTGGAAAACTGTTACAAATAGTTTCATCCCGTGGCCTGCTGTGTGATTGAAGGTATGCTTGATTAAAACCAACCTGAGCAAAAATCAGCTCCGTACTTCGTCTAACTTTTGAGAAAACAGTCAAAAACTGGTTTACAGTCACTTCGCCCTGAACCACTTCGCCCTAAACAAAGGCCTGTGCACGAAGTTGTTTTGGGGCGAAGTGGCATTTGAGCGAGGTAGTGTTTGGACAAAGTGGTTTTGGGGCGAAATGCATTTGGGTGAAGTGCTTCAGGGTGAGGTGGTTTTGGGGCGAAATGAATTTACGTCTCGCGGGACGAAAAATAATCGTTTTTTGCTCATTTCTCAAAAACTATAGCACTTCAGACAAAATCATTTCAGGGGAAGTTTACTACCGTCATCGTGTTTATATTGTGCAAGTTATGTGTAACTGCAGGTTTTTTGTTTTGTTTTTGTTTGTAATATATATAATTATTGTAATTAAGACCTCAGTTAAATTAGATAATGTATTTGGTTAGGTATATAATTTGATTTAAAACATAGTCACCCCTTCGTCTGTACAGTAAACTGGTCGTTGATGCCGTCACCCAACGATTAATGTGGGTGACGACATCAAGGATCTAATGACTGTATTGACATTAAGCTTAGGATTTATCACTTCAATATCATGTACTTTTTTGTTTTGTTTTGTTTTGCTTTGTTTTGTGTGTTGTTTTGTTTTTGTTTTTGTCTTGTTTGTTTGGTTTTTTTTTTTATAATTATGATTTAAATATAGTATGCATGCCAGTATTTATTTTATTTACAAGTATTATAATTTATGATAATTGCTTAATTTTGTAAATATTTTTATTAAATGTATTTATCCTAAATGTATTATCCAATTAGTTTGGAGAGCCCCTCGATAGAAACTTGTTTCTTTTGGGTAATCCTGCGGGAGCTATTTGGGTATTGTTTTTTTTGTTGTGTTTCCTTCTCAGTGTTTATTTGTATGTATGTGCGTGTAATTTATTTGTCTGTGATTTATATCCCGGAAAATGAAATAAATAAATAAATAAATAAATAAATAAATCTGTGAACATTTCTGATTTTCGAGATTACCAATGATGTGTTCTAACTTTAAATCTTGGGACTGTAAAATGTAAGTTCCAAAAGACTTTGAAGTGCCTACTCATGCATGATGCACAGTGACAATGTGACTGCCCCCTGTCATGGCCGCCAGTGCAATAAGTCTACAACAGGTTTGACTGTATTACAAATAACCTACCACTCATATCGACTCCCGTGTTCCAATGATTGAAAGCCATACACACAACAACATATAGACCGGGCTCAAAGAACGCACTGCAGCCAACGAACGCCCTCAGTTGTCGCTTGCAGAAGGTCACGACCTTTGACATGCCCGAGGTCGTCATGCCACAGGCTCGTAGCACCACTATGGTTATGTCCAGGGGGTTGCGAGATGATTTCTCTAGTCTCCTGTAGGGAGGGGGAAAAGGAAAAAAAGGAAAGAAGAAAATTAACTTGAATAAAGGAGAATGAATTTTAATTGCCTATTGAATCATTTGAAATGACCCAACATTTTACTTCATGAGTAGATAAGAAAAACCTAACTCAAAGTGTTGACAGCAATGGTAACAAACACCACATGAACGTATTTTTTTTCCAAGATAAGAAATTCAAAACTGAAGGTGGTTTTGAAATTTTTTTTTTTTTACAATTCACTTAAAGGAGAAGTATACTCAAACAAAAACACTGTGCTCAACAAGTGCAACTCGTACATTACTGTTACACAAAGAAAAAGAAATATGACCCACCGAAAAGCGGATACGAACTTCAAAAAGACTGGCTACTGGGCGCTGCCATTTTGTCCAAAAGCTGTAAAGAATGATTTGTTTGCATATAACTTTGTGTATTGCCATAGGAATGCATAAAGGACTTATACGCAGAAACGTCATTCTTTACCCAGTTCTCGGACAAAATGGCGGCACCCATAGTCGCTGCAATTGTCGTTCTTTGTGAAGTTTGTAATTATTTTGTGTATGATTAGACAATTGTATCTGCATGACAGACACACCTTGTCACAGGAATAAGCAAAAACAGTCAATTGAAAAAAAATCCAAAATTTAACCACACCAATATCCCTAACTTATTGCGAGCAGTGTACTTCTCCTTTCATAACACAAAGAACAATGCATAAAGGTCTGTGTGCTAATTGCTGCTCACCTCCAGGTCTGATTAAGAGAGAAATCAATCTCGGTCGGTTTGTCCACGGTCAACATGGTCACCTTCATTGGACCCCCAGCAAAGTTAGGTAGGACCCCCTGGACTCGGACCTCGGCCCAGTTGGAGTGCAACTTGCAAATGTCCACACAGTCATAGAATCTACAATGGGAAATCAGAATACAATGCAAAAAGGAAACACTAATAATTGAGTTTTGTCAAAGGTTTGGTAAATGCACAGTAGCGCAATTCCGACCAATCAGGGTAGATATTCCAAAATGTTATAAACCACTTCAGCACAGACTAAATATAGCGCTTGTATTCTTCTAGATTTATATTATTTTTTATTATATTATTTTTTTAATGCGGTTCCTCTGAACAATTGAAAGTTTAGCACAGCAGAGAATAGAGCACTATAGTAAAAACGTCAACCTTTGTGTGTTGCCATGGTTACTGAGTCTACACTAAAACCAGTGAACTATTTTCCTGTGCTGTAGCAATGAACGTTCAGATTACCAGTGAATGTTTAGACCCAGTTATCCTGGCAACTGCAACACTTTAGTAGTCTACTGGTGCTCCAACAATGAGACAAGCTTTGGAAACATTTGATTGAAATAATGACACAGTACGAGTCGTTTTGTCAAAGACCAGGACATTTAATTGAAATTACATGTACACTAATATTTTGCCGAGTGCATTATAACTTTTGAGAGGCAAGTGTACATTCATTTTTTTGAAGAGGGCTTAAATAACCCCACAGGCAATATGGAAATTATTTAACGACGAATATTTCACCTCATCATATCCTTGAGCGACATCCAAAACACGCCTTCATCTGCACCATGGGCCATCAGCACCTCCCTCATATCTGACGTCCACATTGGAGACTCGTCAGACCAGTCACCGCGCCACGAATAGCGCCCCCAAGGGTTGCGCAGTCTTATCAGTCTGTACATTTTAAACAAAATTACAGTGTACTGGAGCCGACTGCATGATCCCACTTGTAAAACCTTTTATTGCATAAGTTGCAAACAATTGTGCAGAAATTACATGCAAATCATTATTTTCAAACGTTTTGCAAGCTACACACCTTTTCAAAGTTGTCAGCAGTTCTGCAGCCGATTTAACGAAACTTTACGTAATTGCGCAAATCCTCTTACGCCATTACTTGCGCAATAATTTCTGGCGTAAGTGGACTTGCGCAATTGCGTAAAGTTTCGTGAAATCGGCTGCAGCAGTTTGTCTGCAAAACTGTGCAATTGGCTAAAACCTTGGCTATCTTTTAAAGGTGAATGATTATTTTTGGCAACAATAGACCGTATTGAATATCCGCCATTTCGTGGGACATTTTCTTTGTTCCTTGAGGACATGCATAGTTGCACATATTGTGCTTCCATTGTTGAACGGTAACAAAAGGTGCCCAACGAAATGGCGGCTATTCGATACGGACTATTGTTGAAGTATTTCAGTTTTGATACATTGTAGACAGAACCCCCTGCAACTCACCTATTACCACAGATGTCCTGCACATCCAATACCGAGTAGGAGTGTCTGGGTCTCAGACCGACTCGTTCATACAGCTGAGTATCAAGTTTCATACTACCGCCGCCACATGATGCACCCATTAGGAATCTACAAGAAACAACGCACAGACACAAAGATGTCATCATTACAAGATATTATGCCAAAGTGGTCTAGTGTGTCAAACTCCAGGCCACACCTGATTAATTTTAAAGGTTGTGGCTTCAAGCCTCAGCCCGTCCGTGGTGCGTGCGGACAGTAACATTATTTCTCTTAATCTAATACTAAATATACCAATTCCTCAATTAAATTTTACAAACTAAAAGAAAACAATATTCCGCACTTAAAATTACTTTAAAAATTTCAGTTGACAAGTTGTCAAGTTCCTCTTTGGGACACGTCACTTCAGGAACACACAAGAAAAAGTAAAGAAAATATGTAAGAATTCAAACGGGAATTGTGGCAAATTGCTGCAGATTCCAACCCCAAGTTTTTTTTTTTTGGCTTACAACCGGCAACATGTAAAACAAAACCAAACAGCTAGCCAAGGGTTACAAAGGTTTCTGCAAATTTGAGAAAATAGTGGAATCTTTTGTGCATAGTCGAGTGTTGTTTTCCTGTTTGCCTATTGTGACATCAAAACTTTGCCATGAATACGTATATTTGTATTAACAATTTTAACCCCCAAAACAACTTCCAAATGGTTTTTATTACTGTAACTAAAAGGAGTTGTTACATGGCATATTTCATTGATAAAATTACCATTTCAAGGCCCAACAAAAATTTTGTTTAGCACAGAATTTCTTTGCTCTGTAAAATGAGTTACAAGCCAAAATTGTACGTCAAATTGTATTTTTAGGAACAGGAGCAAAATATCAGTAAATACACATCACATACGACTTTGGCTGGCAACCCAGTTTTGTAAAATAAAACAAAGAAATTCTGTGCTAAACATAATTTTTGTGCTAACGGGTTTCAAGAAATTGGGCCCAGGACCTTTGATAGAGAAACCTAACAAATTTGTCATTTCGAAAATGTGCTTTTTTATTATTAAAAAGAACCTACCCAGCTTCTTTAGAGCTAAGGAGTTTCGCCCACACCAAGTCTGCATCTATCACCTCTCCACGAGGAGCACCGCTGGCTGTGGTATGAAAAGTGTTTCAACAAACTTTAACAAACAAAATTTAATCTTTCACAAAAAGACTAATCACGACACAAAATACGCAGCCCCATGCCTTTGCTATAGAGCTGCGTATTTTGTGGCACGAATTTGGAGCACGCGCATTGCTGTGCATTTAATACAAGGAAGCCGATAGATTAAGAAGGAAGATAAGAGCACTATATACCGTGTAGTTGCAGACTCTCACAAGCTGAACCTGTCAGGGTTGCTAATCCTTCCAGACATCGGCCGGCTGTCAGGGCTTCATAGCATCCACTCATTTTACCGAGGGCTTTCTCAATCAATGGAACCCACAACTGCTTCCTCTTAGCCTAAGAAAATTTCAATAAACTGATTAATTTAAATAATGTTCTATTTTAAAGGAGAAGTATACCCAAGAAACAAAAGAAATCGTACTAAACAAGTGAAACTTAAATACAAAGAGCATGAAAAGCAGATACGAACTTAAAGAATGTTAAATTGCAGTGATGCCTTGTAGTATGGGTGCCGCAATTTTGTCCGAAAACTGAGCGAAGAATGATGTTTTTGTGTACAACTTGTTCATGTACTGCCATAGGAATGTATAAAATCTATGGAAGTTTTCCACGAAAGTACGGTACAATGCATAATCCTAGGCTTGGGCAAATCCTCTCTGGAGTTAATTAGAATCGATTCCAAGAAATTGGCAAGTTGGGAATCGGAATCGCAATTCCGTCTTTTGGAGGAATAAATTCCCATTATCTTGAGGATTCCAGGAGTGCACAGCAATTCTGAATGTTAATGGCACAAATATTACAAAATTTCAGAAATTTTGCAAGAATTGTTTTTCTAATTTTACTGCCAACTTCTATTTTAAAAATAGAATAAAATTTGAATGGAGTCGCGATTCTTAAGTGGAATTGAAATTAACCTAAAATGATGGAATCAACCAAGCATACATTTTACATGTACATCACACTACTCATAATAGTATTAGGGATATTGGTATATGGTCAATTTTGGATTTTTCTTTTTATTCTTCAAATGACTGTTTCACCTGTATTCCTGTGACAGGGCGTATCTGTCATGCAAATACAATGCATAGTTCCGACCTGTCAATCAAGCCGAACCCGCGACCAATCACAACAGAGCTAGCAGACGGCGCCCACAAAGGTCAAAGTGATGCAATCATCGATCACAATCACGCAATGTTTTTGCCCATACAGTTTGTATGTTGTATGCGCCAGTGACCGGGTGAATTTTGGTTTCAATGTCTGGCGATTCGCTATTCAAAGGTAGGAAAGCGCATTTTTATAAATATATGTCATCCCTGCATTACTAGCCTTTCGCTCAGTGTGTGCTACGGCAACTGTCGACCCTAAAACATAAATACCTTTGAGTTTTCTCCAATGAATCTGTGCTTTCCATGCCGAGTCCCGTTGCTTTGTACGTACATGTCGCCATTTTTTGCGATGGCTTGTGAGCACATAGCAACAATATCTAAGGGGCGGGGTTAACTGGGCAATCTCGGAACTATGCATTGTCTAATCGTATACAAAATCATTCAGCGGTATGCATACCCTCAATAAAATATCTGTGTATACCCCACAATACCCTAACTTAGTGTAGGTCAACATTCTCTATGCGTGGTACCATACCTTTGAAAAGACAAGTCGTCCCCTATCATCACATGGAAACAAGTCATCAACAAGGACGATTTCCCAGAGTCCATCCCTGCATAGCCGGACCTGATATGCCCCCTCTGTATTCACTGTCTTGGTGATCATGATGTGCTCAAGGATTTCTGGTCGCTCAACAATAACGGCCAAGGCACTCAAAAACCTTGAAGAAAAGATATGCTACAATCAGAGTTTTTCACAGTAGATTACACATTTTTGGCGTGATCTTTAAGAGGCATGCTTAAGTGATTAACTGCTACAATTGGACCTCATTAATAAGAAGTATTAACAGGAATAAAAACAATGTATGACCATCTCTTGCGACAATGCCGACTGTACCAGCCTCTGTATAAAGAGCCATTGAGGCAGCGTGTGCCACTCTGCCCGAAGTGCCTCTCTGAGCTATTTGGGGGGATGCGCAGCTCCAGAGTTCAGCTCATGCCGTGCAGGTTCAATCAGGTTGAAACCCAACAAAATTGGAAATGTCTCACTTCATTACTATGGGAATCGCTTTGTCCAAACAGATCCTTTTGGACCAAGAGGAAATAACTAAAATGGAATGGTGTTAAAAACAATTCCAAAGTGATTGGTCGATCAGTGCCTTGTTATCCACAGGTTCACTGTATTCAACAAACTTCTGTTCTGATCAAGAATCAATATTTTAATAAAAGGTTCGACTGTACTGGGGCCAATTTTATAAAGCTGTTTGCATAAAAATGTGTTTGCTTTATAAAAATGGGTTTTTAGTCAAAATCTTATATTATGTGTATTACAATTGACTGGTGTTCTGCTATTCTTGCTAAAAACACAAATTGACTTGCAATTTTGACTATAAACCCATTTTTAAAAAATAAAACAAATTTTTGATTAAGCAGATTTTTCTGCTAAACAACTTTATGAAATTGGCCTCATTTTGCCTGCAGTAGAAACAACCAATATAGTGGTTAGGGGTGTTTCAAACTAAACCTTTCCCAAGAATTACGCGCATAAATTTGACCCGCGTCACTCGGCATAGAGAGAATTTAGATTGAAACGACACACTAAAAACCACAAAATCAACTTGGGGATCAAGTACTTCTGATTCTGTTATTTTGACTTCATTGGTTCGCACCAAATTCCCTCTACGCCGTATTTTCTCAAGGTAACACATCAAATTTACGTATAACACCTAACAAAGCCTCAGTGTGAATCCAGCCTTACACTTACCAGCAGTTTCCTAGCACCCCTTGTGAGATATCACTCGGCAAAGGGGTACGAAACACCTCCCATTTGACCGGCATACCGCCATCGGAGCTGCCGAGGGTTATCTGAAGTGGTCGTAACCACTGCACAACTTTGCTGTGAATGCCGGTAGTGTCGGATTTGGAGGAAAGCGATCGGGGGGCAGGAGGGAAAGAATCGTCCACAAACTGCATGGTGTTCTGAAAGAATGACCACATTCAAAATATCAACAGCATAAATAGCAATATGTCTGAATTGGCACTGCACTCTATTCATGCGGAAAGACAGTTCAACCGTGTCTTTTAAATCAGTCCTTATAGGCCCATTGTATCATTTGCAATGACCTAATTTTGTTTTTCATGAGTTGACAAGAAAATACTTACACAAAGTGTTGATAGCAATGGTAACAAACAACACATGAATTTATTTTCGTCCAAAATGGTATTTCATGCTGGAAATTGACAACCGAAGGAGGTTTTCCTTCATTCACTTGTACACAAAATCCATATAGATTTTCAAGGTTTTCTGAAGCATTGATGCATCTAAGTAGCTAAAATTTCTTCAGGCTAGTTTACCAACATTCTTCGTTAGATATGTTACACTCTTATTCCACGAATCTGTAAACAGTTTTATCTTGCAAATGATACATAGGGCCTTTAAAGGAGCGTGTCCAGATCACACTTTTGAGCACCCCCATTTTTCCCACTGGGTGTTGAGATTATGATACTGTTTCGCCCCAACTACACCGACCGTCCCAACTTATTGTTGAGACTTCTTAACAATAAGTTGGGAACTATCCCAACAATAGTTGGGCCAGCTCCAACTTATTGTTAGAAAGTCTCAACAATAAGTTGGTACCGTGGGCGTAGTTGGGGCGTAACAATACCATATAATTTTTCAGATTTTTCTCCTTGCCATTTAAAAATATCCAGCTCCCGATCCACAAATTTTGTTCAAGGATATTGTCAAAAAACCACCGATGTGTTATGTAAACTAATGTATTTAAAATGATATTAAAAATACCAGTGCGTATGATGGCAAAAACCTTTTCCGAGCTGGAAATTTCTACCACCCATTTCTACTGAAAAGATAACCATTTCCGAACTGTTTCGGAAATGGTTATCGTGCTCAATAGAAACACGCTCTATTTACGTACCTGTTTACAAAACAAGCTGATTCTTTGGAACTGTTTCTCAGCATTTTCTTCATCCTCTTTGCGTCTGGAATCCGACATAACGCTCTTCTGACGTTTGATGCCACCAGACGCCATGCCTTCGAGCTGTCCCTTTTCGGTATCACCTCTACTCAAACCGCACACGCTGCACCCGTCCAGTTGTAGGCTATTCTCCAAAGAACACTGAGGACAGAGCCAGTGTTCAGCTGTTGTAGCAGCATTCGATAGTCTCCAAGTTCCGCAAATGGAACACGACTTCAGGGCGTCCGGATTTGCAAACGTGCACTGTGGGCAAGACCATTCGCTCTCGAGTGGGATAAATTGGCTCAGAGTGTTCTCGGCCCGGTTGGGTTTAACCTTCGGCATTTCGCAGGCCTTGCATGTGTCGCTGGTTTCCTCGTTTACTAGGGTACACTTGGCACAAGTCCAACGTTTACGTCTGAGCGCGACTCTCTGCAATCGCTCTTTATTGAGGAGTTTCCGTGATAAGAACTGATCAGAAATTCCGGCAGCAGGCTGATTTGATATATCTTCGTTTAGTTTTGGTCCCTGAGAATTATTTCCGCATTTTTCACATTCGCTGGCTGTTTTAAGGTCATTTCCACACATTTCACAAGTTGAATTGTTTAAACCAAGCCCGCTGGCATCTTGGGCTTGTCCAGTAGAATCTTTCACCAAAGAATGAGATGAGTCGGTATCATCCCTGCTAACCTCCGTATTTTCACAGTCCTGTTCAATTCCAGATGCTACATTAGTTTGTGGTTTTGAAGCAGCTAATTTATCAACAGATGACTCTTGTGGAAACTGGAAATACTCCGCACCGGTACCTAAACCCTTGGCATGCATGCCTCTCTTCCACGGAGGTGTAAACTCACAAATTTGGCAAGCATTAACCGACATAGGATTCATGTACGTGCATCGTTGACAGGACCACCCATCATTTTGACCCGATGCGCGGCTCTCTTCAACCGAAGCACAGTCTGGTGCCTTTGCATCTGAGGTTGACGGTTCTGAAGAAGAAGGCTTAATACCAGATACTAATGAAGATATCAACTGCCCGACGCTTTGCTTTGCAGACTCCATAAAGGAACTTCTATTACTAGCTATGTCTATGGGTTGCGACGAATCATGCTGCTCGGCAGTTCCGGATTTCAAGGCTTGTGGCTTTGATGAACCCTCAAAATTCCCCTCCTTTCTTTTCGGTGGATCGTGAAGCGGTAACACATCACCCACATCCATCGGCTCAACCACGGGTGACGATACGAATCTACGAGCTTCGCACACAGCACAAACAGGGGCTTTTGGGGGGTTCAAAAAGGTACAGCGCTTGCAGGCCCATGGTGGTTCTTCAGTCTGTGGGTGAGATGGCTCTCCTTGATGTGCAGTTAACAAGGGCGAGTCCATTTCAATGATTTCTGGACTGGAGCTTCGGGACGACATCGAGGTTGAGTCGCTATCAATGACAATTTCATGCGGTTCAGCCTGGGCTGGTTTGTTGGCAGTAGCCATCTTTTATGTATTCTCCTCTTTCTTAGATGTGAATACAGTCGTATAGCCAATTAATCCTTGAAAAAAGAAAAATGATTATTTAATCAATTGCCAATGGGTCTTAATCTACCTCTAGAACTATAAAGAAGCATGATTTAGCAATATGGTCCACCGCACAGCAACTTTAAAGCTTAGCGTACATCGACAATGCAACTGGAAGCAACTCGCAGCAACTGGGAGCAACTGATCAGTTGCTCAAAAAGATCAATGTGCGCGCACAGGTTGTACTCCGTACCGCATACTATTTATGGATACGGAGTCCAGGGTATGAAGTTTCAAAAACAGGGGAAAAATGTTTGTAAAGAAAAAAGACAGACAGAATGAAAATCCGGTTTACCGACCACCGCCCGCATGCTGTCGTGGCCCCCGCCCAAAAAAGTCATTATTTAAAAAAATACTACCTCACTGAAAGATAGACAAAGCATGCGTGTGTACTTACATGACTTAGCCTAATAATTAATAGCAATTGTCAGATGTGTTTTGACAAGTTGGGGGAGGTGTTTCGGAAGTTTAAATGCCACTTTTGACGTTATATCAATATGCCCAGTGCGTCGGAATGGAGTGGACGACATCAAACCGAACATTCCCAAAGGTGAGTCTCCACGTTTTTTTATCATGTGATTTGATTGGCTTACACTACAGGAGTCGGGACTATATTAAAGTGATTCATTTCTTGGACTTGCATCTATCTAGCCTAGGAATAATTAATAGGCCGAGCTTCTGCTGGCAGTTTGTGAAAGTCGGACCCTCCGGATCTTCCGGATCTTTGTTAAAAATTGATATTTAACGAACAGAAAGTACCTAGTTTGACTTCTAATTACGCTTACATACCTTTTACCACTATGTATTGCATAAATTTGTAGTCATACACCACATCGACTTTCCACAAAGTGAAATTCTCGAAGAGATAGGCGTAGGAAGTGCAGGACACTAAGAAAAACGAAAATGGTTTTTTTCCAAGTCGGATCTTTATAAATAAGGCATGTACCTTTAATGGCGGTAAAAGGTATGTAAGCGTATTAAGAAGTCAAACTAGGCACTTTCTGTTCGTTAAATAGCCATTTTTGAAAAAGATCCGGAAGATCTGAAAGGATCCGGAGGGTCCGTTTTTCACCCACACCCGCTTCTGCTTCACTTGTCTAAAGTTGACTGTGCATCAGCCTGTATAATGAAATAATGAATAATGAAAAATAAAAAAAACCTCATCATTTTTCAAAATCCCTTGGACGGTAAACCGGATTTTTCATTCTCGTGGCCTAACCAAACGTCTGTCTGTGACTGTGATCAGTGCAGTGGTGATTTGTCTTTAGCTGTACGTACGTTTATCATATCGCAGCACCTAGTCAGCAAAACACGTTCCCACCAGAGACCTAGCTAGAGGAAATATATTTCTCTATACGTCTCTGTTCCCACCAGAGACCAAGAGACGAAATATTTCTTTATACGTCTCTGGTTCCCACAGAATCGATCGAGTTCCATAGAAATCTGTGACTGTGTGGACCACTGACAGATGTGGACGTTTTTAGATCCTGATCCTTTGGCGCGCCACCAACGTTCAAGCGCGCCAAATTTTAAAGGAGCCGCATCCTGCTAAAAATTAATTCTTGTAATTAATATATTGAAAATTAATGGTTTATGTAATAATATTGTATTTCCACCATAACTTTCAAATAAGTACCACAATTACATGTAAATTGAAACTTATAACAACCTTAAAAGTACTTGGTGTGGGCTGGTGGTAATAGAGAAAAGAATAAAGACAACTATCGCCAAGCTCCAAGTAGCTCGCTGCGAAATGCTTTATGTAAAAAGTAAGCCACCGTAGAGAATCCCAACTACGCGTTTCTATTATTTAAAATTGAACCAATAATAACGTGTATGTCATGCTGATTTTTGTACTTCCGGGTGCCGGGTGATGGTTACCATCCAAATTTTCTTTCCACGTGTATTCAATGCTTAGTCATCCGTAGAGTACCAGTTCAGCAACAACCCACGTATCAAATCACATAAAATCACACCACATGCATGACGCACGATGGATGCTTGCAATAAACGTCAACATTTGTTGTTTCTTCACTTCAGTTAGACCACGATAATTTTGAAGGCGACCGTGTAACAATGTCCTTCGAGGGGGAAGTTTTATTTTCGGGATTCTTGACGAAATCTCCGCCTGAATACAAAATTAACCGCGCGGTAAGTTGAATCAGTTTGTTAAATCATTTTGCATGTTTTGACTGTCATGGTTGAATGAGCATGGTGAATGAGGCAGCCGGGCAGTGCAGTGTCAATGAGTGATTTACCTGTCCGGTGTTAATTAATAAAGAGGAAAGAATTAGCCTTTTGTGTGTTTCGCATGAATTACTGATGTAACTAGACCCGTCAACAGGGCTTCGGAAAATCCTCAGCCCTGGAGCCGTTTCTACCCCAAATCTGTGGCAAACTCACGCAAATGAAATTTGTCCCATGGCTCTGATATTTGCTCAATAGGTGCACTCACCCCAATGTTCAAATATTCCGAAGAGTACGAATCGATCCAATGTCTAGTTTCGGTGAAATCGTGGGCAAACTTGAGACCCTCCGTGCGATAAAATCCGCTCCCGTTTGCACAAAAATCAAATATGCGTATGCGCGAGAGCGGAGAAGTCAACACGAGCTAGACTGGTTTTCTGTCCTTATATTTACTTCCCCTTCGTCGCATACGATGAAGGGAAGTAAACATGAGGACAGAGAACCAGTCTAGTGTTGACCTCTCCGCTCTGGCATGTGACGGGGAATGGTCCAGTGAGAATGCGACTCTCCTTTATGAATATATGTATGAGGTATGGTAATATCTGGTTTTTTTAAAACTGTATTTGAAAGAGAGGAATTCGGGATGCCAGCTGGCCATTAATCAGTTATGCAAATGTTACACGCAAAAGGTTAATTT
The DNA here is from genome assembly GCA_037783545.1 of Henricia sp. BOLD:AAB3569. NCBI lineage: Eukaryota > Metazoa > Echinodermata > Asteroidea > Spinulosida > Echinasteridae > Henricia > Henricia sp. BOLD:AAB3569. The sequence goes on from JBBELK010000453.1 coordinate 1,336,988, forward strand.
GAGAATGTGATCATGACTTCAAAACTTGTGTATAAACCATATAAGACGGGCTAACATTTAAAAAAAAATTTTCGCTTCTAAATTTGGGGTTTCCATCAAATCTGCACGACCGATGTTTGATGAATCATTTAAATTAAATAAAATTATGATCAACTTCTAAACTCTTACCATCAGTCGCTAAAGAGAGTCCTGGTAATGTCTGGGGCAGTCGGGCTATACCGGTACGTCTCCTTCTGTCTGCCAGTGAGAGTGCTGCATACACCGGGGCTGAGATAAATGTGTGTAGTTGCACCAACTACATCATAGGCCTACATATGTACATGTTTGTGTATGTACTTGTACCCTCGCTAGTTTGCCGCAACTTCTATGCGAATGTCAGTCAACTTGACCGTTTGCCAACTTGACTCTAGCAAAGTTCAACCAACTGGACCACTCGACTATTCAACCAACTTGACCAAAACATAAACGGCAAGAACACCTTTGACCATGAACCAATTTGATTGCCACTCTAGCCCAGGACTCCCAGAAATATTGAAAACTAAATTATATTACCACATAACCTACTGGTATGCATGCCCTGGGGATGACAATGCGTGGCCCCTGGATGATGCGTGGCCCCTGGACAATGCGTTTCACCCCGGACAACGTGTGGCCCCGGGGATGACGCGTGTCCCGGGGATGACGCGTGTCCCGGGTACGACGCATGTCCCGGGGACGACGCGTGTCCCGGGGACGACGCGTGTCCCGGGGACGACGCGTGTCCCGGGGACGACGCGTGTCCCGGGGACGACGCGTGTCCCGGGGACGACGCGTGTCCCGGGGACGACGCGTGTCCCGGGGACGACGCGTGTCCCGCGGACGACGCTTTCCCGGGTACAACACGAGACCTCGGAGTGTTCAGACAGATGCCTAGACAGAATAATTCTGTCCCTATGGATTTCCCGTAGGGACAGAAGGTACCTCTTTCATACAGTGGATTGTTGTCATTTTGCCTGGAAATTAGAATCACACCCAAAAAATTCTTCCTAGTTGTGTCCTGCAGTGGTTTTAGATGTCCATGATTGGAAAATGATTGGAAAGAAATACTTACAACACCGTTTTTGAAGCCAAACGTTGCTCTCACATTCAAACTTAACAGCAGTTCCTGTCGTGACCGTGTCGACCGTGTTCATAAATCTCGACGTGAAATCTCGCGAGAATGTACACTAGTTGGGCCTGCCCAATGCCCAATTGCAGACAGACTGTATCAAGCCTTATCGTTAATCGGGCACAAATACATTTACACGTACGCAGTCCTTTCCGTGCCGCTAGCGCTGTAAGCAATGAGGAAATGACTTGGCTGCCCTTTCCGACGGCTGTTTCATTACTTAAAGGGCCTGTGACATCCTAAACAACTTTGTGCCTAAGCTTTGCTTCATAATGACGGATTACTTGTTCTGCAAGACATACTATTGTTCGTTTGGATGTAAAATCAATAAAAGGTGGCATTTTTCAACTTTGAAGATTTCATTGCAATAAATCACAGACAGAGGGCGCTGTTTTGAGTGCATCACATAAGGAAGACAGAAGGGAAAAGTTAAGAAAAAACATAGGACTTCAAGTTGGACTTGTGGCAAATTGCTGCAGTTTCTACGCGCAGTTTTGTCATGGCTTACAGCAGGCAACATGTAAAACAAACTCAAACAGCCATGAATCACAAAAGTTTCAGGAAAATTGAGAAAAAAGTGGAATCTTTTGTGCACTGTTCAATGTGATTTTCCTGTGTTTGCCTCTTGTGACGTCGTGACCTTGGTCATGAATATGCATATTTGCATTAGCATAAAAACTAAAAACCTTTGTTTTAACCCCCAAAGCAAGCTCCAAATAGGATTTTTATGACTTTAACTGAGTAAAGTGGTTTTAAAGCATAGATTTCATTGATAAAAATCCTAAATAAGGGGCCCTTTAACACTTTTGTCCACATTTTAGTAAGTGGACATGGTTGACATTAAGTGTTGAGATACATGTATTTGTAGTAGTTTTCAGGAATTAATAAAAAAAAAGTTACATCTGCAAATGATCCATTTTTTGGGGCCTTTAGAAGTTAAGTCCAGTGTTTTGGTTTATGTGTCTGTTGCCAAGCATCCCTATCGTCCCAGAAATACCAGTAACTTGGTAGATAATTGAGTGCATACATGTATGTTAAACTCATTTGATAAGAGTACCATACAAGGGTGTGGAAACCTTGTACAGTAATTTCACAGCATCTGGTAAATCGTTGCTGCGATATGCAGTAGTGGAATATTGCTCTGTGTGCATGACTGAGTATGTTTTACCTTGTACATCATGTGCAAATAGTGATGAACTCCTATACTATAGAAGATGTGCCCTTTGACATCACAACAAAACAAGTCCAGCGTTATGTGCATGCATTAATTATATTCTTCACAAATTTGTTTCACGAATGAGCTCGCATGCCAAACCATCTTTGAATTGTGACCTACATATGTATGGCATCATTACCAAATCAACATTGACGAACAGAATACATACGTGCATAAAGACAACCAAATTTCAACAGAGGGCAGTTTACATGTAAATAAAGAGCACATCTATTGGTACGTCTATAGACCGTATCGAATAACCGCCATTTCGTGGGGCACCTTTTGTTACTTAAACCGGTCAACAATGGAAGCACAATATGTGCAACCATGCATGTCCTCAAGGAACATATCTGCCACAAACCAAAACCGTAGCTTTTAAAGGCTTTTTATAACATTGCTTCATCTGTGTACTGGTAACTGAAATTTCTGCAGGCTAGTTTACCAACATGGCCGAGCGGTCTAGTGCGTCGAACTCAAGCTCCTGTGCCAGTTCTAGAATGTGGGTTCGATGCCGGGCCGCGACATGTCTGTGGCACTTGTGCTCTTGAGAAAGGCACTTAATCACACTTTCTCCATCCTTCGGAAGGGATGTAAAGCCGTTGGTCCGGTGTGTTAGGTAAGGTAACGCACTTTAAAGATCCCAGAGCATTTCTTCGTGAAGAGAAGGGGAGGGATTCCCCGGTGTCTCTGGCCATTTCTAATTCTAATTCTTCATGGGTTTCCTCACGCTTGCGAGTGACAGTGCAATGAGCACTATTGAGGAATCCTTGGTATGAATACCAGAAATAAATAATAATAATAATAATAATAAGATACGTACAGTATGTAAGGCTGCTGTTTTAGGAATTTGTAAAAATAAAGTTTCATTTTAAAGTGAATCAATGGGACTTTAATTTAAATTACATTGCCGATGGAGTTACTATGAAAAGCAGAGTCCAATTTCACAACCTATCACGATATGGCAGAGGGATTCCCCTTTATTGTCCCTGTGCCTCAACACTCCATTATGTTAACACCAGTACTGGTATGTACCCCCTCGAAAACCCGAAATAAATTCCCTTCAAATTCCTTTGGTGTTGGAGGCAAAATGGGGGAACAATAGAAGGGGGTATGCATAGTGTATCGTGCACCAAATGTGATTGCTTGTACTGTACCCTGCTGACCCCATTACTGATAAAACGGACGAGATATGAACTTTGCAATTTTGCTTTATTATGCCTTAAAGGCCATTATATCATTTGCAGGTGATTTGTTTACGAATTCCAGGAACAACAGCATTAGCCTTTTTGAAGTATGGCGGACACAATAGGAGGGCGCACTTTGAAGTGGGTATAAAATCAAATAAAAGTGCTTTTTTCACCTTGCACGTATTTATTTTATTTATAATTCTGTTTCTGTATTATAATTGCAACATGATAATTATGTTTTTGGAAAGAAATACAATTGTTAACAAAATTCGTACCCAAATAAAATTGCGGCCTCTCCTTTTGTTCCGCCATACTTTTAAAAGGCTAATTACATATTATACTAAAAAATAATGTTGATAAACTGCCTTGTAGAAATTTCAGCCACATGCATGTAGATGTAGTAATACTTCAGAAAACCTTAAAAATATAAGCATGGTTTATGTCTGAAATGAGTGGTAAAAAAACAAAAATCTCTTGCAAACGATTTTTAAAATTAAAATTAAAAACAAAGCACCTTTAGTTGGCAATTTCTTCCACAAAGGTACCATTTTACACAGGAAAAAATCATGTGGCAAAAGGGTAGGAATTTCGTTACCGAAGGGGCACTGCCATTTTTTGTGTTTAGAAAGGGCACTTCCATTGGAAAATCAAAAAGTCTATGAGAGTATTGCAAAAGGGCACCAAGGCAAGACCAGGGGCAACGGAGGCTAAGGCCTCCATGGCCTCGGTGAAATTCCCACACTGTGTTTGTCAACACTTTTAGTCGGATTTTTCTTGTCAACTCATGAAGTAACATTTTTGGTCACTGCAAATGATGAATTGAGGCTTTAGAAAGCAAAACTACTGGTATGTCAAGGGGTTCATTTAGTAGAAATCTGAACAATTGTATGAGTCAGTTTATACATTGTATTCCATTGTTATACGAGATTTCCAGCTTTTGGCAGACCTTACCGGGGAAATACCAAATGTTTTTTTTCTTTTCTAAAGACAAATAAACCATCCTGAGGAAAGATAGCGGTCTCAATCTGTTTCCTGGGTTATCGAGGTCACCCTTTTTATTCTGTTTGTTTCCACTGTACACACATGTATTTAAGCCCAGGAAATTTAAAGGTACATGTTTGTATTCCATTTCGGAAACATAAATGCTGTCATTATATTACAGTAGGTGGGTCTTTCTATAAATTAGGGGTCCAATTTTGGTGTCCCCCGTTACATTTTAAATCTTGTTTTTGTAAATTCAGGACACATTCTTTAAATACTTTCCATCTCGAAGAGCGAGTACATAAAGTACAATTTATACAAAATGGTTTACAGGTCATTTTTTTATGATTTTTGTACGAAAAATAACACATATCAGGTGTAACGGGGGACACTAAATGTCACACTTTTGGTCCCCTAATTTATAGAAAGACCCAGGTACAAATTACAAATAACCCGTTTTCTCCTCTAAATACACTTCATTCCAAAATTAGGTGTAAAGTTCGTATGATTCGCAGGGCGCTGGTGTCATTACCAATGCATATAAACAGCCGAAGTGTGATGTGGGTTGCCATGGCAGTTGGCTCTAAACTATCATGGCCGTCGGAAAAAGTACCATTGCAAAGCACAGAGACACGGTTCAGTGATTTTTAGTTTAGAACCAATTGCCTAGGCAACGTACAAAAGATGACGTATTCACTTTGGCAGTCTATATACTGGTATCTATTGCATCGGCAACCCAATCCGCGGCCAATCACGGCCATGGCATCTGCAGTGAAATAGACCCTGGACTGAACATACATGTATCAAACGTTCAGTGTAGCAAAACATTTTTATCTCAGCCTGCAATGTCATTTAAAACCTGTGCTCATTTACATACATGTACATGTACATGTAGGACGCACTTTCATCCAGGGTCATGCATGCGGGTTTGTAGAGTATGTGTACTGGGGTAGGACCATGAATGTTTATTTCGTAAAATGTGTGCCACGAAAAGGGTATTGTGTAACTCCATCAGCCGATTTCGCGAATCCTTACGCACTGCGTACGCCCGCTTGCGCAACTTTTTATTGCGTAACCTGCGCAACATTCCTGCAATAATTACATGCAAGCCTATGGGGGTTATGCCATTTTCAAAAGTTGCGCAAGCTACCAAATTTTTCGGAAAAATCGGCTGCAGTTCAACTTTACTGGCTAAAACCGGATGCATTTTAGCTTTAAACTATTCTTTTAAATTACCGTTTTACTAGTGGCGAGATAATAACCGGTCTAATGCCATTTTAAAAATGTTCATGTTTAACTGTTAGCCGAAAAAGTTGCACAGAAACGATCGAGTTCAACCAGTGTTATGTTTTAAGCAAAGTTAACACTGTGTCTGAACTATGCCGCAGACATCTTTACTTCTGTAGTTTTGTACATATACCGCTACTGCCAAAAACTAAGATACAATCATGAATACACAGTAGATAGAAAACTTGTTTTTGCAGGAAGTGAGTTCAGATGGGCAATTCCTGATGTTTTGCAATCAACTTGGTGCAGTACAAATGTACTTTGTACACTGTGCTCGATCACAACTTCCTTGTACCCCTTTGATTAAAGTTTACATAAATTTGTAAATGTACACTGAGCCACAAAAGTCTCTTTGTTGTGCTGTTACACTCGAATCGGCAAAGGTGGATACAGATCCAGCATTTTTATTGCGACCACAAAACTGAACATTTGCCGCGTTTACACTACACCCCAAATCGCTTTAACTCGCTTCAGAAACCGCAAAAGTCACCAATAAATTGAACTGCAGCGCATGCGTGAGCTGTTAGGTGTTGCTGCTCTAGCGCCAGATTGGTCAATTAAATCTACTACACTGCGGGCACCGCCCCAGGACACTCAAATTGCCGAATCTGTATTCGGATAGCGTTTACACTACAAGCGACCTTGACGATTGCAGGGTTCAACCCCGCAATTGCGGGGTTCAACCCTACCCCAAAGGTGACTTGAAAAAGGCGAATCAGACCCGGGTCTGATCCGCCTTTTTCAATTCACCTTTTGCGTTTACACTATAGTGCCTACCCGGCTTCAACTCCCCTTTTTGGAAATTGCAGAGTTCGATTCGGCAAAGGCGAATCGAGTGTAAACGGGGTGATAGTTGCAAGTTACTTGTACCGGTATATTCTTGTTGATATGGGGTACTCTGCCAAGTATGGTTATGTCGCACGCCAGTAGTTATCATGCTCATTTACTTTAAAGGCCAAATGTATCATTCGCAAGATACAACTTTTTACAGATTCTTGGAATAAGAGTGTATAAAATATCTAAGGAAGAATGTTGGTAAACTAGCCTGACATTTTTTAGAAACCCACCTTTGCTTGTCAATTTCCAACATGAAATACCATTTTTGACGGAAGTAAATTCATGTAGTGTTTGTTACATGTACCTTTGCTATCAACACTTTGAGTGAGGTTTTTCTTATCAACTCATGAAAAACAAAATTGGGTCATTTTAAATGATACAATTGGCCTTTAACCAAAATAAAGTTGTTCAGTTTTGGCTGGTGTGCCTATGCTTTGTTTCATGTTTCAATGGAGTTTCCATTTTGAACTTTGAACCCCAAATTTTACGGTCCCCACACTGGCCACATAATGAAACAGCAGATGAATAATTATTTGTTTGTTTCGGTTACCACGATGAATATCCTATTTCGTTTTAACAGTTTCTATCATTTATAATTTACTACAAATTTACAATCTATCACATACATACATGTACCGGTACATGTACCGGTAATACAAAAAAATGCTTTGTGCAGTGTTCAAAAACCGCTTCTACAGATTGACGTTTGTGCTTGGAATTTCTAATAAAGGAAATTATACAAAGAAAAGCAGATACTTTAAAATACATGTAGCACAGGAGTGCAACATTATTACAAAATTTAATATTTTAAATACATGTACATGTATGGTCATTTTTGGATTAAAACTATAATAACTTTTTTCAGGGAAATGCATAACAACAACTGCTACAACAACATACTCCAAAAAACATGAGTTTTCTGGAGTATATTTCTGACAATAGTAACTGCATAACATGTTGACAGCGGGGAAAATGAGGGCTACATTTTCGTACATTTTGCTACACTAAAACGAAAGTAAAATTTATTTCTTTTTCAGAAAAACTTGTGTACTGTTTGCATTGCGGTATATTAGTACAAAAACTTTTTGAACACTAACAATTGTAGTGTATTGTTGCATGTGCGCACTAATGAAAACACATCCTACAAATGTCATGCCAAAGGCGCAAACATTTTACTGTTTTGTTTAAATATAATTTGCATGAATACTACATGTACCAGCTGACTTAATATCAGGTACATGTTTTGGCGGCCCCGGGTAGCGGCGGCGTACACATGAACATGCATGTTGTGTAAAGATCAGAACGTCCATTTTAAGAGGCTATTTTTACATCGTCCGTCCTTCAATTTTGCACTCTGTAGTAAAAAAAAAGACACAAGCAGCAAAACAGGGCAAAAAAGCGATGATGAATTTGGAAAATTTGAACTATTTCCGGCAGGGGACAGCACGTACGCATGCGAGCAACGCTCGATTACTGTATATCAGTCACTCGCTTGGGTTGGCGTTTGCAAGTGTGGATCCTCCCTGTTCAACTCGGGGGTTGAACTCGCCCCGGGGCAAGATAAACCCGGTTTATCTGCCCCGGGGCAAGATAAACTCGCCCCGTTGAACTCGCCCCGGGGCAAGATAAACCCGGTTTGGCCTGAAACAAGTGTGAAATGATGCGGGGTTGAAAATTGGCATTTCAACCCGGGGCGGTTGCGGAGTTCGGCCCGGGCTGAGTTCAACCCAGGCTGAGAGGCTGTAGTATGGTATGAAAAGGACTTACGCATGATAACCAAGGCGTATAAAACGAAATAAGCCCTAAATTAATCATTGACAATTTTTTTAGCGTCACAAAAACTACAAATGTTTCTTATTTTAGATAACCACCTCCACCCATTTCTGATTTCTTTATTTGTTATTAGACTGTCTCGTTATATCCTATTTCCATATATAGTTATTTCCTGGCCACAATATAAACAGTGATGTCATACTCGATTTGTGTAGGTTTTTCCATCAAAACCGGATCGTCTGATGTGCATAGTCCTTGATAGAAATGCCACATGTCTTTTGCTGCTCTAAACAGTAGAGGGCGCTGCACAAAAACTCTGTGCACGTACATTGTACAATTAGGCAAGTACTAGACATAGTGTGTATCATGACTTTCTCATTCATTGATAATGCAAACTGTACAGCAATTCCAGCCCATGGCACTAAAAAAAGGTTCCTCACCTCTCGAACTTGACCTCAACCTTTCACCTTCGTAATTATAAATACATGTAGCTGGTTTGTCCAGAAATTATATGGTGAAATTGAACTTTACATGTAGTTGAGTTGAGTTTAGTTTAGTTCACTGGGCCTTACAGTGGATTTAACCAGGGGTACTCTTATTTTTGTAATATGATATTGTAAATCTAAAGACCAGACCAAATTCCGCTGTGATTAATTGTTCTCTCCGCTCTCAACTTGAATTTGATGCAGAACTGAGACCTACATGTACATGTACGTACATGTACATAGCCCCTACACATAGACACAATTGAGACACTGCGTTAACTTTGCTTAAAGGAGCGTGTTCAGATTTTTCCAGAAAATGGATTTCGTTTTAACATAAGAATCGTATAAAATAACCTCCCCAAAATACTTTCCATGGGAAGAAAACAGGAAATGCATAATCTCCAATTTGGATATGAAACAAAAAGGTTGGTGTATTTACATTACTTGGAAAGCTTTTAATACCTAGATGAACTTATACAGCTTTAATATGAGCCAAACAACATGGGTTAGGTAATGGACTCGCATCTCGCAAGGTGACATGCGGTACTTTAGTTATGGCCACATACATACTTACACCGCATATTTGTGAAAATTACTGAGATTAACTGACAGCTTTAATATCTTGGAAAACGAAATCAACTCAACTGTTCAATCTATTAAAATCTTTGTTTTGATTTCTAAAAATAATTTTGAATGAGGAAGCACTTGGAAATTACATTTGGCGAGTGAGAATTTCAAGTGTGAATCTGGGGACTACTTTCACCCCTGCGTGCCCAGGGGCCACCCCTGAGATTTGGTCTAGTGGGAAAAGGCCTTACATGTAAATATATGTAAATATACAAAATATATACAGTAGGCAAATCTCACACCAGCTCCAAGATTAGTTTCATTCCAGACCAGGCTAAAACATTTTCAACCCGGGGTAAAAGGCTTGCCCTACATGTAGGTTGAAAATGCAAGTTTGAAATGAGCTGGTTGAACTCGCCCTGGGTTTTAAGCATTAATTTACTATTTTTTAAGCATTAATTTACTATTTTTCCCCTGCTTGTCAAGTGCAAGTTTGCCCAGGTTGGCACTGCATAGTATGTGATTGTGAATCATTTGGGCTCATCCCCAGTTCTTCCCGGGCCGAAATAAAATTGTTTGTGCTAAACAATTAGTGTGAAATGATATGGGGTTGTAAACATCGGGTTCAAAAGTAAAAACTGAACCCGGGGCTGCCTCAAGTTCATTTTATACTGGGTTAAGAGACTTGAGATGTGAAGCTTACATGTTGGCGAAGAGTTCGTGTACACGAATAGTACAATGCATGTGCAGTGCAACTCCCGCCGTAAGGCATGCATACATGTACATGTACATGTATGGCACTAGTCCAAGTTTTACAGAATGTTGGGGCTACCGGTACATTAGGGGAATCCCAATTATTTCCCTCATTTGCCACCTTTTTTAGGACATGCTGTTCATACCAATATGTTTTTTAAAAAACCCAAGATTAATACTATTTTTGTTAAAATGACTGAAAAAGTTGCCAAGTTGGTCTCGACCTCATAGGGTTATGTACATTTCGCTGGCAATTTTTTTCATTTAATCCCATGAGCCTTTGCGAATGTGAAAAAGGTTTATTGAAAAAAAATTTCCTTCAATCTGACCATATCTCTACATATGTGTCGGTAGTGAAAATGTACTTGACACTAACACTAGTTTTAACAAACGTGTGTGTGCCTTTATCCATCACATGCGTTGTTGCAAACAAGAGAGGGCAGACTTCATCCCTGCCACAGATTGAGTCTTCATTAGTGTCTCCCGGGGGAAATTCCCTCATAACTGGCTGCTCTTGGTTGTTGCACAGACACCAACCCTTGACATGTGTTGCTCACTTGTGGGCTGATGCCCTGTGTGCGGTATGTGTAAGAATATGTAGTTTCTAGACTCGTCCGAATTGGTTCCTTATGTGCAGTGCCTGTCGATTGTGCCTGATGTGTTTTTGTGCCTGATGATACCGTATGTTTATTTTGTTCATCCTAAACACGGAACTCTCTTTAAATAAATACATACTAGGGCATTTATTTATCTCCCAGTGGATGCGTTATAAAGAAAGTGGCAATGGCTGAATGGTGAGTATACTGTTGCATTTCCTCCTTTTGAATATTTTTGTGTCTTTAGGAGTTCATGGTTTGGAAGTGTAATTTATATGGCTATAAATTATATTAAATATCTCACTAAAGTGAAAAAATGTTGCATTGCAGTTCCTTTTTCTTTATGTAGCTATGAAGTTTCAAATGACATTGTCCATGGTTTTAGCTGAAAAATTTGAAGTACATGTATTTTGCCATCTACAATGTAGGTTTGGCCAGATACACTACTCACTATAAGTTAGGGATATATTTGGCTTTCCGCAGCAGCATCCTGCGAAAAGCCTTTGAAACTGTTCTTATTTTTTTTTTTTTGGCTTTCCGCAGCAGCTTCTGCGGAAAGCCTTTGTTTCTTTTCTGATTTTAGTTTTTTTGTTTTTTTGGCTTTCCGCAGCAGCATCCTGCGGAAAGCCTTTGTTTCTGTTCTAATTTTTTTGGCTTTCCGCACTCCTGCGGAAAGTCCTTTTTTTTATTCTTCTCCCAAAATCCCATAGACAAGGCGCATGGTCTTTCGGCCTGGCAAAACGGTCACTTGCAAAGCTCAGATCATCATCAAACTTGGTCACAACAATCACCTCATAGTGAAGTACTGCACAAATGTGTTTACATCTTGATGACGTCACCAGGTGTCGGATTACAAGCGTTTGAAATATATGGCCTTCAATATTCAAACATCTGTAAAAATTCAACCGTTTGAGATACAAACTTTATTCCTTCGGCAATGGTCATGACTATCCAAGGTCTAAATTTCATACACAGACATTGACCTTGAATCTTGCTTCCTATTGGTCGAAAACGAAAATTTACCATATCTTCCGAAAATGCCTTAGAAATAATCCTAAATGAAAATTTACCATATATATCCTCAACTCATTTTGGAAGATTTCAGGACTTTCTTTTTTTCCAGGACCGGGGTTATCGGCGCCGACAGGTCCGGTCCTTACAAAATTTACAAAAAATTGACTCTTCCGAAAATGCCTTAGAAATAATCCTAAATGAAAAGTTAGCATATCCACAACTCATTTTAGTAGATTTCAGGACCTTTTTTTTTTCCAGGACCGGGGTCATCGGCACCGACAGATCCGGTCCTTACAAAATTGCCAAAAAATTGACTCTTCCAAAAATGTCTCAAAAATAATCCTAAATGAACATTTAACATATCCCCAACTCATTTTGGCAGATTTCAGGACTTTTTTTTTCCCAGGACCGGGGTCATCGACGCCGACAGGTCCGGTCCTTACAAAATTGACAAAAAATTGACTCTTCCGAAAATGCCTCAGAAATAATCCTAAGTGAAAATTTAGCATATCCCCAACTCATTTTGGCAGATTTCAGGACTTTCTTTTTTACCAGGACTGATGTCATCGGTGACATGTGTCGCATATTATGTCTGTCCTTGTCATGTAAGTTACAAGGACCATTAATCATATAATTTAGAGAGCATTTTCAGTTGAACCATCACTTTTAGTACTGTTTCTGACCATGACAATAATATAACCTTCATATTTCCAATCTCCAGCCGATCATACTGTACTTTATTATTGTCTAGTCATTTCTATTTGGTCAAATTGTTGTAAGGATGGAACTTCCGTTAAAAACAACTAGTGGTGTGACTCACAGATGCTATTTTGGGGTCATGAGTTCAGTTGTCATGGTCATGTACTTGGTACACAGTATAGACCTACTCGTCACTTCTCCTGTAGAATGCATTAGGCCCACATTGAAATTCTGATATAATTAAACTTGGATAACTTCAAGTAGGTTTTTGAATGAGTTACCCTCTGCTTGAGTGTGAAGTCAAGTCAAACTGCCTTTGAGTCTCAAGTCAAACTGCCTTTGAGTCTCAAGTCAAACTGCCTTTGAGTCTCAAGTCAAACTGCCTTTGAGTCTCAAGTCAAACTGCCTTTGAGTCTCAAGTCAAACTGCCTTTGAGTCTCAAGTCAAACTGCCTTTGAGTCTCAAGTCAAACTGCCTTTGAGTCTCAAGTCAAACTGCCTTTGAGTCTCAAGTCAAACTGCCTTTGAGTCTCAAGTCAAACTGCCTTTGAGTCTCAAGTCAAACTGCCTTTGAGTCTCAAGTCAAACTGCCTTTGAGTCTCAAGTCAAACTGCCTTTGAGTCTCAAGTCAAACTGCCATCGACTCTCATATCAAACTGCCTTAGAGTCTCAAGTCAAGTCAAACTGCCTTTGAGTCTTAAGTCAAGTCAAACTGCCTTTGAGTCTCAAGTCAAGTCAAACTGCCTTTGAGTCTCAAGTCAAGTCAAACTGCCTTTGAGTCTTAAGTCAAGTCAAACTGCCTTTGAGTCTTAAGTCAAGTCAAACTGCCTTCGAGTCTCAAGTCAAGTCAAACTGCCTTTGAGTCTTAAGTCAAGTCAAACTGCCTTTGAGTCCCAAGTCAAGTCAAACTGCCTTTGAGTCTCAAGTCAAGTCAAACTGCCTTTGAGTCTCAAGTCAAGTCAAACTGCCTTTGAGTCCCAAGTCAAGTCAAACTGCCTTCGAGTCTCAAGTCAAGTCAAACTGCCTTCGAGTCCCAAGTCAAGTCAAACTGCCTTCGAGACCCAAGTCAAGTCAAACTGCCTTCGAGTCCCAAGTCAAGTCAAACTGCCTTCAAGTCTCAAATCTGATTAACAACGTTAACAAACCTTTCGCGTGATTCTCAAGAAGTTTCTACATGTAGTTCACAACATTGAGTGACAATGTTTTCTGCAGTCATTGACCTGTTTGAAGAATTGAGACTTACATGTACCTGGGGATATCTATCTGGGATTGATAGATATGCAGGTTTACTATGGTGTAGTTACAGTATTAAGGCTAACCCCATAGGTTAAATCATGTAAGGTGAGCGGTTCTGTGCTTTGATATAGTATGTGTATATACCGTACAGGTATACAGGTATGTATGTATGTAAACAATATTGGGCTTGTTGATGCCAGATTAAATGGCCAGTGTATAGGTACATGTATCATTTGCAATGACCCAACATTTTACTTGTACATGTTGTATGAGTGGATATTAAAACCTTACGCAAGGTGTTCATAGCATTGGTAACAAACACCACAGTATTATTGTTCTGTTCAAAATACTTTCCATAGGAAATTAACTTAAAGTTGCACTGCCCGTGTTTGGGCCGATTTGGGCGTACAATTTTTTTTTTAAAGTTAAATAGGTATTTTTCTAGAATAGAAAAAGTTATCAGCTTTCATTTGGTACCAAGAACGTAAAAATCCGTCGAGGATTAATGCCAGTCTATTAAAAACAAGAAATGATTAAAAGGCTGGCAGGTCATTTAATCGACGGGGTTATGACGTAAATGTACATGTGCGCGTACATGTGTACATTGTACACATACTATGTACATATGAGCGTACGCGCACATGTACAACATGTGAAGCACGTTTCAAGAAAAAGGCTTGTATCTCCAATTCCCGACATCGGAAATTTAAGTTTTTGATATTTTTCGTTACAGAGACACGTAAGCTTTCTAAATTCGTTCGCTTGTGTAAATTAATTTTTTTAATCCTTTCACCGAAACACGGGCAATGCAACTTTAAGGTGTTTTTTTTTAAATGCATGCTCATTTTTTAGAATTCACTTGATACAAATGAAAAAAAAAGAAGTAAAAGTCCCTTATGTTTTGGCATTTGGAAACACTGTTTTGAGCCTTCGAAATATCAACATAAGTCCTCAATTACAGATTAAAGGAGCGTGTCTCAATCCGTAAAGGATATCGTCAAAAAAAAAAAAAAACACCGATGTTTTGTAAACTAATTTATCCGTTCCATAAAGCAGTGCACTGATTATACCAACCTTTTTGCTTCCACATCCAAATTGGAGATTGAAAATTTCCTGTTGCAAAAATTTCAGCTACATTGTACACACGGTTGTGTGTAGATCCAGCAATGTTTAAAACAATTTCCAAAACCATTCACGGGTTTTGTGTCAAGTGAAAGCTTCTTTAAAAAAATGTGTGCACACTCGCATTTTTTTTTCTTGTTCTACAGAAAGGTGCCATTTTTGATAGAAAATCATAATGTTTGTTGCCATTACTACAACACCTGGAGTAAGGTTTTATTTGATCCGTGAAGTAAATTTTGTGGTCATTGCAGATTGAAACAGTTGGCCTGTAAAGTGTACAATTGTGTGGTGCAAGTCTTTTCATATGTTTTACAAAAAATATTTGAAACTAATCAGTGTTGAGTTAAATTTTTAAACAGCCGTCAACCAGTACCTTTTTTCATTTCCTAGTCACGGTCTACCGTCTAAGGCAGACATAAAAAAAATCGAGATAATTAGATGGCGCGCTTGTTGTGCAAGGGACTTTTAGGAATGAAGCCAACGGAGACAGTTTATCAATTACCAGCCTGGCCCAGATCCCACGGGATTTTTCCCTGTAATGGTTGACGTCGTGAACTCCGACAACTGCAGTCAATTAATTAGGTTGCTTTGCTCTTTTCAATGTAATGCCGCCTACACAAAACACGCAGAGAAAACTCCAAATAGCCATTGGTGGCATTTGAAAATTGATTAGTTGACATTAAAACCGGTACTGTTTCACACGTTTCCAAGAATTGGCTTCTTTTTGTTTTTACAGAGATCCGCACATGGTTTAAAATTAGTTTCAGCCGTTTTCTCACATGATTTACTGGTGACATCTGACAGAATCTTAAAATTAGTAAAATTAGATTTGGGTTAGTTGTTATGTTATGTGGTACGTGTATGTTAAAGACCCAATACATTTTGTAATGACCCAAAATTTTACTTCATCATTTGACAAGAAAAACCTTTATTTAGATGGTACTTTTTGTATAGGAAATTAACAACTGAAGGTGGTTTAAATTACCATACTTGTACACTCAACACAAAAATCATGCATGGATTTTAAAGGCCACTGTATCATTTGTAATGACCCCAAAAGTTAAACGAGTAGACAGGGAAAAGTTTCCTCAAAGTAAAGATTGAACTGGTAGCAACTATCCAATGAAATGTTTCAGCCTGAGATGATATAATTTTACCAGAAAATAATCCATAAAGATGAAATTATTTAGATCGTTTGCAAACGATTTACTTAGTTGGTTCTCAACTGGGTGGTCCGAAATGGGCGCTGTGTACCGCGTTTGTGCTGTTCTAACGCAATGCATTTTTTAACTGTATGGGTCGCGCGCACACTCAATATGACGTGTGTCACAGAGTGCATGACGCGAGCCACAGAGTATGCGACCGACTGAGAACGAATATTTGAAATGCCCTGCCAAGACCGGCAAAATGCATATGGATTTTTATGTTTTTTGAAAACGTGGTACATCTGACAGCTGAAATTTCTTCGGATGAGTTTGTTTCTTTTGACTTATAATGGTTTTATTACCAGAATCGCTCAAAAACAAATCATCTAGTATAGGGCCTTTAAAGGCTTTCTGGAGCATTGCTGCATCTGTACATGTATGTATGTAGCTGTAGTTGCATGTAGTTTACCAACATTCTTCTTTAGGTACGTATGTTGTTTCATTTTGCAAATGGTACGTAATAATAATAATAATAATAATTATTGGGCCTTGATCTTAAAAAAAAAAGTAGCAGCATTACAATTTTCGGACACTTTTTTTTCTCTGAGAAGCAGACAAGCCTTTGCCAAGCTTAATTTTAACAATTGAAGTACTCGATAAAGGAATATTTATGCATTGTACAACACATGTACATGTATTATGATCTGTTGGTTTATAGCTTTTTGTTTGGTTTATATCCCGGGCTGATGGACAGATAATGTTATTTTGATGAGCTCAGCAGCTGTCTGAGATCACAAGCAAATAATTGTTTTTTTCTATATCGTCCGCATCTTGTTTTTGCATTTGAAGTATTCAATGAAGAATGTGATATGCCACAATTTATGATGACCCTCTTTATCATAGTGCTATGGGATTTGTTTGTTTCTTTGTACTGATATTTACACCTGCAAGTTTTTGGAAGCTGGGACACGATCTTGCATTTTCTTGAAAATGGATATCCTTGAAAACGAAACCTCTGTCGGTTCCTTGAAAAGGGGATGTACATGTATGACCTTAACAATATGGAATTGTGCGATTGAAAAAGCTTGAACATGGCCAATAAGCCTGTGTTCATACTTACACCACTTGTGATTTCACACTTTAGGGCGGATTCACACTCAACTGTGCCTTATAGCTCAGAGCGGTTTGGGTAATTGACTCGCAATCATAGGTGAAAACTTGGGGTTGCGGGTTCGAATCCGGCTGCGGTACCTGTGCCCATGAGCAAGGCACTTAACCACACCTGCTCATCCTTTGGAAGGGATGTAAAGTCGTTGGTCCAGTGTGTTAGGTAATGGTAACTCACTTTAAAGATCCCAGAGCATTCTTTCGTGAAGAGCAAGGGGATTCTCCGGTGTCTCTGGTTTCTAATTCTAATTCTTCATGGGTTACCTCACGCTTACGAGTGACGGTGCAATGAGCACTATTGAGGAATCTTTGGTATGAATACCAGAAAGAAATAATAATAATAATAATAATAATCTGCTCAGGGTGTTGGAGGTCTTTTGCATGTTTGGTTTGAATCCGGATGAGGACTACTTGTCCCATGTTTGCATGTTAAGGCTAAATTAACACTGAGCCTTTTCATGCGTAAATCTGATGCATGTCGCTTTGAGGTGTGGAGAGAATTTAGAGTGATATACATTGTAACGCACTGAAAACTACAAAATCACAAAAAGCACTTTCCCCCAAGTTGATTCTGTGATTTTCAGGGCATTGTTTCACTCCAAATTCCCAACAGTGACATGTGTCAAATTTACCGGTACACCATGTACACTGTCACATTTAACACAAAAGCACTCACTGGGAACAAGTAATATCTTAATACTCTTCGGACCTTTTTAGTAAGTTATGTTGTTTGTCAAGGTCAATAACCAAAGTTATCCAATGGTACATGGAGCCGCCCTTACTGAACACAAGGTTTTAAAGGGCATGAGTCAAGCTACCGATACGAGTACATGTCTATCAATTGAACGTGTGTTTATAGACATTTTAGGTGCTTTGAGGAGAGCTGCTGGGCAGTTTTGGGCGCTTTCAGAATTAATTGGTTAAAGGCTCAGTGTGAATCCAGCCTAAATTTTGTCGTCTGTCGATAGACCTTTGAAAAGACAAATAATCTAATAATTTTTCCTTTTTTAACAGAGATGGCAGCGGCGATGGTTCGTGCTCAAGCGCAACAACAACAACGTGTACCTTCAGTACTACAAGGATCCCACCTCATCACGACCCAAGGGCACCATCGACCTGAACCAGTGTGAACAGGTAGACCAGGGCTTGACGTTTGAGTCTCGCCGCTGGCTGGCTAAGGCCTTTATCTTTGGCGTTGTTACTCCCAAGAGAAAGTACTACCTGGTTTCCAACACTGAGGACGACATGATTCGATGGGTTCGGGAGATCTGCCTAGCTTGTGGGTTCAGGCTAGACCACCAAGGTACGTGATTCTACAGTGTAAACTTATGAGCATGTGTGCTGATTGGAAAGGTGCCAGGCTACATATGCATATAAATAAAAAAATAAATAAACCGTTCAAACGTGTGAATAGTGTCTATACTCCTCAAAGAGCTGAGAAGGCTTAAAGGCCCTGTAGATTATCTGTTTTTGAGCGATTCTGCGAATAAAACCATTATAAATCAAAAGAAAGACATCAACAAACTCATCCGAAGAAATTTCAGCTTTGTCAAATGTACCACGCTTAAAAAAAACATGAAAATCCATATGCGTTTTCCTGGTCTTGGCGGGGTGTTTTAAATATTCGTTCTCAGTGGATCGGGTACTGTGTGGCTTGCATCATGCACTCTGTAGCGCACATCATATACTGCGTGTGCGCGCGATCCATAAAAATGAGTACACAGCGCCCATGCATTTTGGACCGCGTAGATGCGAACCAAAAATAAGTAAATCGTTTGCAAATGATCTAAATAATTTCATCTTTACGGATTATTTTCTGGTAAAATTATATCATTTTGAGCGGAAACCTTTCATTGGGTAGTTGCTATTAATTCAATCTTTACTTTCAGAACTTTTCCCCTGTAAACTCGTTGATTACTTTTTAGGGTCATTGCAAATGATCCAATGGGCCTTTAAAGAATGATATTATTGAGCTCAATGACCAGGGATAATAATAAAGATACCAGTGCCTTTGAGCACCTTGCATGATGGGTATGTGCACAATTAAGGCTCCATCATTATCAATATTAACTCGGCATCAGGATATTAATGAGCCCAATGACCAGGGGTAATGGTATGCTTCACCACGTACCGCACTACTGGTGTTAAAACACATTTTCAAGTATTTAAATATTTTTTAAAAAAAGTGACTGCCACACACAAGCTTACTGTATAAATATTTGTACAATAACATGCCATATGTTTGTCTCCTTTGCGTGGCCTGACACTTGTTTTGTTCCCACATTGTCAGGAAGTCCTCTGTCTTCCTGTTTTAAGTAGTGAATGGTTTCATGGCTATCTTTTGGACACAAACAAGTCATTCCATGAACAAATTGAAAAACACATCCCCTCTTCTAAGATAAGATACATGTACAGATATGATACAAAACATTTTTTTCTTAAATGGCACAAATAAAAATGTTTGACCTTTAATTTTCTGTATGCAAGTTCCTGTTTAAACAAATTTGGCCCAAGCTATAATGTGTCTATATCCTGTGTATGCAATAAAATCGAAGTCGGGCGCAAATATACATGTACATGTACATGTATTTGTGCAAATAAAAAAAAAACACCTTGTGCCAGATGGGTTTTAGTCATTGCGTTCGGACTACCATTGATGCACTGTGATTTTTATATTTTCATATTTTCACTCCAGTTGTTCTGAGATCGAAATCAAAGTTACATGTAAATTTATTACATGTATTTCATGTAATTTTTCTTACTAGTCGCAATTTTGCAAATGCCGAACACTTCTTCATATGAAAGTTTTTGCCTGCTAATATTTGTACCTGCTGCAAATATTTTTCCTCCATTGTCACACATTTTTGCAATTATTGCACCAACTCTGAGGGGGGAGGGGGGAGGGGGAGGGGGGGGGGGGGGGGGGGGGGGCGGGGGCGGAAGGATGGGGGGGCGGAAGGGTACAATTTGACTTTCCTTGGCCTAGCTCTGCCAACAACAATAAATGACTGGAATTGTTTTAATTCTTTTATTTTGATTAAGGGACCATTGACCTCAAATTTAAAGATTTTAAAAAATAATTTGCAGTACAACAGTTGAAAAGTGCTCTAAGAAAACAAATACATGTACACTGTAAGTGCGTCATTTCTTTTCTTGAACATTCTAGAAAAAAACAACTTGATGATTTATAAGTTCTGGGAACTTGTAACATGATACATGTACTTGCATACCAGTACATGTACAGTGTATGTGACTGTGTTGTACAGTCATAACCTTTCCATAAAACCTGACAGAAAATGTCGCCCAAAGTGTTCATGTACCGGTACTCGATCTGAATACCAATTGATATTGTATGAATACCAATTTATATTGTATGAATACAATTTCTTCATGTGTATATGTGTGTAAAATGAAAGCCTACTAGGTAATGGTCAGAAACACCTGAGAATCCTCTTCACTTCTTGCCGAGTGCACTGGGATTTTGTTTAAAGGGCCTGTGACATGCTAAACAACTTTGTGCCTAAGCTTTGCTTCATAATGACGGATACTTGTTCAGCAAGACATACTATTGTTCGTTTGGATGTAAAATCAATAAAAGGTGGCCTTTTTCAACTTTGAAGATTTCATTGCAATAAATCACAGACAGAGGGCGCTGTTTTGAGTGCATCACATAAGGAAGACAGAGAGGAAAAGTTAAGAAAAAACATAAGACTTCAAGTTGGACTTGTGGCAAATTGCTGCAGTTTCTACCCCCAGTTTTGTCATGGCTTACAGCAGGCAACATGTAAAACAAACTCAAACAGCCATGGATTACAAAAGTTTCAGGAAAATTTAGAAAAAAGTGGAATCTTTTGTGCACAGTTGAATGTGATTTTCCTGTGTTTGCCTCTTGTGACATCGTGACCTTGGTCATGAATATGCATATTTTCATTAGCATAAAAACTAAAAACCTTTGTTTTAACCCCCAAAGCAAGCTCCAAATACTTTAACTGAGTAGAGTGGTTTTAAAGCATAGATTTCATTGATAAAAATCCTAAATAAGGGGCCCTTTAAGTGTGCCATACATTTTGTGAGACATTCACCTAAACTGTTCAGTCGCGATACTCCATGCAGTAATGTTGCAAGCATGTTGTGGGTGGTGACACGATTTCTCGTTTTAGCCCAGAGTTGTTTGATTCAAATCACATTGATTTAAATTGCCAATTTAAGTCATGATTTAAATTGCAATTTTTTTCGCAAGTTGCCGAGTACAAAGCCCACAGGGCCACTCAGTTTCCATGGGGCTACCAAAGTCAATTACGGAAAAGCCAGCCCCTCACACCGAAACAAGACCGGATTTACCAGTCTCTTTACGAGACAAGTGGAGCTTGGAGGGGCAACTAATCCGCATTGATCTGCTCCTATTCTAAGCAAGCGTGATGAAGTGCCTTGCTCAAGGGCACAAGTGTTGCAACCTGTCATGGCCAGAATTCAAACCCATGTTTCAGCTATTTGGCATAGGAATTTGAGTCTGGTGCACTGGACCACTAGGCCATAACACCCATAATCAGCCTTTTTAAAGTACATGTACCGGTATGGCGGACACAATAGTAGGGCATAATTGGATTTGGATATGAATTTAAAGTAAATGCAAAATAACTGCATTTTTCACTTCATACTTCAATCGTTCAAATACAATACAATTATTGTACTTTTACTCTTTTTTGCTTGTTTTCCTGCCAGATGAAGAGTCAAACTCTACCCCCAATTCTCCAAGCCAGCCTGTGGAAGTTGCAGACTCCCCGTCTAGAAGATACGTTGGCTTCACTGAACTCAATGCAGCCTCGGCCCCCAACCCAGAGGCCGCCGAATCTTACATTCCGCTGGATGAATGTGTGACTGGGGAAAACAGGGATCTCTCGCAGAGTGCCCCATTGAGAAACAGCTGGGTTGATAACGGTCAACATGACGCATCGTCGATTGATCTTAATAAGGACAGTTCGGGCAGCAACTCCAGCATTCCAACTGAAAGCGCGCCCCTGCCACCGTCAGACAGAGATTCCGCCCTGTTGGAGAATTACGATTTTCCCCCGGCATTACAAAGACCCGCAAGCGACAATATCCAACCTCTGTACGATATACCGCCGTCGCTCAAACGCGAACCCTCACTGACGGAAACAGACGACATTTACAAGCCTGTGCCCCGGCTTGCAGACTCAAATTCCAGCATCCCATCCACATTCACGCGCAACGAACATAACCAGTTGAATGGTGATATGCATGATCCACAGGATTATGGTGGATTGTATGACACTCCACCGGTTCACGGCTTAAGTAGGATCCAAGACCAAGAGATGACTTCGTCGACGGATAAACTCGCCCAAGACTTCCAGCAAATTTCTTTCCGCAACTCTATGGGAGCCAGTGATGATGGTATGGATAGTGTACCGCCGTCTAGCATAAAGAATGCCTCTGACTTATTGACATCCTCTGGCGACTCACCGCTAAAGAATTCCACTCCTCCGCCGCGACCTCCCAAATTGAGTCCCACTCCTGCCACCAACACTGAAAACCGACCCATATCAATGCCTCCCAGGCCACCTAAACCGCAACACTTACGGCCATCCACGCCTCCGCCAAGCTTCGACGAATCGTACGATGTTCTTCCGTCCCACGCACGGCCGATTCCACCCCAGGAACTAATAGGAAAGCTCCATGATATTTATTCAGTTCCGCCGGGAGCGATCACAAACTGGAATGAGCTTAAATCTCCACCCAATGGACACCAATGGTTAAATAGCAAGGTCCCAACGCCCGCTGGCAGTGGTATGTAAAATGTGTTAAGTTATAAGGAATTTCATCTTATCATCCTATGGAGGTTTTACCCTATGGAGGTAAGACCTCTCTTCACGATAGGCCATCAGTGTAGCGAAATTGGTTGGCATGGAATTGCCCCACTGCATTGTTGGAAAAAGAGAGGCAAACACGAGATTGTTGTGATGCTCTGGCGGGATGCCCAGATAGCTCAGTTGGTAGAGCAGTTGGCCATGTATGCCAAGGACCTGGGTTCGAATCCCAGTCGGGGCACTGCAATTTTCTGGTGCTTCTAAATTCATCTCCGATTTCAACTGAGACCATCTAGCCTTATAATATGTTGGTATCATCATGAAATATTTTCTATTAAAGGAAACGGATTTAATTTTATTCAGTTCACTGTACTATGCTACATGTACATGTACATGTACTCCTGGCAAGGAATTACGAGCATTCTTAGCGCGTGTTCTACTGCCGGCACTGGCATTAAGCGCTTGTAGCATTGTGATGGAGAACACCTTTAACCGTTAACTTGACTGTTTTTAAAGCAGACAGAATACCAGCATTTGATGCGGAGCAGTTATTAAATGACACGCCCCACTAAAACAAGCATTATCAGCTCTTTTTACTGCCAAAATACCATTGCCCACATCGACAAAAACCTTCTCCAAGCAGGTTTGAATTAATATCCCATTGCACATACCGGCAAGTAACCATTTAACTCTCGGAGATGTACATGTACATGTACCTCTAAAAAAATTGCATGGAGGCTCCAAGGGGAGACTTCTGAAAGGCACTTTGTATTTATAACGCATAAATAACACTGTTTGGCAGATACAATCCTTTCTCTAAGGGGCCATTCAAAATAATCAATGTTAAACAAATATTTTTAAAAATTTTTTGTTCAGAATTTTTTTTTTGAAATTCTTTTAATCTATCCACCCACCCCAATTTTTGATTTTTAAATCTTGAACAACACAGCCCACATATGTACGTACGCATGTACGCCTACCGGTATACATACAACCGTAGCACAGCCTACTCGCTTTCCTGAACAACGAACGTTCTACATGTCCTACATTCAATGGTACATAAAAGTGTCACCATTACACAACGTCGCACATGCACAATAATACCGAGGTGCGAACGTTTTCAGTTACATGTAGATAACTGATCCCGCGCAAAAGGCTGCATCAGCTTAATACCCGATTATGGGAGCGCGTGTGGTCTAGTGGGTATGAAGCGGGACTCCCAATCAGAGGTTGGGGGTTCGAGCCCCACTTCGACCAACGTGTCTGTGTCCCTGGGCAAGGCACTTAATCCAAGTTGCCTCGTCAACCCAAGCGATATACATGTATGGGAAGCTGTTAAGGGAAATGCCACCATCTAACTGCTGATAGGGTTGTGCGCCTGACCAGCAGCCACCTAGTTGAAGCGAAATGGTTCTGGTGATTCCCTGATGGCAGCGGTAATAATGGTAACAGCGCCTTGAGCACCATACGTGCGCTATACAAATCTAATCATTATTATTATTATTATTAGTACGGTACCTGTGTGATTGTGCCCTTAAACGACTAACCATTGTACCAGTGTGTTCGGTTGTCCCCATGTTCGACGATGAGGTTACGGTATTCATATGCAGCACGCGGCAGAGGGTACGCCCCTTTCTATTGTTCCCCTATTGTGTCTCAAACATCCAAGGAATTCCTTCCGGTCCCTTTGTCCCATATCGTGCTGGGTATAACGATATCGAAACGAGGTTCACAGAGTAGAGGTCAGAGAAAGCAAAGCACTTTCGATTTTCAGTTATGCTTTTATGCAGCAAAAGAACATACAGTACATGTGTGTTTGTACACAAATCAAGAGGCCTAGGCCTGAGGCCAAGATTCCCCAGGGTGTACCTGACCAGTAAGCTTGCTCATCATTAAAGGTGACTACAGGGGTACTGGGGCACAGACTAGGGTAATCAGTTGAGAATTACGTGACGTTTGAGCGGAATTGTGCCAAAGGTTTTTTAGTAATTTTAAGAAAAATACAAAAATGTGCCTTCTAGAAACTCCCCTTTGCAGCTCCGAGGGTTAAGACGGTTTCTAGTGGATGGATAAGAGTACCAAAGGCATTTCTAATTAAGTAATCATGCTCGGTAGAAACACGCTCATACATGTATAGCAGCACAAACATTAGAAACAGCTAACCACGTCGAATGCACATATTGACAACACTGAATGTTAAATTATATCACTCTTGTCTTTATTTCTCCCCACTGTAGACCGTCGTTACCTTAACACCAGGCAGTCCCCATCCAGGCAGACTCTGCCAGTCACTTCAAAATCCCCCATGCCCGGGTCAGCCGGCAGCTTCCTCCAACAAAGGGTCGGACCCCCACCCCAAGCCTCTCGGGGCTCCTTGATTGATACCAACTCCCGCTACACCCCCGGTCCGACTGCCCAACAAGAAAGCTACTTGCCAATGGGTGGTAGTAGCGACTTCTCCAGCGTGTTCCAGTATCCGGAGAACAGCTCGTACATAGCCATGCAGGGGTCAAACGAAGGCGCTGTTCCAGATGAAAGGCCGAATTCGGACTGTCAGGTGTACACTGTAATGAGTGGAGGATTCCACGTGGATGAGAGGCCCCTGCCGCCGAATTTTCACCGGAAGACATTTTCCGGGGGTGAGAGGCCGCCACCACCTATCGATCGGAGTTTGAAACCGGACAGGAAAGTCAGCGATGGAGCCATTAGTAAGTACAATATATTCCACATACAATATAGTTCATATCTTAAAAATGAGCTTGTTCAGAATTCTTCAGAAAATAAATTTCAATCTAACTTAACAATCATGCAAAATACCCCTAAAAACCCAACGTTTCTCTCAGTGCTGCATGGTTGTGCAACTGAGCAAAGTAACAAACAGAATATTTGGTATGGTGCCTACCGGTAATCATTATGGAAATGGAAAAAAAACAAACACGGGATGAGAGAAAAATTAAATGGTCCTCATTGGGATTTAAACGTGAGACTTCAAATTTGTTCAGGGGCAGGGAAGTGTTATAAATCATTAAAAGAGAAGTGGGTCTTTCTATAAATTAGAGGTCCATTTTTGGTGTCCCCTGTTACATCTGACATTTTGTTTTTGTAAATTCAAGACACATTCTTTAAATACTTAATAATAATAATGGTGAATACTTATAGCGCACATGTCTGCCCCACGGGGGGTCTCCTGGCGCTGTTGCCATTATCACCGCTGCCATCAGAAAATCACCAGAACCATTTCGCTTCAACTAGGTGGCAACCCGGCCAAGGCGCACAACCCTATCAGCAGTTAGATTGTGGCATTTCCCATAAAAGCTCCCCATATATCGCTTGGGTTGACGAGGCAATTGAGATTAAGTGTCTTGCCCACGGACACAAACGCGTTAGCACAAGTGGGGCTCGAACCCATAAACATTCGATCACGAGCACAGCTGTATACCCACTAGACCACACGTGCATAAAGTGAGTACATAAAGTACAGTTCATAAAAAATGGTTTGAAAGTCATTTTAATGATTCTTGTATGAAAAATAACACATTTTAGGTGTAACGGGGGACACTAACAGTCACACTTTTGGACCCCTAAATTATAGAAAGACCCAAGTATGTCCAAGTCATTGTGCTAAAACATGTAAAAGTAAGTGTAAACGTAAGTGTTATACATAACAAGAATTGTAACCCACCAAAAAAGCACAAAGAATGGCAATTGCAGTGATATGGGTGCCCCATTTGGTCTGAAGATGTTTGCATACTTTTTTCGTGTCATGCCATAGGAATGCACTTGAGTTCATATAGAGTACTTTTAAGTGAAAACCTTTGTGTATTGCCAAGGTTACTGGGTCTACACTAAAACCAGTGAACTGTTTCTCTGCATTTCAGTAATGGACATTTCAGATTACCAGCAAATGTTTTAGACCCAGTTACCCTGGCTGCTGATGTCGCACTTTAGTAGTCTACTTTGGGTTTTGAGGGTTTTAATTTCACCAGGAAATCCTGGTAAGTGTCGGGAATGATGTCCAAAATGAGTTGTCATGGTTGTATTTTGTATATTATGTTCTCTTCATTGTGTTTTCCCCCCAGGATCGACGGACCATTTTGGCATGACAGGCAGTTATTATGCAAACAGGGATGATGTTATTATGCGGCCGGTCCACGACATGCGGCCGGTACTGTCAGATCGGACAAAGAGCTTTAACAAAAGGCCCGGCCAATATGAGTAAGTAACATTATTATCTGCAGACATTCTGCTTTTAGTCAAATCAACAACAGAAATTTCCATTTAATCTGATCTCCTAAGTTTTTCCTTAACCACTTGATGCTGGAGGATGTGTAAACGTGTTATGGCAATGTATAGTCACAGGGGCAGTTGACGAATTAAAACGTCATCTTTGCCACTGTCTTTCACAGTTCATTGCCCATCATTCATTTGTACTTGACGGCTGTGTCGGTGTTGCAAATATCGCTACATGGCGGCTGGCGGTCGCCTCAGAGTGTTGCAAAGTATAATATTTTGGTGAGAAGATTCAATGAATGTAGTAATGACTCTCAAGAGTCAGTATTTTTAGTGCTTGACCTGGGGCCAATTTCATGGAGCTGTTTAGCAGCCGATTTTGTGCTAACGGAGCCTCCGGCTATTTTACGGAGACCGTAACCTTAAGCACTGCAAAGGGTTTGCTAGCTTCAGAGGCAAAATTTGCTAAACACTGGTGACGCAACAATGCCCATTGCCAGGCACGCGCATGCTTAAGCACGCCGCGGTCGTAAAATAGCCTCAACGTTAGCACAACTTTTCTGCTACAGTAAGCACACGTTTTGAGCTAGCGTTTAAGCAGCGCCATGAAATTGGCTCCTGGTCGTAACTTTTGGCCAATCACATTTGCATTTTTTTTAAAAATGTGTATTTTTTGCCAAAAATAATCCCGGTGTCAACTGGTTAAATTTAACTTTCCCATTAAATTAACTTACTGAGGGCAACTAGACCAGCATGCCCTATGCTTGTACTGTACATTAATAACAAGTACATATTTCGAACAAAATTAGCTGTTGTTCCTCTCCTGTTGGCCTCAATACTCTTTGAAATTTGGACAAAATCAAACACCGCATTCACAGTTCAAACATTCCAAACTTGTCCTATTGAGAAACTCTCTGGCTTGTTCTCACTGCCCAGGAACCAAAGACTGGACCCCAATTTGGATCCATTCCGGGTTCGAAGCAACACCGGAGACAGCATGACGTCATCGTCGGATGAGGACATGTACAGTCCACGGGAGCTAGATTTTTACTTTCAGAGCCCGGGGCCATCTGTGGCTGATGAGGATACGTATATCTACAAGGATGTTCCTGGCATGGGCATGCAGTCTGAGGTTGGTAATGTATTAAATTTTTTGAAGTAGTTTTAAACAAATCTGGATCGTTAGCAAAATATATTTTTCACCAAATTTTGGAGCATATGAAGAATTATGTCGGTATTAGTGGGGTTTTTTCCTAAACATGAAAATCCAAGCATGTTGGTTTGGAAGCATGATTCTTAAGCCGCTGTTCGATATGCACATTTTCAGTCCGTTTTGTGTCTGCATTCTGCACACTGCCGTGCTGAAGTACAGGGAATTATGGAAAGGCGCCTTTTTTTGTTGGTTTTATTCACACGCATTGCTCTTTGCACATCTAGTTTTATGCCTTTGCGCGAAGAGCATCTTTGAACAAGGCTAGCTACATATTGTCACGCAAGCACATTGTAGTGCTAGTAAAGGGCTGTGCTGACAATAGCATCCTATCTGTGTTGACAAGCACTAGCGAAAACAGTGGTTTCGTGCGTCTGCTGTTCGTTATGATACTCGGGAGTCAGCAGAATGTTCAGAATTTGTTTTCGTCATTTCACCCCAAGACCACCTTCGCTCTGAAGCACTTCACCCAAATGCCACTTCGCCCCAAAACAACTTCGTGCACAGGCCGTGGTTCAGGGCGAAGTGGTTTAGGAGCAAAGTGACTGTAAACCATTTTTTTTACTGTTTTCTCAAAAGTTAGACGAAATACGGAGCTGATTTTTGCTCAGGTCCGTTTTAATCATACATACCTTTTAATCATACATACATTTTGCCTTTGAAGAGGACTCTGCTAGGGGTCGGAATGCTAAAAATAAATCCATTATTTTAACCAATCCTTTTAAAACAATTTTTCTGACAGCGGCCGATGACAGAGGCACTCCCCCTCGGCCCCATCCCACCATCCCTCCCCTTTCAACAGAACGACGGCATCGAATACCTAGAACTCTCCCACGACCACGACGAGGAACCGCGGCAGGCCGCGCCTCCGAGGCCCCACAGGCCCAGCTCGCCCAAGGTGCAGTACATCGACCTGGATTTGCAGCGGATGCAAGCCCTCAAGCAGGTCGCTGAAAGCCGGGATTTGGAAAAGGATGGCGGTATTTCGGGACGGGGTAGCCTTACTAGGGATGGGGCGCTGTCGGGGGGGAAAGGGAACTCTCACTAAGAAAGATTTATAGTTCTTTCTTTTTTAAGCAACTTTCTGCCCTGACGTCCCTGAAAGTTTTGCATCAGGATTTTTTCCAGAAAATGGATTTTGTTCTATCCCAGTAATCATATAAAATGCCTTCCCAAAATACTGTGAAAAACATTTTTACAGCATGTAAAGTCGTACACGGCATTTTAAATGGCCTGGATCCACTGCTGATTTTTTTTGTAATGGTCTAAAAAAATTAGCGATATCTGACTCATTTCGCATGGTTGTATTGCATACATGTATGTTCTTGCCTGCATTTTCAAAGTGGGATATTTTTGCCCTTGAATGCTTGACGTTGACCAGGCCTTAACTGTAACAGCTGGTATAGCATCTGCTCAGTTTGTCAGTGGTCCCAGGTTCGAATTCCTTAACTTGCAGTGTGTCTGGGTCATTCATCAACCTAAATTATTAGCAATACATAATCTTCATTACACATTAGAAATGTTAATGGGGATAAGTGGGACCATTTTTTTTAGTACGAACACAGCAATAAAGCTATTTTGGGGAATCAAAGGCTTCTGGTGTGTCATGTGTACCTTTGAGACAATAGGTACTTTGAGATTGCCGTATTGACTGTGCGGACTGAGACGCGATAACGTCATGTCCAGGTTTCAGAGGGAATACCAAGACCATAGTCGACGCGTTCTCAATTCCGGCAGTGGACGAGAAAGATAATTTGAGGCATACGCAAAGCTTCAACATGATGTCATCACGTCTCAGTCCACATACGGTATTCAACGTGACAATCTAAAAGTCCCTAATATTGGTATTCCCCCTACTTTTACTAGTGATCGATTCCTTGACACAATAAGCAAAACCAGCATGTTGAATGCTTCAAGATCTAACAGCTAGAACAATAGTACACAGAAAATACAGATTTGTATTTATAAGTTTCAACATGTTATAATATGCTGTATAAAGCTAACTGATGTACTGTAAGCCATACCATGTATGTGCCCAATTGACCTTTATCACGGTGTCTTGTTCCCCATAGTACGTGTTGGGCACGATCAGTGCGCATGCGTGACTGCGCAATAGCGCGTGCAATCTTCCGTTGTTGTTTTGAGAGAATCGCTGTCCGCGCTGCCCATTTTCTTAAGCGTGCTGCATGCATGTCATTGTGATGGACACAATGAACATTTTCAACACGGGACCAAACTATTTTTTCTGCAATCTTCGCTTTGGTTACGTTCATTTTAATAGGGGAAGATGGCCGCACCGTGATAAATGTCTATTGTAGTACTTACAGAAAGAAAAACAAATGCATTGAAAGGGAAGTCACAGTACTACAAAACATTGTGAACTAACATTTAAATATATGTGAACAATTTTGTTTCATACAAATTCCAAGGCTAATTATTTAATTTTAAAATTAAATTTACTTTCAAGAGTTTTTCCAGTTTTAATACTTTACATAATTTATACCAAAGTCCCATTGTAGGCAGACTAGCATATACCTTAATTTCTCCGTTTATACCTCCCCAGGAATCAAATCATCTTTTTTAGCACCTCGATGTTTTAATACGCTTCATTTTCAGGGTGTTTTAGATTGTCACGTTGATTATGTGGACTGCGACGTAATGACGTCGACATTGAGGTTTTGCGCATGCGTCAAGTATCGTCTGTCCCTTCCACTGCCACAATCGAGAATGTGGTGACTGTGGTTGTGCCAATGGACGAGAGAGCTGTGACTTGACGCATGCGCAAAGTGTCGACGTCATCAAGTTGCTGTTCACATAGTCGACTTGACAGTCTAAAACTCCATTGAAATTCTTTCAAACTAAGGTACAGGTTCTTTGATATTCCCCAAGTATGAATGACATTTCTGAGAGAAAAACATAATGGTCACAGTACAAGTTTTTTTATTCCATACCTAAATGAAAAAAGTATTTGGTTTGAAAGGTTTTTCTTTCTCCAAACTTGTTTTAAGACATCCAGATAAAGGTACACTATAGAACTTCTGCACCGGCGGCCATGACAGGGGGCAGGTTTTCTTATGTAAATGATGTAACGATAGAACCACAAAGCACCTACTCATGCATGACGCACGGTGACAATGTGACTGCCCCTGTCATGGCCGCCGTGCAAAGGCTCTATACATTTCATTTTACTGTGTTTGTCTTTCTACTACACGCGAGCTGCTGTTAATATTAGTAGTAATGCCAATAGACTACTAAAGTGTGACGTCAGTTGCCATAGTAATTGGGTCTAAACATTCGCTGGTAATCTGAAACGTCCATTGGTATAGCGCAGGGAAACAGTTCACTGGTTTTAGTGTAGACCCAAAAACCATGGCAACACACAAAGGGTGACGTTTTCACTTTAGTAGTCTATCGTAGCAGCCTTTCATGGTTTCAAATAGAATTCAAGATGGCTTAATTTGCTTCGTTGTGTTGAGTATTAAGAATCACTTATCCTTTCCAACTGTGTATACTCTGTGCTTTTCCCGAGATCTACCGTCTGTTAAAAACTGAATTTAATTTGTTTTTACCGAGCACGATTACTGTTTCTGAAGCACTTCAGCAGCCGATTTAATGAAAAATTGCTTAGCTTGCACAATTTTTAAAAATAGCATAAGCCCCACAGGCTTGCGTGTAATTATCACAGGAATAATGCGCAGCTTGCGCAATGAAAAAGGATTTGTGAAATCAGCTGCTGTACTGTTATCCATCCAGTAGAAACAAAATGCAAAGATACAGTACAAACGTTTTTATATCTGTTACATCTATTCTATGCACAAATTTCTTCTTTCATTCCCGCTCCCTATGCATTCTTTAACTTTTAATATCCAACTGCAACTGATGTTTCCAAATACTTTGTTTTTAATTCTTGTCTGCGGTGAAAACTGCTTGTTTTAAAGAGCTAAAATTATTTCTGAAACGGGGTGCAATCTGCTTTATTCATTGCAGAAAGAAGTAAACCTCTTGTTGAAGCTTTTGTTTTTTCATTTGGGTGAAAAAAATTCACGGTTGTCAAATAGAAATTGTGTAGAGATGTGGACAAATGTCCATCAGTTTGGAAAATCTGGATGCAGTGAAAAGCAACTTGGCTCTATCAGGATTTGAACCGCGAACCTTCTGCTTAACGTGGAGATGCCCTACCAAGCCAATGGGTGGTCTCTAATCACGGTAGTGCAATTGTTCCTCACTGATAGAAATTGTGGAAGAATTTAAAAATTAACACATTTTTGCTTCTGAGGGCATCATGTATTGGTTTTCTGTCTAGTACAAATGCATAAACAATGGCATGAGTGGGAACCTCCCGTGAACGTGACGCGTTTGTGTAGCTGTCCTGGCTGGCTGGAAATAAACACTGTGTACGCATAGTGTACCATGCATTTTCAAAGAGTGTCACGCACCCCAAATGCATTACTTGGTGGCATGTACTGATTCGAGATAAGCTCGCCAAAGGCCGCGATTCGATAACAAAATATCGTGATGATTTTTTTTTTTCAGTGTTGATTTTAAAAATGATAAATATGAAGATATATAACAGTTCTCTCAATTTAGAGAAAACGGAATTTTTTGAAATAATTTTATTAGTCTTTATTTGTGAAAATGCCGTTTATTTTTTGCTTTTATGCAATACACTGTATAATTTTTAAATCAAAGAAATGTCATGTGACCTGTCTATTTTATATAAATGAATGTATTAGCTAATAAATGAAATACGACTGCCCATATAACATGAAATGTTTTTAGGTGGTTTCAATGCCAGTAATACACAGAATTACATGTATAGAAACTTATGAATTAACTTCTTTTTAGCTATGCATGTGCTACTTTAAAGTAGTTTTTCTTTATGTAAAATATTTCCTAAGCATGTCTGCAGTACAGTACTATTGTTTTTTTGTAAGTAAAATTTGATTGGCGTGTATCAAGAAATTTCTAATAATTGTATCTTTATTGTACATAATACATACTAAATACTAATTTTCCATTTATCGTGTTTATTGCAATTAATTAAATGTACTGTACTAGTAACTAAATATTTGCTGTATTATAAATAATTTTCATATAAAAAGAGGTAAAATGTTGAAAGGTTGTACATAATTGACCACAAATTTATGAGTGAATAATGGCACAATCCATATGAATAGCGTCTGGTGTACCGACGTACTTCCACAAGCACACTTACACCCCGTTTACACTCTATTCGCCTTTGCCATTTCCAAAAAGGGGAGTTGAAGCCGGGTAGGCACTAAGTGTAAACGCAAAAGGCGGATCAGACCCGGGTCTGATTCTCCTTTTTCAAGTCACCTTTGGGGTAGGGTTGAACCCTACAATCGTCAAGGTCGCTTGTAGTGTAAACGCTACCCGAATACAGATTCGGCAATTTGAGTGTCCTTGGGGCGGTGCCCGCAGTGTAGTAGATTTAATTGACCAATCTGGCACTAGTGCAGCAACACCTAACAGCTCACGCATGCGCTGCAGTTACATTTAGTGGTGACTCTTGCGGTTTCTGAAGGCGAGTTGAAGCGATTTGGGGTGTAGTGTAAACGCGGCAAATGTTCAGTTTTGTGGTCGCAATAAAAATGCTGGATCTGTATCCACCTTTTCAGATTCGAGTGTAAACACGGTGTTAGTATCCACTTGACCAGACTAAATGTTATTTGGTAGGACAACTGGATAATGCTTCATTATTTAAAACCAAGGCGAAAACCGAACTGATTTTCCAGTCGCAAGTGCTTGACTCCTACACAGCATTGCTGTGTGTAGTACTTGGAACCGTACTTACAAAGTAAGATGTATAACTACCGGTATGCCAACTATTAAAAGCCATGTAAACAAAGGGGCTGACCTCTTTTCACAAGCAAATTACTATATGTATTTTTTTTAAAGTGCATGTCTGTACCCCATTTTAACCAGTATTAACTATCCTGCCATTTAGCACGATTTATTTTAATACCCTTGGAAAATGGCCTTTATCGTCTATTTAAAACTGCCCACGTGATGTACTTTCAGCTAATAGGGATATACCCAGCACGATATGTGGCAGATAGAGGGACTCCCTCCTATATACCTCAACACACTCTTCCCTTTTGTTAATGCACCAATCCCCCCCTAAAAACTGAAAGGAATTCCTTTGATGTTTGAGACACAATAGGGGAATAATGGTAGGGGGAGTCCGTTTGCCACATATCGTGCTGCATATAAATAGGGATGCGTAAACTGTCGAAGGTATTTATGAATTGTATTTTAATGAGCCTCGATCCACCACTGATTTCAAGTTACTGTTGCGAAAACTCGGCCCAGACTACCGTATGTGACGTTCGACTCACTTCTCTACAACAGCCTCACAAATTACGATAAATAGTAAATGCATGTACAAACTCCAAAAAGCAACAATGCGTAAAAATGTACATAGATCCTGCCAGTAAAATGTCATGTGTAAACGCATACATGTTGTTTGCAGAGTGGGTTTCTGGAGTTGAATTTTGACCAACCAGTCTTCGATAAAATGATTTCATTAGTAAAAAGCCATTGTGTTTTAGCAGATCCATTTATTTTTGTTGTGTTATTTTCTGTGCTTAGGATGATTTTATTTTGATTTCTAATATCTAAGTTTGCCGAAGTTGTAGAACAAGTACAATTCATAAAACTGGTAAACGATATTTGCAGATGCATTCTCTAGCAGTGAAATGAGAAACGCATGCATACGCTCATTCAACCCTGAAAAGCTTGGCACTTCTATGCGCTGCTTGTTCGTGCAAACATACTATGTACATTGCCACGATGAACATAAGGTTTGAATACGGGAATCAGGATGGCGTAGTGGTTCTTTCCTCGCCTTCCACCTCTGTAGCCCTGGTTCGAATCCCGTCTGGGTCAGTATGTGGATTGGGTTCTCAGTCCCTGCTTGATTCCGTGTGGTTACGCTTAAGCAGCTCTATGAAATTGGCCCCTGGGGCCGATTTCACTAACACTATATTTTGCGATCATCGTTAGAATGATCGCTAAATTCAAATCCATCGTTATTGCGATGGCGATGGATTTTGCATTTCACTAAATCCGTCGCAATAGCGATGAGTATAAAATATAAATAAATTTATTGGACGAGGACGATCGCTTAGTAACGCGTAAACAACCAGAAATTCGGTGACTTGACGCACGATTCTGCAGCGCAGACAATATAGCGACAGATATGCCATGATGCTCGGATGTTGTGGAATAGAAGCATCCTGAGAGCTTAATACTTGAACGGTTGCATCTATTGCGTGGCTCCTAAGAGTTGAAGGGCCGAGATGTGGCTCTAAAATCTCAATAATTCTCATGACACCATTCCGCGTAAACCGATATTTGTGCATCTTGTTGTCATTGTATGAATCCAGAGGATTTGTCCTGTCCCTGAAAACCCTCTCTCTCGGTAATGCTCTTGCGTTGTTTATGTACAACAACTGAAACGCCATTTCGAGACACACTGAAAATCACCAAACCTTCCAAATACTAAACAAATGGCGCGAAATTGTATTTTAGCGATGAATGTTTCCATTTTACGATGACAAATTAGTCGTCGCTAAATATCCATCGCTAAATAACAACTAGCGATGGCCAACGCCATCGCTAAGTTTTTGTGAAATCGCTCTTCGAAGTTGATCGCAAAGTTGCGATGGATTTCGAGTTTAGCGATTGATTTGGGCATTAGCGATCATCGCAAAGCGTTAGTGAAATCGGCCCCAGGTCTTAACTTTTGGCCAATCAAATTTGCCTTTAAAAAAAAATTGTATTTTTTTTGCCAGAAATCATCCCGGCCTAAACTAATTACAGATATCATGCAAAAAAAAGATTTGAAAAAAAAAAAATCTGTCTGACATCTGTTCGTTAACAATGTTTGACACAAAGACATAGGAGTGGGCCAATTTTTCTCTGGTGGGCATAGAATGCCACGCTAATGGTTGTAAACTATCAGATAAACTGCAATCTGCAGTCAGTTTGTCGCCTCCACCGAGACTAAGTGGCTAAATTATCAGTTTAAGCACTTCCTTATCTCCTATGTCACGTTTTTCATCCTCCGTTAATGATCCCTCTCTCTTGCAGTAGTTTCTTTAATTCCCCCGATTCTTGTTTCTGGTGGATGTCCATTCCCCCTCCGATGTATTCCTGATCAATGAAGACGCTGGGTACAGTTGATACTCCTGTCATGCCATGTAAGACTTCCTACAGGTCAGGAATGAGGCAAAACAAGTTGGATTTTGAATATTAACAAATTTGGGGCAAGTGCCTTGCAGCATATGTGGCCCTTTCCAATAAAAGGCGATATAAGCTGCACTATGCTTTTTTTTGTACATGTAATGGCTAAACTCAACAACGAAAGGATGAAATTTCTTGTGAAATTTAGATTTTCATTTTCCCCCAAAAATAACATCTTTGATATTTAGGTTTCAGATTTTTTAAACAACAATGCTGATACGATAATGTAATTTAGCCTGCGTCTAGGTAAATTTGACACGCGTTACTTTCAGAAAAAGGGGTGTGAAAGGAAATTAATATGAAATTATTATTATTTATTTTTTTTTGAATTTTCCCCTAAAACAGAAAGTCACATTTCATTACTGTGGGAATCGTTTTGTTCAAACTGGTCCTCTTGGACCTGGAGGAAACCACTGAAGCGGAACAGCGATTGGTCGATCCAAATCATGTACCAGAATCACGAATCACCTGTATCTCGGAGGAATCGCTTCTGTTTTCAATCTCAAGAACTTTGAAGTCTGGAACCCCGGCATCTCGTAGAGTACTCTTGGCCAAAAGGCAAAATGGACAGGTTGACTTGGAAAACATCATCACCCGGTGACTATCGACGAGGGCTTTCACTAACCTGAAAAAAAACAAAAAACATTTCAAACATATTGACCACATTTATAATTCTTTGACACAAAACCACCCAGCAAGGTGCTCATACCGTTACTCCTGGTCACTGGGCTCAAAAAGGAGGAACATTTTAGTGCACAAGGTCTGAAATCAATAATGTCATCATTTTCTTTCGAGCACAAAACAAACTTTAGTCCAGTAAAGTTTATTGAAAGAAACACAAGTTTTATTATCTTACTTTTTCTACATGTATTAGAGAGAGGTGAGAGCGAGTGTGGCTTTGTGTAGAAATTGCCCATCATCGTGTTGTAGGGTATTTTTTCTTTAACTCTTTGGACAATCTAGCTCGTAAAAGTGCCCAGTAGCGTATTGGACTTTTTCAAAGTTGTCCGTTTGCCAATTTTCAGTCTTGCAGCGGTAGTTTTATTTTAAGTGGAAATTATTAATTAAAAATTATGGATTATCCTCATAAAATTTAAAAGATGAGACTTCAATTTATAGTATTTTATTTTTTGTCCCAAGACGCGGTGAGGCCAAGTATTTTACAATTGTTTCCTGGGCTGTACCCTTGATGCCAAGAAGGTTCATCTGGTTAAAATCCTTGTATCTGATTGGTCAATAAGTTTGCAGCGGGCCCGCGCCTAGTTGTAGTGTAGAACCCGAGTTACTTTAGAACGGGTAAGAGCTTAGCATTAAAATTTGAAGAAAGCCAAAAAAGTTTAAACGAAATCCACACCCGGCCACTGCCTGGAACCCATGCACAAATGCTAAATAACTTTGTGCACAGTTTTTGCTGCATATAAATTAAGGATTAATTGTTTAGAAAGACAGTACATTGTAACACTGTTCATTTTGCCCCATGAATAAAAGGTGGCGTTTTTTTTAACTTTCAAAATTTCTTTACAGAAACTCACAGAAAGACATGAAAGAGGGTGTTTGTCAGAACACAGCAGAAAAGCAAACTGAAGAAAAAACAAGACTTCAAACTCAAATTGTGAAAAATTGCTGCAGTTTCCAGCCTTAGTTTTTTTTTCATATGGCTAAATACAACAGGTAAAACAAACCCAAACAGCAAGGGTTTAATACAAACATGACAAAAGTTAAAAGTTTCAGCAAGTTTGAGAAAATACTGAAATCTTTTGTGCACAATGCAGTCTCCTGTGTTAAATTGCCTAATGTGACATCACAACTTTGTCATGAATATGTAAATTTGCATACCATTTCAGGCCCTTTAAATGTTCAAACAGTACACATAATGCAGGGGGAAATGTGCAGCGCACTTACATCCTGACGGGCGCTGACATTTTGTTGTAGGCTTGCAAATTGACATTTGACCCCAAGCGCGAAATGTCCGGTACCTTACATTTTTATCTGATAAATGCATGAACAAGTAAAGAGCAAAACAATTTAAACACTATAAATGTGTCGCTCGTTCCGCAGCCCTATTAACGTGCCAAAGAACAGAAGAAAGAGCATGGAAGTTTACGTATAAAACAGGTAAACAGCGCCGCGCCCACGTGCTGCATCAGTGCATGCTCATAGAGGGCGCTATATGAAACACACATTGTGACAAAGTTTCTCCTGTTGCTGTCGTCTGCTATTAACATGTTTAAGGTTAAGATTTAGACGAAACAGACGGTTTTTTTCAAGTTTTTAATAGGTTTTTTTGGTCAGTGTAACTATAAAGGGATTGGGATCATAATAGGAAAGAATTGGGAAGTTGATCATGGCTTCAGACCTTGTGTGCAAAACATATGAGACATTCCTCATGTTCCTCACAAAATTAGCTAAGATAATCTCGGCTCTTGCTTTATCATTTTTCATATGAAAAATGATAAAGCAAGAGCCGAGATTATCTTAGCTATCACAAAATCTTAAATTTTTCCCACTCGAAAATTGTTATCTCCATCAAATCTGCACATTCCAACGCTAGATGAGTTAT
This sequence comes from Henricia sp. BOLD:AAB3569, assembly GCA_037783545.1. Lineage (NCBI taxonomy): Eukaryota > Metazoa > Echinodermata > Asteroidea > Spinulosida > Echinasteridae > Henricia > Henricia sp. BOLD:AAB3569. The sequence goes on from JBBELK010000453.1 coordinate 1,376,292, forward strand.
TTTGAAGAAACAAAATTTCTGATCAACTTCCCAACTCTTCCCCGGAAAACCCCGAAAAGGTCTATTATTAAAACCCGGATGAAGTAGGCTAGCTAGCACAAAGCGCTGCATGAAATAGATTTTTCATTCTCATGTACTAATATTTTGTTATTTTATTCTATTTTTATGCAGTTTAATATGAACACCATGTTTGTCCAGTTTGGCAGAGCATGTGGGCCTTGGAGCACCAGGGCTTTAAGCCGGTTCCCTGCTGTATCCATGGTTACCGAGTCGCAAAAATTAATTGGTAACCGTGACAGATCCACACAGATGGAAGAGGCTGGATCTCAACTATTTAAACCTCGGACTTTGTGCATTTTCAGCCCGCACAGATGCCATCGATCGAATTTGTGTACATTTCAAGATGGCCACACTTTCGGACAACATTCGTTGCAAGGGTTCCGGTGGTCACGGCAATGTTCGAAACTGTGTCAACATCAAAATTTGCCAATTGGGCATGGCCGTGAAATGAAGAGCCCAAGTTGGAATGGTAGAACTGTGCGAACTATGAGTGTGATGAGTTCGGCCGTAGATGCAGTGCCTAAGAAAGTTCAGCCATACTTAAGACTGATGCGAGTTGACAAGCCAATAGGTGAAATAATTAAACTGTATCTCCTTCGATCACGTCTGTACATTTGTTGAAAGGGACTTTCAAATTTCTGTGCGCATTACAAACTATTATTATTATTATTTCTTTCTGGTATTCATACCAAGGATTCCTCAATAGTGCTCATTGCACTGTCACTCGTAAGCGTGAGGAAACCCATGAAGAATTAGAATTAGAAATGGCCAGAGACACCGGGGAATCCCCTTGCTCTTCACGAAAGAATGCTCTGGGATCTTTAGAGTGCGTTACCATTACCTAACACACTGGACCAATGGCTTTACATCCCTTCCGAAGGATGGAGCAAGTGTGGTTGAGTGCCTTGCCCAAGGGCACAGGTACCGCAGCCGGATTCAAACTTGCAAGTTGCAACCCCAAGTTTTCACCTATGATTGCGAGTCAATGGCCTTAACCACTCAGCCACTGTACCCCACTGAAGGACACCCAACCCTAGGGCTTGCTTAGATCTTCCTTAGGCAGCGTAGCTACACCCTAGTGCCACCGTAGGAAGTGTCATCCGTGGCCAGTTTTACTACGGTTCAAAACTAGCAATCTGGGTTTACGCAGTGGAGTGATCTTTTGGTGGAAAATTTAGGCTAACTTACTGCAGAGAACGTAGAAATATACATTTAAATATATCAGTGCACATGTCAGGATGACGTTTAACCAATCAAACTTGCACTAGATGCATTATGGGAGAGGTCAACCAGTACATCTTGGGATGGCTTACTCGTGAAGGCGAGTATACTCGAGTTGTAACATTCGGCCAGACTGATTGCCAATAATGAAATTGCCCAAATTTGTTTCTCCGATTGCAGGAACCTGGCTGTGTTACTGGCCGTGTGCCTGGAGCATTGCTCTAGCTGCTGATCCAGGCCATTTACCCAGCCTGTACATGCTGGGTCTGTGTGGCGTGGGGGCGATCGTTGTCAGAGGCGCTGGCTGTACTATCAATGACATGTGGGACAGAGACTTTGATAAATCAGTAAGTATCTGGCATGCGGCTGGTTGATATTCTGTCCAGAAACTTTTACAAACTCGAGTGTTTAACTAGTTGATGCCAGGATTATTTTTGGAAAAACAAAATACCAATTTTTTTGAAAGGCAAATGTGATTGGTCAAAAGTTAAGACCGGGCCAATTTCATAGAGGTGTTTAAGTACAAAAACTCTTGCTCAGTAGAGAATGTTACCAGTGAAATTTTCACGTGATAGAAATAGTGTATGACCAGTGTAAGAGGACTGTTTCATTACCATGACAATCACATCAAATTTTTGCTGGTAACCTAGTTTTTTCAAGCAAAGTTTTTCATGCTTAAGCAATTTTTCATCCTTAAGCAGCTCTATGAAATTGGCCCCAGATTAAGCACCACAAATACTGACTCTTGGGAGTCATTTCTCCATTCATTGTATGAATATTCTCACCAAAAGATTATACTTTGCAACACTCCGAGTCAACCGCCCCTGTGACTTTTAATTCCCAGAACGTGTTTACACGTCCTCCGGCGTCACAAGTGATTAACAACTTTCAGTTTTGTTTTACAGTTAAACTTAATAAATAATATAGGTCCTCAGGACTTCGCAAATTACCTTGTTATATCAGGATTAAAAACAATAAACAACAAAGGATTGGGACCTAAACTTTTCCTTGTTATAACAGTATATTACCAGTCCTCTTTATTAACAAGGTATTACTGAACCTCACTTAAAGGCCATATTGTATCATTTGCAATGACCCAATTTTGTTTTTCATGAGTTGACAAGAAAAACCTTACTCAAAGTGTTGATAGAAATGGTAACGAATACCACATGAATTTATTTCCGTCCAAAATGGTATTTCATGCTGAAAATTGACAACCAAAGGTGGTTTTCTAAAAAAGTCCCAGGACTTTTTTGACATTCACTTGTACACAAAATCCATATACATGTATAGATTTTCAAGGTTTTCTGAAGCATTGATGCATCTACATGTATGTAGATTTTTTCAGGCAAGTTTACCAACATTCTTCCTTAGATATGTTACTCTCTTATTCCACGAATCGGTAGAATGTGTTATCTTGCAAATGATACATAGAGCCTTTAAAGATAGATTATAGAATTGGAAAACTGTTAATACATGTGTGATTGAGGATGTGTGTGATAAAAACCAACCTGTGTTGATTAAAGATTTTGGACACTGCAAATCTTGTACATGTATATGGGTCGTTCTATAAATTTGGGGTCCAACGTGTGACATTTTCCTGTCCCTGTTACACCTGACATACTGCCATTTGCCATACAAGTATTATTAAAAATGCCTTCAAAACATATTTTTATGAATTGTACTTTATGTAATCACTCCTTGAAATAGAAAGCATTTAAAGAATATGTCCTGAATTTACAAACTACAACATTTTACAAGATGTCAGACGTAACAGGGGACAGAAAAATTGGACCCCAAATTTATAGAACGACCCATATGGGCTTTAATTGGTCCAATTTGTTTATTGCAGGTGGAACGGACTCGTTCAAGACCCATAGCATCAGGCGACATCAGTCGCACTCAAGCGTTGGTCTTTCTTGCAGTACAGCTCAGCACGGCTCTGGGAATTCTACTCACATTCAACACATACAGGTAGAGTTGGGTTCGTAGGGAAACCAGAGGGAGTATATCAATGTGCCTCAAAGCTCACCTAGTAGAGCATCTGCCTGGTGTGTCAGAGGTCTTGGGGGAAAACCTGAAGGAGTGTACCACTGTGCCTCATAGCTCATTTGGTAGAGCATATGCCCTGTGTGTCAGAGGTCTTGGGGAAAACCTGAGGGAGTACATCTGTGCCTTATAGATCAGCTGGTAGAGCAATCTGCTCGATGAGCCACTAAAGTTTCAAGTTCGATTCCCGGCGAGGACTGGTGTTTCTCTCATCACATTTTTTGCCCGAAAACTGGGTGACATATTTTCAAAAAATGTAATTCTTCGTTTTCTAATCAAATGGCAGTGCCCATTCTACAGGGCTTTGCTGTAAATGCTGTTCTTTGTGAAGTATGTTCCCAGTGCGTCATATTTCTAGATTTGTTTCTTGCAGTATAGCTCTAGGATGTGTTGCAATGGTTCCCATAGTCATTTACCCACTCATGAAGAGGTTTACTTACTGGCCGCAAATCTTTCTAGGTAAGTGTTAAAGGAGCTTGTTCAGATTTTTCCAGAAAATGGATTTTGTTCTAACCTAACAATCATATAAAATACCTCCTCAAAATACTATCCATGGAAAGAAAACAGAAAATTTGCAATCTCAAATTTGGATGTGGAAGCAAAACACTTGGTGTAATCACTGCACTAATTTATGGAACGGATAATTAGTTTACAAAACATCGGTGGTTTTTTAATGATATTCTTGAAAATATACCGGGTACTTTAAAACTGAAAACGTCACCCGTTGTGTTGTGTTGCCAAGGTTACTGGGTTTACACTGAAACCAGTGAATTGTTACCATGCACTTTAGCAATGGACGTTTCAGATTATCAGTGAAAGTTCAGAACCAGTTGCCCTACCAACTGACGTCATACTTTAGTAGCTGTTTTTTCCAACTAAGCGTAAAATCTTGAAATTTAAAAATTGTAGAGAAGGGTTACAAGTATTTTTGTGTATGCTTGTACCTAGGTCTGACATTTAACTTTGGTGCTCTGATTGGCTACGCTGCCGTCTGTGGGTCATGTGACTGGAGCGTCGTTCTACCTCTGTATGCATCCTGTATTGCATGGACTATAGTCTATGACACCATCTATGGGCATCAGGTCAGTAATACGTGTTTCCATCTGTTGCATTAGTTACATTCAGGAAAATGTTCCAAATAAAATTTATTTTGATTTACTTATTAATAAAGTCGCTACTAACTTCACTCTGAATTTTTGATTAATTTTGTGGAAAGAGGGCAGGGCTTTGATTTGGGGTGGAAATTGTGGGGTAAGAACAGCAATAATTGGTAAAGTAAAAAAAACACCTCAATATGGCATTATAAGCTCAGTGTTAGGCCAAAAGAAAGAACAATGTTTAACGTTAGTTGAAGTCTCCCAAAATGATGCAGTGACGCGTTTTTTGGCCTTACAGGAAAGGTTTAATAATGTCCCTGCCTCTACAGTAGGGAACAACAACCGAATGCGTGTAACATGCAATAATAAGACCTGTAGGAAAGTTCACAAAAAGGCCAAGTTTGACTGATTTACACAGAAAGGTGTGGTTGGCTGGTCTTAAACAGAGGTCTCGGGTTCGAATCCCAATAAGGCCCTTACGATTGCCTGGTCTCATGCCTGGGGTCAATTTCATGGCGCTGTTTAGCACAAAAATTTGCTTAGCACAGAATTTCTTTGCTTTAATTTTGCAAAACTGGGTTGCCAGCCAAAGTCGTATGTGATGTGTATTTACTGATATTTTGCTCCTGTTCCTAAAAACACAATTTGACATACAATTTTGGCTGGTAACTCATTTTACAGAGCAAAGGAATTCTGTGCTAAACAAATTTTTGTGCTAAACAGCGCCATGAAATTGGGCCGTGGTCTTAAGCAGTAAGTTTCAGACCGGCTAGGAACCTGGACGCTGATAGGGCCTTGCAGCTCAGTGTCCAGTTTAAGACCACCCACCTATACCCATATTCCCTTCTGACCACTGCTATATATTTTGCCCAACAGGACAAGCGCGATGACCTAGCCTTGGGCCTGAAATCCACCGCTATCCTGATGGGAGAGAACACCAAGTATTGGTTGACGGGATTCGGTGCTGCTATGATCAGTGGTCTGATGCTGGTTGGTGCAGCGGCTGAGCAGACATTGCCGTATTACCTCGCTGTGGCGCTAACTGGAGCGCACATCGGAAATCAGGTAATATAGCTTACAAAATTTGGCATGCGGTATACCTCATATATACAGTAAAATCTTGTTAAGTCGAAACTCAAAGGAATGGATGAAAATGTTGAGGTATCCAGAGTTGAGATAAGCAGAGGTCCCGATTTGCTCCGCTCAGCGCACGAAAAGTGTCCACCGTAACTCGCTAGCCCCATATGGTGTGGACTCGGTATTTAGCCCATTTTGTCAGTCTTTTTCCCAGCTACAAATCATAGTTTGGCAAGAATTTTGATGTACAAGATTAAAACATTAAAATGTCCATTTTGTAAAGCACGTACCAGGTGTTTTGTGTCTTCATTGTGTTTTTTTCCCATCATACATCTGTGCCTTTTGCAGCGCCAGCGATATGCATATTACTTCGAGGTAAACAGGGTTTCGAGATATCCGGTTTTGACTTAACGTGATTTAAGGCATGTAACTCTTCAAGTTAAAAAAAAATAAAAGAGAGGAAAATTCTCCCTCTTTCTGCCTTGTGTAAGCCTATGTACATGTTTCCCAATGGTTTCCACGCATGCATTATATTGCAACCGTAACCATCCATGAGCAAGTACCACAGAACCAGACTAGCAATATGTAAGTACACAGAGAGCGTTATATCCATAAAGCAGTTCGACAATTTTTACACATGTTTTGGTAAGCCATAGGTTGAGTGCTGTTTGGTAGAATTTGTTTTAGATCCGGATTTCCATGGAAGAGTTGCATGAAACATTGCTTAAATAATTTAAACAGTTGTGCCGTTTATTTGCTAATTAGCATTGTTATCTTTGTACAGATATGGACTGTGGACATTCACAACCCTCAAGACTGCTGGATCAAATTCCGCTCCAATCATAGACTCGGTGCGATCATCTTTGCCGGCATAGTTGCAGGAACTCTCGCAAAAGTCTCATTGTCATCAAAAGACGAGAAAACAGAAGCAGTGGTTGACACTAAAAAACGGCCTGTTGGTAGTTGACACTTGACGGCCATTTTAGAGGTGGGTTGTGTGGAACATAAGGCTAGATTCACACCGAGTGTGTACATTTTACGTGCGTGGCTTGGAGAAAATTTGGTGTATAAAACCGACGTACAGAAAACAACCGAATCACAAAAATGCTTGCAGTCCAAGTTGAATCCGTGCTGAGTTTTAAAAAAAGTGAACCACATCAAATTTACGCGCGTTAACACGTGAAAAGGATACAAGAATCTACACGCATCCCAATGAAACTATGGCCACATTATGATAATTGCTTGACAACTCGATTACATTGTAACTTTTAGGCTGTTTTGAACCTTTTTATGAATTTTATCGCTGGAACACAAAAGTATCATGCCAAAAATTTGACTGCATTATAGTTTTAAAGTAGATTTGTTCATCAGGTTCACGAAAGTTTGTTTAAACAAACAGTGCTATTCTTGAGGTCGTGGGTTCGAGTCCTGCCCGAGCATGCTATGGGTTTTAGCGTGTCCTCGGGAAATGCACTATGGGCGTGTTTGTTTCACGACAGATCCGAATCCAGATCCCGATCTGTTTTACCGCGCAGAAACAAACGAAACCGCTCTCAACTCGGATCTCAAATCACGTGAATTGCAATTTATTTACCAAATTTGTCAAATTTCTGTTCCAAATTTCTCCCACGACATTCGTCGTAAATAAACAAGCATTATAAATTTGTTTGTATCGTGTGTTGCCTCTGAAAACTGAAACGACACGGTTTTACTCACACAAAATCTCCACGATGTTTACGTCGCCATTTTGGATCTAGCGCCGAACCATCTCTCGAGAAGGATTCCACAGATCACAGATCTCGATCAGGATGTGCGCGAAGTGAACGAGTTCACTTTGGATCTGCGCGGATCTGAATCTGGATCCGTCCGAAACAAACACGCCCTTAGTATATAGTGCATACCGCGTCATGATGGGCAAAAATTATTTACACTTATCACCAAATTAGCCGTTTGCATGTTTCATAAAACAAGGTCTGGTGTACTGACGTACTTCCTTTCACATGCAACCTTGGTATCAAAATGACCAGACTAAATTGTTGTTGCTATGTGGTGTATTATGCGGCAGGTGTGAACTACAGAATCAATACCATGTTCACCATAGGAGACAATGGCATTAAAGCAACAACATGCATAGTATGTGGACTACTAGACTGCACCTCCCATTGAACATAAAGAATTTGGGGCGCCAGCCTCGGTGCAAAGGTCACTGCTATATAAGCCACACGCATTTCAACAAATACATTATTGTTGTTGTGTTTATATTTTATTGATATTACTTATCATACCTAATGTCATAAAGGCAAATAAGTTTAATGTAAATACGAATTGAATACAAAAATTGCTTTAATATTGATAAATTACTGCACACGTGGTCTGCAGCAGTACTGGGGAAAATTAAAGTACTGGGGAAAATTAAAGTACTGGAGCTGGGCTGTCCTTTGGGTAAATAATTCAGCCCTGTACTGGTTGTCATTTTGTTGTTTTAAATGCAGATACAATCATTCATTAGTAAAAAGCTTTGCCAAGAGAAAAAGCCTGCGCGTACACAACACCCCTGCATTACGCGTAACGCTTGCGATCGAACAAACAACTCGCCGCACGCACAGCTAGCAGTTTGAACGTACAAACAACAAGAAGCGAAAAAGTGAATGCAACGACAAGCTAATTTTGGTGAGTTTTACCGATTTACAAAAAAAGGTATTTATGAATGGGATTAAATGGTCTTAAACAATCCGTTTAAAACCGGATTAGGGCTTGGGCCATTATCAGCGTCCAGGCCCCTATCCGGTTTTAAACGTATGTTTAAGACCATTCAAACCAACTTTTAATCCCTAATTCATTAAATCTCAAGCCTTTTCTGTATATGCACTTTTTTTTTAGGTGGGGGTGTTGGGGGGGTAAAAGTTTCTGCACATATATTTTGAAAATTAAATGCAATATTTTGTTTGATAAATATGTTCATTAAACACTAAAAGATATTTAAAGTTAATTCATTTTGTCTACTTGTTAACTACGTAGAAAATTAAATACATGCACAAGTGCAGGCAGAAATTTAAACTAGAATATTGGTACGTCATTAACACAAATAATACTGTTATTTGTTAGAAATTACCAGCTTTTATGAATACATGGCTGGTATTAAAAAAAATAGATCTACTTTTAACTACAGCAAAGTAAATTTTGCAGTGACATAATTTCGTTGATAAAAAAAGTACTTTATCTGTACAATGTTCAGGGTCTATGACAAATTTACTTTCAGAACATGATTTTTGATAAATTTGGAAATGGCGATCGAGTACATTGAATGAAGCTTTTTTGGCTATAGGTCGAGGCCGTTCTTGACACGCGTAACTTATTTCCGATTGATAGGTGGTGTGTGATCCTGTTCGAGAACAAGTTAAATGTAACCCGTGTTAATAACAGACCGCCCGAACTCGGCCATAGACATTTGGGGATTCTGTACTTTAAAGGAAGAACACATGATTGGTAAACTGTTAAAAGGGGCGTTATTTCCACTCGTGATCAGAAGCTCATGTTGATAGAAATTTCAGCCACATACATGTAGGTGCAGTAACACTTCAGAAAACTTGAAAAATCCATTCATGGTTTTTGTGTTGAGTTGAATGGTAAACGAGTCTTTTGCAAAAGACTTTTTTTAAAAACCACCTTCAACCACCTGATAATAATTTTTCACACAAAATACCATTTTGGATTGAAATAAAATCATGTGGTGTTTGGTACCAACACTTTTAGTAAGGTTTTTCTTGTCAACTCGTGAAAACAAAATGATGTATACCTTTAATGAAACCCCAACCTACATGTACCAGTACGGGGTGCCACGATAACGATGGTATATTTATAGAAAATTTAAACACGAAATGTGGACAAACTCGTCAAGCTGGTAGAGCATCTGCCCAACATTCTTCAAGAATGGCACAAGGGAAAATTTCCTTTGAAAATGCATGACTTTGTTCCATGGAGCTTTTCTAGTCGGAAATTTAGCTCAAAATCGTTTGCTTTGATTAATTTTTAAACAATTAACAGTGTCAAAATTCCCCTTTAGTTTTACACAGAATGGCAATTTTTTAGTGAAGTTTAAAACCCCATGGTTAAACAAGGCGGTGCAAGATAGCGACTGCAAGATTATACTATTACTACATGTGAAGGCACAAGCTATATATATTTTTTGAAGCTTTACCTACAAAAATGTTACTTTGTAATCTTTGCACTTGATATTCTGTTGGTTTTAACCACAGAATGACAATAATATATATGTTTTAGCTACCATAAGAAACATTGCAATGCACAATTTGGTTGAACTCATATTTTGCTACCGTCTACCACAAACAGGATGTAAAGTCGGCAAACATTATTTTGCGCTACAGAGCAAATTACCGTGGTGGAATGCGGTGATTGCGTCGTCCAAAGGGTTGACCTGAGGGTAGCTTTCTTTGAACCATCCATTGTTCCACTAGTTGTGTACACAGATCATAACCTTGTTACCTGCGCCAATTTCATGGCGCTGTTTAGCACCTGATTTTGTGCTAATGAAGGCTCCGGCTATTTTATGGAGACCGTAACCTTAAGCACTGTTAAATGTTGGTTAGCTTCAGAGGCAAAATTTGCTAAACACTAGTGATTCAAAAATCCACGTTTCCAAACACGCGCATGCTTTAGCACACCGTGAAATAGCGCATAGTGGTAACGTAAGTTAGCGCTTCAGCAGCACCATGAAATTGGCCCCTGTTGTGTGACATCACCACGTCCCCACAAAGCTTCCAGGAAACAGACCCGTCTTGCCTGTACGCTGCTGTGTGCCTTTGAACCATTCATCGTCCCGCTAGCTGTGTATGCAGACCTCACCCTTGGTACCTGTTATGTGACATCAACGCATCCCCACCTAGTAACTCTCCACAAAGCTTCCAGGAAACAATCCCATCTTGCCTGTACGCTGCTGCGTGCCTTTGAACCACCCGTCGTCTCGTTTGCTGTGTACGAAGACGGTGTCCCCAACCTTGAGTTCTAGCTCAGCGTCGGTATTTGGTGGGTAGGGGGCTGTCACACGGTACCTGTGTTATTAAAATGCATAATTTCAGACTTGTCCCTTTACAAAAACACTAAGTCCTTTGAACTATTTGGACAATTTACATTGCTAGACACTGAATAGCCAAATCCAGAATTTGCTGAAAGGAGATGACTTTGGCCCCAATAGACCTTTATCCCGTTGCGGCCATCTTCCTATTTCTCGTATTAAAATTAACGTAACCAAAGCGAAGCTTGCAGGAAAAATAGTTTTGCCCCGTGTTGAAAATGTACATTGTTTGCATCACAATGACACACGTGCAGCACGATCAAGAAAACGTGCAGCACGGACAGCGATTCTCTCTAAACAACTTGAGATTACACGTGCTATCGTAGGATCACGCAGACGCACTGATCGTGCCCAACAAGTATACCCCTTAACCAGTGTTATTGTTGCGACAACACGGTGTTAATTATTGTGCCCTTTTCAAGTTCCGCCTCCATCGAACCTACCTTTCTCTCACAAGAGGCGTCGTCTTCGGAGGCTTGTCCCTCCTATCAACAGCGCTCTCGCTGGTTCCTTCAGCTCCCAGTACTACCGACGCGTCATCTGCGCTTGCTTCCCCCTGGGGAGCAGACACGGCAGCAGACGCGGTGAGGGTTGGTCCAGGGCTGTGAGGCCTGCTTGAGTCTGCAGTCACAGCATCTTGTCCGTTGGGGAGGGAGCTACCACGGGCTAGCGGCACGGGGGCCCCGTCTTCGGGACTCCCTTGAGGGCGCTTTTTGGCAACCTTGCGATCCTTCTTTTCTTTCTGTGGGATAAATCCAGGTTGTTTAAGGTGAAGAGATTTGCAGGAAAATGGAGTGCACCAATGAAATAATATAACTGCATGGTAAATATTTGTAAAACTGACCACAAAATATTACAATGGCAATCTGCAAAGAGGCACAAGCTTACCCACTGCCCAGTGGAATGGTATTGATCTTGTGCGAATCACCACACACGTGCGTTTTCTGTGTTGTTTTGGGAGTCAAATGAACCACGTCACAATGCATTAAGCACGCGTTGCTCCTTTTCAAACGCAGACGCACATCAAAAGACCAATGACAGGGAAGGAATTTTGTCACTGAAGGGGGCACTGCTATTTTTGTGTTTAGAAAGGGCACTTCCAACTGAAAATCAAAAAGTCTATGAGAGGATTGCAAAGGGCACCAAGGCCAAGACCAGGGGCAATGGAGGTACATGTAATGGCATTCCCACACTAATTTTGACTCCCAAAATGGTAGTCTGCACACGTGTGCGGTGGTTGGCACAAGCTCAATATCAACTTTTAGCAACAGTTTAACAAGCAAAGCAGCTCCAAAAAAAACAGAGCACAGAATTGTTTAAAAAAAAAAAAAATTCATAAACAAAACTTTTCATAAATTTCGCTTTCGGTTGAAAACAAAGAGTCAATTTTTTACTGTTAGGATATTCAATTTGCAAAAGTGAAACAGTAAAATCAAAACCAAAATATTTGAATATTCAAAAATAATTTTTGATTTCAATTTCCAACCCTAATCTCAACTCTTTCAGTCCAATTTTAAATAGGAAGTTTAATGCATGTTGTAACACAATGCAGCAAAACATGAAGGCACCACGGCAAAGTGAAAAATGCACTGAAGCAAAGCATACAAGCATAGGACGAGTTTGTTTCAGACGGATCCAGATTCAGATCTGGGCAGATCCAATTCACGTGACTTGAATTCCTAGTTGAGAGCGGTTTCGTTTGTTTCTGCGCGGTATTAAACTCGGGATCTGGATTCGGATATGTCGTGAAACAAACACGCCCCTAGACTACTAAAGTGTGATGTCAGTTCCAAGGTTAACTGGGTCTGGACAATCGCTGGTAATCTGAAACGTCCATTGCTAAAGTGCAGGGAAACAGTTAAGCGGTTTTAGTGTAGACCCAGTAACCTCAGCAACACACAAAGAATGACATTTTCACTTTAGTACTCTATTAAGCATCTCACCTTGTCTGCTTTCCCAGAGCTGGCAAGCGAGGGCACTACACAGTCAGGTGCTGCAGTGGCATTTGGTGTGGGTGCAGCAAGTGGCAATATATCAGATACCCTGTATACACTAGGACTACTTGGCTTGCTATGCGATTGCTGCACGGCATTACCAGTGGAAGACACAGCGATTGTTTGTTTAGTGTTTGGTGAAGCTGTGCCAGGTTGCTGGCTATTACTATTAGAGCTTGAAATGAGAGTTTGAAGTTGAGCATTGCATTGCGGTGGGTGCTGGTGGGAGGCCGTTTTGGGTTGGACAGTTCGGCGCGACCGCACAGGGTCGTTGTCGCTTTCACTGTGACGACGTGGCTTTACGACCGGCTGCCTCGCTTGAAGTTCCGTGACTGTTGCGGGTATTTGCGCAGAATGACGTTTGTTTTTGTTACTAACATGAACTTCTACCTGCGGAGGCGTAGACTGCGGAAGGGCGGTACTGGTTATGGCACTTGAACCGCGAGGCAATCCCTGGCCCATGACTGGTGATCCCCTCGGCTTCCCTGAAACACCTCCCCCGTCGCCTGCAATGGAAGAGTCCTGGGCGTTTGGCTGGGGTGAGCTGGGACTGCGGACACGCTGGGCTATACCATTATGCATGGGGGGTGATCCCACGACTGCTTGTCCAGAGGACGCCCTTAGTCTGACACTCATGGGCACTGGTTGTCTGTTTTGCACCCCTTGCGGTTGTGACGCGACGGATTGAGCCCCACTTGCGCCCCCCTGAACCTGTCCGGTGCTAGTTCTTGTTGACGTGGTCACAGTTTGTGTTCCGACAGTAGGAGGGCTGCCTCGTAGCGTTCTATCAGGATGTGGAGTAGCATTAACCCTGGCCTGGCCAACTGATGAATGACCAGGGCGAACAGGGTAGTTGGGCGGAGGCGGTCGGTATTGCAATAGTTGGGCGGCGCGCTCACTCTGCAACTGAGCCACTGTTTTCTGTCCGTCAGGAATTTGCGAAGCGGTCTTGCGATCACTCTGTACAGAAACCGCAGTCTGATTGGGCTGTGTCGCCCGGGAAGGGTTCGAACCCGTTCGTGAAATGGTGGTCTGAGTTGTGGCCGAGCTGAGACTGACTGGATTCGATGCGGCTGAAATTTCCTTCGTTGACGCGCCTGCTTCAACTGTTCTCACTGCTGCTGCGCGCTGAGGAGCAAATCGCGTCGAAGCATCACTCATAACCCTCGGCCTCATTCCCTGGGCGGGTGAAGGGCTCCTTGGGGCCTCGTTAGAGACAACTCTGCTACTCGTTCCCCTGGTCGCTGCGTCACTAGGCAACCGTGGTCTGATATTTTGACCCGTTGACGAGGTAGCAGCAGGGGTGGATTGCAGGGGTCTCGATTCAGGAGCAGTTGTCGCCGTTTTTCGACTTGTTCTGTTAAGAAAAAAGTCAAAATTTGCTTTTGTGTCTTTCTCAGGTCTAAAGCCCCTGTCGACAAACAAAATATTTTCCTACAAATACGTAAAATCATCATCACTTAAAATATAACTAGAGGTATGACGTTTGTTGTTACAAACGCCAGGTGATCGGGCTAAATGAACATTCTGTGATGAATTTCAGACGTTGTTATCACCTATGGAATGGCAAAAATGGAAGTTCAGCAGCCGATTTCACGAAACTTTACGCAATTGCGCAAGTCCACTTACGCCATTACTTGCGCAATAGCTTATGGCGTAAGTGGACTTGCGCAATTGCGTAAAGTTCCGTGAAATCGGCTGCTGTATACACTAATCCGGTAACTAATATCTCCTCCCTGCATACCCGCCATAGCTGGGGGTTGATAGCTTGCACCGTTTTGAGATATGAATTGTTGAAATAATAACCTTTGAAATCTTGTAATGTGACACCTGTGACGACATCATGACGTCACAATTTTGTGCACAAATTGTTGAACAATATGTTGAACATCAAGTTCTTAAATGTGGCGAAGGAATCATACCAATATCTGTTGTAGTTTTCAAGATACAGCATTTTAAAACATCTCAGCTCCAAATTTGCGTAATTTGACGTACATTACGTAACCACCGTCCATGTAATGACGTCACCAATGGTATAGTCAAAAGGTCCACATGTGTGAAAACATTTCGTTCCGTAGAACTATGGTCAAATTCCCTACCACTTTGGCTCTATTTGCATTCAAAGTGCTAAACAAGTGTACATTTTCGAACCTCTTCCGGTTTGGACCGGAAGTAGGCGTCACACAGGGGTCATGACATCGTATGATTTGTTCAGTTCATTTAGACTTATCATGTTGTGAAAGAATTGTTCAAGTATCTATTACGGTTCTTGAGATATGAATTTTAAAAATAATAACCTTTGAATTTTTGTAATTTGACACCTGTGACGATATCATGACGTCACAATGTTGTGCACAAATTGTTCAACAATTTGATAAACATCAAGTTCTTAAATGTGGCGAAAGAATCATGCAAATATCTGCTGTAGTTCTCAAGATACAGCATTTTAAAACAATTCAGCTCCAAATTTGCGTATTTTGACGCCACATTACGTAACCACCGTCCATGTGATGACGTCACAAATGGTATAGTCAAAAAGTCTACATGTGTGGAAACATTTCGTTCCGTAGAAATATGGTCAAATTCACTACCACTTTGAATCTATTTGCATTCAAAACGCTTACAAAATGCACATTTTCGAACAACTTCCGGTTTGGACCGGAAGTAGGCGTCACACAGAGGTCATGACATCGTATGATTTGTTCAGTTCATTTAGACTTATCATGTTGTGAAAGAATTGTTCAAGTATCTATTACGGTTCTTGAGATATGAATTTTGGAAATAATAACCTTTGAATTTTTGTAATTTGACACCTGATGACGTCATGATTACGTCACACTTGATGCCATCGTGATACTATACATTCTGGTGAAAGTCTGCCGTAGGGCCTATGTCTGTATCTAATTTACTAACGATTCAGCTTGGTTTGATAGGCATTGTTGCTGGTAAGTGTAAAAACTGAGATTCTCAGTTTCGTTGAACTTTGACCTCCAATTGACCCCAGAAGGAAGGGTCAGATGAAAATGCCCACACAAAGAAAGTTGTAGCACAGAATGTCATCTGTAATCCTGCCAAATACGAAGATCCTGGGTCACGTGGTTTTCAAGACGGAAGCATTTTAAAATATGCATATTTGGTTTTTTTGGGGGGTGTAATTTGATACTTGATGACGTCACGATGACGTCACGCTTGATGCCATCATAATATTATACACGCTGGTGAAAGTCTGCCATAGGACCTATGCCTGTACTTAGTTACTTAAAGATTCAGCTTGGTTTGATGGGCATTGTTGCTCAATAAGTGCAAAAATTGCGATTTTCGTTTTCGTTGAACTTTGACCTCAGATTGACCCCAGAAGGAAGGGTCAGATGAAAATGCCCACACGAAGAAAATCGTAGGCCATGATCTTATCTATAAGCCTGTCAAATACGAAAATCATGGGTCACGTGGTTTTCCAGACGGAAGCATTTTAAAACATGCATATTTTGGTCATTTTTGGGTTGTAATTTGATACCTAATGACGTCACAATGACGTCACCCTTGTATGCACATCTTCACATTGGGGTTGATGTTCCTACAAAGTTTCAAGTTGATAGCTTGAACCGTTTTGAAGAAAAGCTCTGGAAACGTTTGAGTGGAAAAAGAAAAAAAAAACAAAAACAAATAAAGAAATCGTACGAGAGTAATAGGTGATCGGGCTGTTGGCCCGATCACCTAATAAATGTTTAACTTGTTATAAGATGATAAAAGGGTAAAAGGGTCTCAATGATTCGAACCAGCCATTCAACACCGGCTAGCTCGGTGGTCGAGTGGTTAAGACATCTGCCTTGTTTGCAGGAGGTCGTGGGTTCGAGTCCCACCCGAGCACGCTATAAAGTTTTTCATGGTGTCTCGGGAAAGCACCGAGTATACAGTGTTCATAATTATGTCGGGTAAGGGCAAAACAAACCCTCATTAACATTCAGTCTCCCCAACGCAAGCTAAATCAATTTCCAAAAGAGTAATAGATAGTATGACAACATACCTTTCTAAAACCTCACTGTACAAATTTCCCATGTGACTTATGTAACAGGACAGACAAAGATGTGACTTATGTAACAGGACAGACAAAGATGTGACACTTTTTAGGGCTTAAGTTATCTTCTAAGAACAACCAAAACTTCATATGGGCCTTGTCGAGATTCAAACCCAAGACCTCTGACTCAGTGGACTATATAATTTTTCTCTCATCCCAAGTTTGGTTGTTTCATTTCAATGGTGATTAGGCACCATACCAAATATTGCGTTCGTTACTTCCAAAAGTTACAAGTTATTTCTTCTTTATTTTTGTTTTTATATTTGTAGGAAAGTATGATCTTGATCACGAAAATGGGCTCTATCCTCAATGCATAGTTCCGAGATTGCCCAGTTAACCCCGCCCCTTAGATATTGTTGCTATGCGCTCACAAGCCATCGCAAAAAAATGGCGACACACAACGTACAAAGCAACGGGACTCGGCATGGAAAGCACAGATTCATTGGAGAAAACTCAAAGGTATTTATGTTTTAGGGTCGACAGTTACTGTAGCACACACTGAGCGAAGGGCTAGTAATGCAGGGATGACATATATTCATAAAAATGCGCTTTCCTACCTTTGAACAGCGAATCGCCCGACATTGAAACCAAAATTCACCAGGTCACTGGCGCATACAACATACAAACTGTATGGGCAGAAAATCGCGTGATTGTGTGATGATTGCATCACTTTGACCTTTGTGGGCGCCGTCTGCTAGCTCTGTTCTGATTGGTCGGCGGGTTCGGCTTGATTGACAGGTCGGAACTATGCATTGGGGTTATCAGCTGTTCCCTCAACCAAGATGTGTACCTGTATGCCTGCATGTAGTTTCCTGGAAACACACCCAGGTCCCCCGTCTTGACCGCCATTCCTTTGAACCAGCCATCTTTGCATTTCTCAGTCACCGTGTAGAAATCACCTTTCTTGAGCTCAATCTCATCAGCCTTGGTTTGTTTGTAGGAATACATGGCAACATAACTGATAAACAAAAGATGAAATCTCCTTTAAGCAAAGGGCTCATTTGCAGGTTTGCACATTCAAGTACCTTGTTTTTAAAGTGCAATATTTTGCAGTTTGGCGCTTGGACTCAGGAGGGCATGTGTCTCACTAGTCACTACAGACTTTTATATACTTAAATCTTAATGTCATCCTTGCCACTGTTGCATGGAAGGCGTTCAAGAAGCTTACACCGTGTAAAACCAACTTACACTGGAAGCGTGTTACTCTTGCCATCATGGGGGGGAGGGGGTGTTAAATCTTAATGTCATCCATGCCACTGTTGCATGGAAGGCTGTTCGAGAAGCTTACACCGTGTAACACCAACTTACACCAGAGCGTTCTTTTTGCCATCATGTGATACACCAGTCTGTTCCGGTTGCAGCCACCACTGCCCGAGCTCGCGGCAGGGTCTCTGGTGTAAGGCTCAGTGTAACGACGTCACCTAGTATTACCGTGTGGAAGTTGCAAGTCGTGAAACATGGCAGACAATTTGGAATTGCGACATGAGTAAAGCATATAATATATGCTTTATGTTATTTATGACAAAAATATTATTTATGACAAAAATGAGGGAATAGGGGTGCACATGCATTTATTTTCCTTAATTGGTAACACAAATTTGTCACTTTGATATCTAAATCGAAACAATCACCCTGCTGAAAAATACTTTATAACATTGCTACTTCATAAAAAGTGTGGAGTACACTGGTTTCAAATCTGTAGAGATACGGTTATTTCAAGTCACTTGAAATTTTGACTCTCTGGATGACAGAGTTTTGAAACACCCCAAATACAAGATGGCTACTACACAAACTTACACTTCTACTTTTGGCTTAGGTGAGGATGGTGCCTCTCCAACGAATCTAAACTCTGCATTTCCAGCCTGGGTGACAGTCGGGGATGCAGCCATGCTTGGAGAGTTTGGCCCTCGAGGGCCACTTGCTGGCATCTATAACAAAAACAAAAACAAAATCATTACAAAAAGTCTTTCAGTTACGACCTGCGTTGTAGTGTCAACATTCTCACGACCTTTCCAAAACATCAAAGTATGTAAGTGAGGTGGAAGATAAACTCCTAAAAAAAAGTTCGGAAAGTCAAGTTTGACTGACGATTTATCTCTTGTTGCAAAATAATTTTCCTTGAATTTTATATCATTAGAAAGCCCGGTTATTCCTCTTTACGATGATGTGTCATTTGTTATGATTAAGCGATTGGGGGGATGTGCAGCACAGCTGAATACGGGGGCGGGTGTGAAGTGAAATGTCACAAAATGCATTGCTATTGTCAAAAAGTGCATTGACACATTCCCATCCTCCAAGCAAAAGGGGAATGAACTGCATGACATAGCAGTGAATTTTGTGACATTTCACTTTCCACCCACCCCTGTATTCTGCTATCCCCCAATTGATTAATCCCCCAATTGATTAATCATAACAAATGACACATCACTGTAAAGAGGAATGAAAGGGCTTTCCAATGATACCAAATTCAAGGGAAATGATTTAGTAACAAGAGATAAATCGTCAGTCAAACTTGACTTTCCGAACTTTTTTTAAGGAGTTTATATATATATATCCCCTTTTTCCTCGCAAAAAGAGTTAAAATCATACTTTGCAATATTGAAACACTTCTGTGGGATGCTTATAGGCCTGTATTTGAAATCATAGTTCTAGTGAACAAATATGTGTTGTTCTGACATGGGGGAACAGGAGCGGATTTGGATTTTGGTTAAGGGTGGGTGTTGTGGCTCCTACCCTGCTAGAGGGTGTCCGGGAGATTTTGAAATTTAGGTGCTTTCTCCTAAGGGACTTTAGGGGCATTTTTAAAAGGTTTCAGAAGAGCAATTTTTAATGCAATATTTTATTTATTTCTTTATTAAACATTAGTTCGCCGCTCAAGGGTGGGGTTGCAACTTCCTCAACCCCCCATCCAGATCCGCCACTGGGGAACACGAAAAAATAAATGAGTTTAGTTTTTTGGGATTGTCCCAAGATATTAACTTGAGTGAGCCACCAGAGCTGGGCTATCTGAATGCAAATACGCCCTCTCTGGAGGCTCATGGAGGAAAAGGACAAGGTTCAGATTGCGATCATCAAGAAATACACAACTTAATTAATTATTTTCCCATTAACTGTTGGTGCAACTGGCCTTAAAATTAGTGCTAAAGAGATACAGATTTAACTCACTCTGCTTACAGTTTAACATGTATATCATCAGCAGATTTAAGCTTTTAACATTTTGGAGCATCACATTTTGCGTTGTTAAGCTATTCACATACATGTACATGACGTCACTAACCAGACAGATCCTATTCAGCAAGTGGAGTCTGTGGTGACTGACCCGAGTGAGCCACGGGAACGACGGCATGACTAAACACGCCTAAAATCAATGCAAAAAGTAACCCTGTGATTTTCAAATAATCACACTGCATCTATAATATATTCAAATTTTCTTCACCTGTGAAATGCCTGTCAGTGGCGCTGGCTTCTTCCTGCCAGTTGCAGACGTTTCTGCTGCATTTCCCGCAACACCAGCAGCGCCCGCAGAAACTACTGAAGCAGCAGCAGCAGCAGAACCACTCGCTGCAGCCTGCTGAGAGGCGCCACTCGCGACCGCTTTGCTGTCAATAAGATTCGCCGCCGTTGGGTTACTGGAACGGACCAGGACCGGGGAGCTGATCTCCATGGAATGGCGATTGCTGCTGCTGCCGCTGGCGCTGCTGCTGGTACTGGTGCTAGCAGCATTGCTGGTGCTCGTGTTGGTTGTCGTGCTAGGCTGGGAGTCTTTGTTCTTGTTTTGTGCTGATGTGCTCAGGCCGAGAAGAGACGTGAAGGAGTGTCGCTTGACTTTATTTTTGCTGAAGAGAAAAACAAAATGGATTCCGGATTACACTTTTATTCAGACTAAAACCTGGTTCATACTTCACGCAAAAGCAAACACGAACGAGAATTTAACACCATAGTGGAGTTTCCATGGCGCGAATTTCCAGAAAGTTGAATTACTTTTCAACTTGCAAGAATGTTTGCCACGAATTGTTTGACGTCAGATTTTCATCAGATTTGCTTTTATGTACTACGTGGTAGAGCTGAAGAATCTCCTAGGGTGCTACAGGGCAACGACTTAGGCCGGGGTAACACGAGAAAAATCTCGTAATTACCCGACTATGATACGATTGTAATATTTCCAACGATGACCGTGGTCAAAAAAAAAACTTAATCAGATTGTAATCGTATTACAATAAAGGCTGCTTTCGAGCGCTCGTCCCTGGTGGTCCCTGGTGCTCCCAGGCGCTGGTAACGTTACGTCACACACATGCAGTTGGTGCCTTCCGAACGCGCACCAGGGAACACTAGGGATCTCCTGGTGCCGCGCTCGAAAGCAGCCATGGTGGGGTCACACAAGCAACACAAATTCGTCATCGTATTGTAATCCACCCCATTGCGTGTGCGTGCTTGCTGCGTGCTTGCTGCCTGCAGTGTGCCACGCGCGCGCCTAGCGCCTGGGAAAAGTAGGCCAGGTGCGCGCAGTGAGGCAGAAAGCACGCGCGCGCACGCGAGGGGAATGTTTTGTAATACGATTATGAGATAGGGGTCACACGCGTGTTTTGCCAATTTATTGTAATACGATTGCAATCGTATCACAATCGAATTATGAAAATTCTCGTCGTTGACCGATTGTGATACAATTACAGATTTGGGGTCACATGCAGAAAATCTCGTGATCGTACTATAGTAATACTACAATAAATTGGGATGTCGTAATTCGTCTGACCCCGGCCTTAGGTCGGCTAATCTCAGCAACCTGAATTCTTTAGTCAGGCTTTAAAGCCTTTATTAGGCATGGCAGGAATGCTTGACGCTTCTAATTTAGCACCTAAAATTTAACACTGAACCTGCCAACAAACAGTGAGTGCACTTTACACGAATTCCAACCATCTTTACAATGTGTGAGCTGAGGTCAAAAAGTCACACCCCTAAAGAGTAGTGCCCCACTTCCCACTGGAGATTTATAGCACTGACCTGCCACCCTCCTGACTGGAACCCGCCTGATCAGGACTGCTACCTGCATCCCCGCTACCCTGGGATTGATGGAACGGTCCGGAGCTAGCATCCACACCTGCATGGGCATCTACTAGAGCCTTGGCTGTTCCATTCAGCTGATAGGGAGTGGAAACACCATGGGCAATAAATACAAAAAAATAAAATCAAAATTCGTAATCTGGGTACCTGCCAACCTATCTAGCGACTATAATTCTATTTTGTTTATCGCGATGGGTTTTTTTTAATGAGAAAATAAACAGAACATCGCTTCATTTGAAGTGTTTATGAAAAAAAAGTGGGTCAGAATTTGTGTGCGTAATACGTAAGGACACATTTTTTTGTGTTTTCTTTTCTCTAGAAGTGGATTGTTGAGTAGTTTATTCGGGTGAGTTTTATGATAACACAAGAGTCAAAATAAAGTGTTTTAGATGCTTTGAGTAGGGGAAAAACCAACTCGTTCAACGAGATCGTTGAAATTTGAGAGCACACACATCAAACAACAGGATCAATGAAACTGAGATATGGATACTCATTTTGGAGTCGACAGCTTGATAGTAGTACGACAACAAAAACACACTATAAAAGAGGGACCAGTTAAAATCATTTTGTCACGCTTTGTGGATAAACACTAAATCTTTTACATAAACCCTTTTAGAAAATGTTTTCTACATAATGAATCAGTACACTAACACTGGAAGAGCACTACACGTACAGTTGAAGTCAGAATTATACATGTACATCACTACCATCATCACCCAAAATGGTAAACAGGACTACCGGTACCTGAACCATTGCTATGTTCTAAGTACTGCATGCACGTGAGGAATTCAACAAAATTAAGACTTTAGTAAGACTGTTACAAAAATGGTGTAAGCACACCAGTTTTAACACTTGGTTGTATACAGTTGCATATACTTCTGACTTTAACTGTACATGTATTTGTTATTTTATAGAGACTTTTTTTCCAAAAACGTTTGACGGAAAAGTTACCCGTCATGCCAAAAAATTGACTTTTAGAAAGGTCTGGGAAAGGTCTCAGAAAGGTCCTGACTACACCCCTGCATACTGCCGACTTGGTTTTCTTTTGGGGAAAAAACCTCTTTTCTTGGATATGAATTCCAAAAAGAAAGAGTAATAACGTTTTATGAAATTGGCCTCTGACTTGATGGCCCATGCCAGGCTGGGCTTTTGCCTTACCAGACCCTTTGGACTAGCCTCCGCCCCGCCCCGCCCCGCTCCTTCGAGAGATTTACCTCAACAAACGAGAGCGGGAAGATCCCAATTTTGTCTCCCTTCTGACCCTCCACCCAGTTCTCATCAACACGGCGGATCACATTCAGAACCTCATCCTGTTTACAACAAGATAGAAAAAACGAACACAAAGATTACACAATGAAATGATAGATTCTTTCGGCAATTGCTTAAAATAATCGGCCATCTGGTTATAATACAGGAAATGATAGGTGGAACCTGGCAATGTTTTAGACCTACATGTACATGTAGGCTACATGTAATGCATACATGTATTTTAAAAAGAAAAGCAGAATGCCAGACAGAAAAAAAAGGGAAAATCTGGTGGTACATGTATTTCCCAGCAGCAACTGTGAGGGCCTATCCTTTGCTGGGGTACTGTGGCCGAGTGGTTTAGGTAACTGACTCGCAATACTCAAGTGAAAACTTGGGGTTGCGGGTTGGATATTCGGCCGTAGTACCTGTGCCCTTGAGCAAGGTACTTAAACACACTTAAACACACTGTTGGTCCAGTGTGTTGTGTAATGCACTTAAAAGATCCCAGAGCACTCTTTCGTGAAGAGTAAGGGGATTCCCCGGTGTCTCTGGCCGTCGGCTGCCAATGGTGCCACCCACCTATGTATCTTGATGTTTAGGTGGAGTATTAGCTTCGCATGTGAACATATCTATATGGAATGTGCGCTATATAAATGTAATAATAATAATAATATTTTGCTGCTTCCCCTTGTTTTTGATTTTGTTTTCACTTTATTATTTTTAAAACTCTCTGTACGAACAAATGTTTATTTGCAAATGATATTAACATCTGAAGACATCGAGTAGGGCCTATGCATACCACGTACGGTACACGTTTATAAACAAGTTTTTGCAAACAAAATGAACTCACAATCATGTTATTTCGGAGCTCATTTCTTCATACAAAGGATTCAAGAGTTCCAAATAGAACATGTCCAATCATTTCCAAATCCCAACAAAATTGCACAAATGTTTGTGGCCAAGGTACAGCCAACTAAGATAAAGTTGGGGGTTATCAAAGACCAATGTGCGAGACTGAAAATATCAATGGATGACAGAATTAAGACCAATCCCAATGGTTTGACAATCACAAAGGAATGTGCACCACAGACAATTGTTGTAGGCCTACATGTACGAGATCACTGGAAAGCAATTCGCACGTTTCATGAAATACCCGCTTCAGTGCATCAAAAAAGCTGGTTTTTAATCGGTGCCTCCTTGATTTGTACCATATGTACAATAAAATGGGTTCATGGAACTTCATTTCGCAGCCCGTAGGCTGAATTGCATGATTCAGTTCCACTGCCGATTTCTGGTTATAGTCACGAAAACTGAGCCCAAACTGTGCAACACTCGAGTCATTTCGTACGGTTTGGTCACATTATGGCGCAGTGGCTACATCAACATATGATTAGGGAATCAGGTTGGAGTAGCGGTACTTTCCTTGCCTTCCACCTCTGTGGCCCTGGTTCGAATCCCGTCCGGGTCAGTATGTGGATTGGGTTCTCAGTCCCTGCTTGATTCCATGGGTATTTCCCTATACAGAATTGTGTAGGGGTTTTCCTCCCACCTCTAAAACTGAGGATTTCTTCATCGTCTTATCTTCACAGGTTTTTTTCAGGCTTACGAGCTATACAGTGCCTCAGGCACTTTTGAGGAATCCTTGGTTTCAATACCAGAAATAATTCATAATAATAATATGTATGCGACGTGAGCCAAGTGAATTATTACAGTTGGCCATTGAGTTGAATAGACTGCCGAAGTGAATACGTCACCTTTTGTTGGTTGCCTAGGAAAGGAATTGGCTCTAAAAATCACTCAACCGTGTCCCTGTGCTTTTGCAATGATACTTTTCCGACGGCCATGATAGTTTAAAACCAATTGCCATGGCAACGCACGTCACACTTCGGCTGTCTACAGACATAGTCTTCTCTTTGTCTCCTCCCAACTCGCCCCTCCCACTCGTCCCTCCCTATTCCCCAACCCCCCACTCTCCCTCCCACAAAACAAGAATGAAGACATGAGTCACAATGTAGCTATCTACATGTATTCCTATCATGCCAGAGTGAAGCAGCTGGGAATTGTTACATTAAGAAACACTCAAGCAGAACCTGATGAGGCATTGCTGACAGACGAGAGATTCATATGCTCAGGATCGTTTTCAGGAATAATGAAGTTCTTGCAAACTGATGACATGGCATGATTACTATGTCAGTATGCTTCAATACAATGTAAAAGGAAATGCCTAGCACGATATACATTGCAGTATTATCATCAGTGTCTACGTCTAGAAACAATTTGTACAGTGGTGGCGGCCACGGTCTTTTACCATCGACAGAAGATGTGCTGTAAAATTGCTGTCAGGACCAAATAATCATACCAGTTTTAGTGGAAATCAAGGTTGAACAAATTGCTGTATCCAGCAATGTCGTTCATATCATTCGATGTCATTTTTGTTATGTTTTGTCAGATTTTTTGATAAGATGAAAATACTCTCTTTCGAACGACGGCAGCACACCTGGTGATATTGATGTCCGACGGCTTAAAAATATGGCAAACAGTGCCATTTCAAATAAAAAGTAATGCATCAGGACAACCCGACAGTTGACAAGTACACCATTGCCAGAATTACTAAAGAATTATAAGGGATGGCCAAGATTGAATAGGATATGTTGCAAAACCCGAGCGACGAAACCTTTTCAAGTTTTGCTGCGTATGCGCAAACCGTGACACAGCCCCTTTAAAAGCAAGTTTTGAGGTATTTACGGTAGGAGTGAAGCAGACTCTTTGTTAGGAGTGAAACAAACTTTTTTTCTAGTTTTTATTACTAAAATCCAAATCTCCATAATTTTGATCCATACAATGCATTAAAAAATACGGCTGTGCGAATTTCAACTGGTTTTATATTGGAGGGTCATATATGGGCCGAGTCAGTCAGAACATGGTCAGAACTACATTGTATTTGAATATTGTATTCTCCTAAAGTCGGAAAGA
The DNA here is from genome assembly GCA_037783545.1 of Henricia sp. BOLD:AAB3569. NCBI lineage: Eukaryota > Metazoa > Echinodermata > Asteroidea > Spinulosida > Echinasteridae > Henricia > Henricia sp. BOLD:AAB3569. The sequence goes on from JBBELK010000453.1 coordinate 1,402,236, forward strand.
GTACAGCATTCTCAACCTGGTTCTTTTCAGAAGCACGTTTTTCCTGAAAGAGAATTCTGCCATGGTATACCCGTAAACCAACTATTTATTTACTTATTGTTTACACCACCATGATAAGCTTAAAATTATACTGGTACTTACAAATTCTATTTAGATTTTGAATTTTTTTTTCCTGCATCATCCCATGACGAACAAATGAGCTCCTTGCACTAAATACGAAGAGAAATCGTTATCAATTTTTTTTTCTTTTCCCCCTTCAATTTTAAGAAACAAACTTTACCTTATTGAACGTGAGACAATCTTTCTCCTCCCGTTCATTGACCTCGAAGTCATACAGCGCCTTGCACTGGGGCGGGTCTGGGGGTAGAGGCGTCAGGACCTGTACATAGCTTGAAGGGAAGAAACCCATGGTTTGGTCAGTTGCTCCCATCACCACGCCCTGGTACCAGTTGTCGTCAATCCGCTTGTGCAGTAGGATGATGTCCGATTTGTTGAAGGATAGGTCACTGTTTGGAAATAATGGAACATCCGTGAGAAAAAGAAACAGTCCAGTCAAGGCCATTATATCATTTGCAGATGAAACATTTTTACAAATTCCAGGAACAGCATTACGTAACTAAAGAATAATGTTGATAAACTGACTTGTAGAAATTTAAGCCACACAGATGCAGCTGTACTTCAGAAAACCTTAAAAATCTATGCATGGTTTTGTGTTGAATGAATGAAATTTTTAACAGATGATAGGGACGCAACAATTAGTATGTAAAGATAATGATGCCACAACAATAGCATTTTTAGCACATTAGCACATTAGCACATTATCCTTTTGTAAGCATGACTTAACCTCAAGAAGTGTCATGAAATTGGGCATGGATTAGGGATGGGAATTCACGGTTAATTTAGAAACTGGTTTGCAAATCTTTCAAATGTTGGTTAACCGTTCGGTCGACACCAAAGATTGTTGCTGTTGTTTATAGATGCATGTGTAATGCACACAATACCCTGTGCATATACGGGTATGAAGGGAACCGGAACCGTAACGATCGTTACGGTCGGGTACCCGGGTATCCGCAAGCAGGCATCGCGAATTTCAAACCCGGAAGTAAGGGCAGGTGTTTTCCCGCTAGCGGCCGCCGGACCGCCACATGTTTGTATATGATTTATAGCAAGGTTCATGAAGTCAAAGACTCAAAGTTACATGCATCTTATGTAGATTGTTTTGAAAATAAAGTTTATGTAACTTATAGACATATAAAAATACCTTTGAGGGATGTGCATAATAAAGAAAAATCTCAAAAAATTTACGGAGAGTTGAAGACGTCGATGACCGCAAGTCCGCAAGTCAACAAATTCACCGGTTTCTCCGACGGCAGCCGCACAGTGCGGTAATGTAAGTATGAAGGCACATGTACAAACTGTACAGTGCCTTCACCTGGGACGGCCTGATGCATGTGCTATGTACGATAACAGTTGGCCCAGTCGCTCCATTACGCCCACGGCGATTGGCTAGTTTCAGTGCACGTGGTGACTTTTAAGCGCAAAAAGCCGGCCGGATACCTTGCGTTTCGTCCGTGATCCGATCACGATAGCGCACGTTATGCAGCGCATCACACGGTGTACGGGTTTTGCGATGCGTTTCGATGGCGATGTGGTCACGATTTTGTGTAGGCCTACGTGTCCGTCGAAACGCAATTTCAAAATTTCGATTGTCTGTGGAATCGCAACGGAGTCGGAACGCAAGGTGTACGGCCGACTTCAGAGTACATTTTTCAGCGATTTCGATCTTACTGCCCAAAATAAAATATAGGCCCTATGCCAAACGTTTTAAAGGTATTTGATTCCCTTTTTATTGTACTATCGTACATGGCTTTTGTCATGCGTTCGGTCCCATCCTATTCCCGAGTAGGCCTAAACTAAAACCACAAAGGACAGTGGCACAGAACTTGACATGACATTGTAGGTACTGCAGCCGATCTCACGAAAGAGTGCGCAGCTTGCCTAACTGTACAACCAAATATTCAATCACCATCGCACGCACCCTGACCATCTTGACACGACTGCCGCTTTTGTTATTGTCGCCTTTCAAGTTGCCGATATGGTAAGCTCGGCCCCCGAAGGCACTCATTGGCTGCTTCACGCAGACCATGCACAGACCGACAACCAATAGGGAAGCTTTTTACAAACAACCCGTAATAACACCTTCAATCATTTGCGGTAATTTAGCGCTCGCTGTCATGCATGCAGCTGGGCTTGAAAGGGCGCCCTCATTTGATGACGAATAGTTGGGCTTTTGTTATGGGACATGTTCAGTGAAAAAGCCGTTTCCTGCTTACCTTTTGGGCGTGTTATATGCAGATACATGTACCCGTCCTCAGTCGGTTTCTGTCTGTATGACGAAGAAATGCTGTAAACCAGCATCCAAAACCAATTTGCGTTCGCAATTCATTCTCTCGGTCTTTGCTGGGCTGCACTCCCGGCGACCAAACTGCCCAGGCGACGAGTTCCGTCCCATTTTCCCGAAAATATTCTACATTGCCTATTTTAATATCAATTCCATGGTTTTGGGGCAAACTTCCTCAAAATGCAGCCAAACTTGCAAGATTTCCGATCACACGACCGGTTGGAAAGTTTGATGCACGATCGGCAGCAAAGTTTGAGAGAATTTGAGAGACTTTAAACTGAGTAGGCCTATCAAAAATAATCACACGCACACCAAATAAACTAGGCCAAAGCTTCTTTTAATGTATCACATTGTATTACATTGAGCTGCAAGCAGCGGCACATCACAAAAACCACCACAGACAATGTAATACAATACTCCCCAAGTATCAATGGGCAGTGAATTCCCTCAAAGGGGAGCCGTTAATGTCGGCACTTCTAGAATAAGTGGACACAAAAGACGCATCCACGATCTTTTCTTGTTCTTCTTTCGTGGTTTTTGCTTTCGGAAACCATCCTTTTCATACGTTTTCAAACGTTTTTATACGTTTTCAAAGCTTTTCATACTCTCCTGGAATAAAACAAAAAGGTTGTTAGATTTTTTTAAAAATAGGATACGGTTACCCGAACCCGCAAAATGGATCCGGTTCTTAACATCGGCGGTCGGATATCCGGATACTCGGGTACCCGGCACTGGCTTACGGCCTTAGGCTCCCAAATAAATCGTTGAACCTTTAACTGGTCAAAATTTTACTACGACCATATATCGTTATCAATTCATTTCAATTTTATAAAGTCATTACAAATATCCCTCTGAAAACTATTGTAAATTCTTAAAAAATTGGGTTTCGTTTAAACGTTCGGCAAAACTTGTTTTTCATTTTCTTTTGGTTAAACTGTTAACCCTAGCATGGATACAATGTTACTCACCCATGTTCCTGGGCTTCATACTTGTAGAGAGCCATTGCACAGGGTTGGTTCTGGATGGAATTCTGCAGAAATAAAACAAAATGTCAATAGTTTGAAATTGACTAGTATTTTGCAGAAGCCAAGAAAGACATTACATGTACATTATTTGTCCCTCGTTTTGGGCACCAATTCAGGGGTCTGAATATATTAGCTGAATGTTCCAAGCAAAATTAACACCCGTTTGCACCAGAGTCGCACCAAACCAAATGGTATTTGGAACGACTTTTGGTGGACCCAAATGAAGTTTGGCGTGGTGCACGTGTGCCAACAGACATTTTTTTAAATTCGTGTTCGCTACACGACGGTGACTACACCATAAACTGCCATGTACCGGTATTTACATGAACTTGCATACAATTACATTAGGTTTGGCTCATGCAAAGATCGGTGTCTGAAAACAAGTTGCTCATCAGTCCTTCTGAACTACATGTACTGTAACAGTTAAGCTACATGTAAGATGCTAAAAATGGTTTCATTATTAAAACTTGTGGCATACGTTAACTTTTTGAATGACTTGAGTGTCACACCTGGGGCCGATTTGACAAAGCACTAAGACGCGTCTTAGGAAGGGTCAGTATCACTCTACTTATCTTGGGACATTGCTATTGGAATTTGAACTCGCATCTTAACTTTTGTGAAATCAATCTCAGCATTTTCTAAATGTTTTAAAAGTAGTAAATATTTTGTTAGAAATTTCATCTCATTCAACTACTGGAATTTTCAAGAACTATCGACTCATGGGATTCATAACTGCAAAAATATAGGGCCACAACTGATTCAGAGGTAAAAGGGACAACATGTCTCAACTTCATAGAATGACACAGTCATACCTTGGAGGAAGCTCCATGGTCATACAAAATTAATAAACACTTCGTGTGATAGCACACCTGGTTTTGCAATTATAACAAATGAAACCCAACAGACAATTCCAAACCACCCAACACGTTCAGTAATAAAACCAAATTGATGTCTTCACCATCAAGACATTCTTAATGCTGTGGCCCATTTTCATCTGGCAAATTTACGATCGCCATTTTCTCCCCTGCAAGTGGCAATTACTTTTATTGACCACAAAAAACCTAGCAATTGCTTGCTATAAAACAAGAATACATTTGCAGCAGGCCAAAACTGTTCAGATTTTATTCAGCTCTCCAAGTAGCAAGATCACAAAAGATGGACTTTGACCTTATTCTGACCCCTTTTTGGATTATTGTGGATTACTGCTATTGGTCCAATACACTACTCTTTTAAAGGAGTAATTTTATCTGCCAGAGTATTATGCCAGTACAGGACCCCAGTAATTTAACAAAAACAGCCCCAAGTCCCTTGCATAGGTCGAGGAAAGTTAATCAGTTGGAAATGGTAGGATATAGGACTGCTTGTGAGAGTCTGTCAGGTCTGGTTTCAAGTTGATGTTGCACAGCTGTTGGGCGATGATGGAATGTTGCAAAACTATCAGTTTGTAATTACAGGCGGAAACTAGTTTGCCGTTTTTAAATCTTTTAGTGACAAATCTCATGAAGGATTTGAATATTGCAATGAACTACAAAAGGGCCAAGGTTTTTGTCTGATTTTTCAGTACCTTGCCTGACACATGTCCGTGGTTAGATTGACAGGGATCAATATTTAGGGAGGCCACAAGGCAAGTTTTACTGCTTCCATTGCCCCTGGCCTTGGCCTTGCTGCCCTTTTGTAGTCTTCCCATTGGTAATACTAGTAATACTAGAATTGCTCTTTGAAAAATTAAAAGCAGTGCTGTAGTGAGTCCACACTTTCGAGTCTCAGTCCCTATGGTATCCAAGTCCAAGTCCGAGTCCGTGTCTAAGTCCAGCTATGTAGGTTATATCTGAGTTTCGGAGTCTGAATCTCGAGTCCTTGTTTAACCCTGAAGTACATTATTATCAAGTGTCAATAGCCACACATGTTTATAAATTACTATCAATGCTAGAATAGGGCGACAAATCGTGTGTAAAAAAGCTATATTAGGGCGACCTGCTCAATAGGGCGACATTTTGGTGTCGCCCTAATATTTTTGAGTTTAAAAATTTTTTTTTTAGGTCAAAAACCATTTTTTTTAGGTCGAGAACCATTTTTATAGGGACTGGAGCTGTTTCTCTTTGGTCTGCGACCATTTTTGGAAGCTTTGGGTAAAAAAATAAGGTGTCATTTTTAGTGACTCTTGCCGAAATTTCGGTGGTCTCCGGTGAGAGTCTTGCCGAAATGTCGCCCTATTGCGGCATTCAGCGTTGTTTAAATTATTATTATTATTTAAAAAAAATATTTTAACTGCCAAAGCTGTGGGTAAAATAAAAGTGGACAGCTTAGCTCAAAAGAAGACAACATGTGCCCTTTTTGTTGACCAATGTCGAGCACCACAAAATTAAAAACAAAAGTAGAACATCTGACTTAAAGCATGGAGGAAGGAACAAGTCCTACAGTGGTGCTCCTAAGAATGTGCAATCATGGAGGAAGCCTTTTCATTGGCATAGTTTGAGGTTTGGACATCTAATTATTAAGTGGATATATTTAATTTTCTGTTTTGCTGGACTATAATCGGATCCAAGTGGAATCTGGTTCCTTTGTGGAATTAAAATAGTTTCCAGAAATGTTTGAACCACCAAAGCCTACATACGAACATGCATCAACCTCATTCTTGATCTGAGGTGCCTGGTGTAGCTAATTTTGACCACATGCTTGGCAATTTCCAGCTAAACCACAGACAGCAAGGAATGTGTCAACTCCCACTGTGCAAGTCATACTATTTCCAAGGAAGCAAGGGTCAAGGATCGCAAGCAGAAATGTGGAATATGATGAGAACACACATGGTAGGCCTACTGTAGCAAGGCAATTCTATTGAGAACAATTTACTGGATGACAGAATATTTGCTCAGTAAAAAACAGGAGCAAATTTCATGGAGCTGTTTAGCAGCCGGTTTTGTGCTAATGGAGGCTCTGGCTATTTCATGGAGAGCATAACTTTGGAGAGCATTAACTGCTAAATATATGCTAGCTTCAGAGGCAAAATTTGCTAAACACAAGTGACTGAACAATGCCGATTTCTAAGCACGTCACGCGTATGAAACAGCCGTGAAATAGCAGTACCGTTAGCACAATGTTTCTGCTACAGTAACATACGTTTGCAGCTATGTTCAGCTTTAGCAGTGCCATGAAATTGGCCCCTATTTTCTGGTAAATAGCGGTGAAATTTTTCCCCGCCAAATGTCCTTCTCAAGGAAAGAAAGTGGCAGGGAAACCTACATACGCCATTCTTTCCGAGTGTGCATAGAGAGCCAGGGAAGAAAATGTAAAAGCGTGATCGCACAATGACTGATCCAATGCCTGTGCTTGAACCCAACATACATTTCAGCAAATTCACGAAGCATGATGGAATGCCAGCAAGCAAGGCTATTTTCCCGGGATAGAGCAATCTAGTAGGCTCCGTTAGCAGAAAACCGCACCATAAAATTGGGCCAAGGCATGAATGTTTCATGTACATTTTTCATAATCCAGCATAAATGTAGTGTCAGAGTGGCTCATTAATCCTTGACTTTGGCACTTGTCAAGTCTTTGAGTTGACTGGCCTAATCCACAGCTGGTGGTAAAAGCAACAGGCTAAGGCCTCCCAATGTGTTTCCTATGACCCCCGCTGAACCCACAGTTTAAGTTCAGCTACCAAGCTTGTCAAGTCCAAGTTTCTCTGGTATTGAGTTACGCCGAGTGGAATGCTCTGCAGCATCCCTTAGGCTTGGGTGGTTTGATCTTGGAATCAAATCTCATGATTGAAATGAACGATAGGATCGATATCTTAGTATTCCAAAATGCAAAAGTTAACAGTGCATGTGTTTTCTTCCTCCATAGTTTGAAATGCTGTGAAATCAGTGACCCTCAGTGTCTTTTTTTTCTAACATGACCCACAACAATTATTTGGGGGTACAAAATGGCACCTTTTATGTAGAAAATGGAATGGAACATTTCACCTTTTAATTCATCAAAATATCTACCATTTTTAAAAGTCATAAACATTCATTATTTATGGACCGAAAAACAGATGAATTTGGCACTGAACAATGTGTTAACACGTTTCAAACTTTTGCATGTTACAAACTCAAGTTCTATTCTTTAAATTAACCCCAAGATTTAACCTACAAAACAATCCAAAAATAGACCTGTTTTCATCATGTAACAACCCTTGAGGTAACTGATGCTTGTTGTAGTGCCAACACTAGCAGAGGTATTGACCCAGATTTTTGCTCTGTCTCTTCAAAGAAATGGATATCCCAGGAAGAGTGCAGGGAAAGATGTGAATAACATCTTCAGAGCTTCTTGGATTCTCTGGCAATCTATTTCACCATTCAACTTATGCCTTTTGTTTGAAGATTTTTTCGCACATAGGAAAACGGCACTCTTTTTAAAAGTGTAAGAGATATGTGACACATGTAGGTTCAGAGCATGCTTGAAGAATAACAAATCTGTGACTTATCATGTCTGATATTTCTTACACATGTTTTTAATACCTTTCATCAGTGAAATTCCAGTCAATTTTCCCCCCCCCAAGTCTTGTTCGCACAGGACATTTTTTCTCCAACATTTTGCCAAGAAAATGGTAAACTTGTCTGTGGTTATTTTTTTCCCCACTGTCTTAACTTTGACACAGTTCCTTTTACCAAGACCATACAGGGTGTCCTAACAAAACAGAAACCAACACTAAAATTACTAAGTAAATACTCAAGATTTTAAGAAACATGATCACCGTGTCCTCTTTCTATAAGGGCGTGTTTGTTTCGGACGGATCCAGATTCAGATCCGCGCAGATCCAAGGTGAACTCGTTAACTTCGCGCACATCCTGATCGAGATCTGTGATCTGTGGAATCCTTCTCGAGAGGTGGTTCATCGCTAGATCCAAAATGGCGACGTAAACATCGTGGAGATTTTGTGTGAGTAAAACCGTGTCGTTTCAGTTTTCAGAGGCAACACACGATAGAAACAAATTTAGAATGCTTGTTTATTTACGACGAATGTCGTGGGAGAAATTTGGAACAGAAATTTGACAAATTTGGTAAATAAATTGCAATTCACGTGATTTGAAATCCGAGTTGAGAGCGGTTTCGTTTGTTTCTGCGCGGTAAAAACGATCGGGATCTGGATTCGGATCTGTCATGAAACAAACACGCCCTATATGACACTAAGAATAATCCAGAGTACCGGTACCTCCATGGATGACTGAGCATGGATCACGGATGGTTCAAAGCTACATGTACCATGTCAGAAATAGCTTTGCACCAAATTAGGAATAGGTTTATCGGCTAAAAAAACAGAGCTGCTAATGTCTCAGATCTCCCAACAGATTTCCTGGAAAATGACTATTTTGTGACTCCTGACACAGATAAAAACCCTCCTGGATTGTCAATTAACAACCCCAGAGATTTATGTTTGAGGTCAGTAGGTTACTTTCCACTGTCTTCTTTAAAATAGGGGAAAGTTGGCAGCTTTAAAAAAGGATAAACATAATAAAAAGACAAATTACTTTCAAAATCAGAAATGTTAATGTTTCCAGAACAAAATGCCGAAAGGGCTTTATTTTGAAGTGCCTTTTATGCCTTGGGAGGAGGGGATAGTTTAACCCAATTTTTAAATACAGTGTACCTCCTTGACCCGAAATGCCCAAATCCATGGGTTTATTTGCCCTTGACAGAGGGATTTAGACAGAATTGTCATACAAAGGGCAGATTTTGTTTGGTCCTTGCCTAGCTTAAAAATAAATTTTGACGTATAAAAGGGCAATAGTTTAATCCCAGATTAAGCTCTACTGACTATGGAGTAGGCATACATATCAACAAGTTACACCATTTTTAGGTCTGAAAACCCTTTCAGCTCAAAGCATTGGTAAGCCTATTTTTTTGTATTCATGTACCCTACGAACCTGTCCATATTACTGGTACTTTATTAGGGAAATCAATTTGTTCAACAAAGATTCCAAAGTTAATCAGCATTAGTCAATGAAGTACACGTTCACATCTCACTTACATACATGAGTCTTTCCACAGTAAAGCCTTAAAATGGGCATTTTGGCAACACAGACCATATTTTCCTGAAAATACCTTTGTCTGGTCTCAAAATAAAAGAAATTAGTTTCAGTTGTTCTGAAGAAATAACTTGGGCTCAAAATCGGTTACAAATAGTGTGACAACATGCCTTTCTAAAAACCCTGTGTACAAATTTCCAATACACTCGTAACCGGGATGGCCTAAAATGTAACACAAGTGTCCGTCCTGGTTACGAGCGTATATTAGAAATTTGTACACAGGGTTTTTAGAAAGGCATGTTGTCACACTATTTGTAACCCTTTTTGGGCCTAAGTTATCTCTTTAGAACAACTTAAACTTATTTCTTTTATTTTGAGACCAGATAAAAAGGTGTTTCCTCGAAAATATTGTCTGTGTTGCTAAAATGCCCCCTTTACTGTGGAAAGACCCACATGTACAATGTAAGTCAACTCAGCCTGCATGAAAGACTCACACCACCAAGGATTTAATTTCAATCATGCAGTTAAGCATATCAGCAGGGTGACTCACAAATTCCGTTGACTTCAATTCCATGCCACAATGCTTCTCGTATTACATTTACCTGTACAAAAAGACTTTTGGATATTAAGACCTTCCAGGGAAATTTGATACAAATTGGTAGGGACAAAAATAAAGCTCATTTATTATTTTGGTATTCCCTGGAGGAAGCTAAGAAATTCTGAAAAGATTGAAACAGAATCAGCACCCAGTTTCTTTCTGAAAAAAAATATGATACTACCCAGTGGCACAACAGCAGCAAAGAGGGTCTCAGCGAGATCTTTTCAAGACTTTTGATAGAATGTGACCTCATAATTTATTTTAATATGTGGAAGTATTCAAACTACGGTACATGTCTGAAAATATGTGTATCGTTACTAAGGAAACGGTGTGGAAAATTGACAGCTTTTTTTTTAGTGTCATGCAAAAAGTGACTTTAAGTAAGGTCTTGGGAGTACATGTAGGTACTGTACATGTACATATTAATGGAGTACCAGTGCCTTTCCAAAGGCATGTGGAAATCATGGACATACTTAAAGCATTGACAAGGAATGACTTCATCACACAACTTTGGAGTTCATTATCCAAGGACGACTGAGGCAAGGAGACTGTTCCAGGCTCCAAAATTTAATTTGCACACAGATGTTAGACTATTTAACAAGAATTTGGGTCTGTCAAAATACATTTTAGAAGTTGATTATCCGCAAGTTCATGGCTAAGATGTGAATGCCCCAACTTCAAAACTGGGAACTGTTTTGAAAATCGTATCTATATCCCCAGGGGAAAATAAATAAATTTAAAGATATGGGTCTTTCCATAAAAGTGAGACATTTTACTTTTTTAGTGCATTTGTGAAAATAGCTTTTCCAAGTTACAATTTTCCTGTGCAATTTCCAAACAGTGTAGATTGTTTAAATATAAATGTGTGCACAATCTTATTTTAGGCCTGTGCATTTTTGAATAATTTACTAATTGAAGATTCGGTTTTATTTTCGATCGAATTCGAATATTCGATACATAAAATTATCTGGCCCATTCAGTTTTTACAAAAATTAATCTCGGCTCAAACTATAGACTTTATGCTTCAACATGCATGTCTTTTGCCTGAAGAGTTTTCACCTCGGTGTTATCCCTGGCCAATCCCCTCTCCCCCCACCCCCAACCCCCAAAGTGGGGGATTTTCCAAGCCTTGGACACAAGGTCAAACAGTGGGGTTAACATGCTGTGAATGATTCCTTGAGTCCAGGTTGTGGATGAATCAAGGATGAATTGAATGGACAGAAAGGCATTCACCTAACAGTGGGGAGTGTGAGTTGTTTTCAATGGGGGAAAGGCTAAAAGTGTGGTTGGGGTGAATGGAAATGTATTGTGCCAAAGTCATTAGGCAGTATAGGAACAATTTGAGAGGAAATTCAGGAATTATTTAGGCTTGGGGACTCTTGGCATTAAAATATGGGCCTTGAATTTAGTGGTTTCTTCTGAAAAGTGTTTTTGGTTCTATGTTGCTGAAATCATACAACAGCCAAATTGCAACGTCCGAAGTTGCTTCACACAAAGCTCTCAAATCATTCTTGGAATAAACTCTAGGGCCGGATCCAAAATAATGGCTTTGGCTGTGGCTGCGGCTGTTGCTATGCTGTTTCTAAGGACTTTCATTGTCCACCCATAGCAACAGCATAGCAACAGCCACAGCCACAGCCATAGCCATAGCCACAGCCAAAGCCACTAATTCGGATCCAGCCTAACACTGGTATTGAAGTGTCTAAAAATACATTTGTAATGTACATACATGTAAGCCTACACATACTGGTACATACTGCCCATCCCTTGTGGTCTACATATGTGTGTAGACTACAATCACACCATTTTAAAAATGGTGTACATGTACAGTAACTCGACCTAGTTTTAGACTCATTTAAATATCCAGACCATTTTCGCCTAGTCACCTTCCATTGGGTTTGAAATCTGTGACGTCACGTCCGCAGCCGAGTGATTTGGACATGACTTCAAAATGGCTGGCTTGCCAGTTTGACAGCAATAGCCATCTATAGTCAGATGATTCGGACTAAACCTTATAATGCTTCAAATTTACCAAATCTAATTAGTCCATATGTATAGGCCTACTGTACCGGTACATATACAGATTGTCTATAGATTTTTAATTTCTCCCACGTGTAATTGGCTTTCTACTTCAAGTTCAGTTCAACCCCAAGCTTCTTTATGCGTGAATGCTTCTCTCTGTGTCCCTCCCTACATCATATTTTAATGTGCTGGGTTTCTTCTTTTTTTGCATATGTCCTAGTCATCTGCTTCGGTTGGAACGCGAGGCCACCAACTTCACAGTGTGATTTCTGATTTCACTGAAAACATAGCAACTAAATATTATAATAAACCATTTTTTTAACTGTTTTCCCCCAGCATCCATAAACATAAACCAGTGTTTTCAACTGTACAATACTTAACGCCCAAATCCCAAAAGCCGATCTGATGTTACCTTTGACCACAAATAAATGCTTCAACCAAATTTTGTAGGGGCACGCTGTACTTCTAAATATCCCAAAACTGAGCACAGTGTTCACCTCTCTGGTTGACTGGACATTTTACCTGAGGCTAAAACTAGCCTAGTGGAGGTTAATGCAACACCCATTGATTCTTTGCTGTGTTTATGGCAACCAGGGAGGCACAGTCGTAACAAACAGAGAGAATACCTAGAAACCTCAGCTTTCTTTCATGTCAATTGTTTGTCTGGTCACGCAAACCTCACCGCTTCATTTGTTTCTCTCTGTACTTGTTTACGCACCCACCTGACAAAAATATTTGAGGTTTTTTTTTTTATTCACACAGAGAATCCATCTTTTTTGAGGTTAGCAGAAAACCTGAAAATGTTTGCATGAAAAGAAATCAGAAACCTCAGTTTTACATTGTAGTTATGGTTTGTACATATGTAACTTGACAGAAATGTAATCTGTAATTCTACAGCATGACCGCAGTAATTTGCCCTACCCCCCTCCCCAAAAGGAAACCTTTCAACCCTTTAACCATCAAATATACAATATTTGTACAATAATTTTATGCATTAAGCCCGGCGCAAACGGTAAGCAAAAAACACGAAACACGAAATAAAAACATTTTTCTTGTGACTTTGACATTCGTCTGCGTTACCCCAAAACAGAAAACACTGTTTCGCGAAACAAACAGTGTAATGCCTGCAGGCAAAAAGGCACTACAGTATACGTGTATTGTAGAAACATTTTTTGTGCAAGCTTTTTTTGACCAAAACAACCCTCATAACAATTTGCTGTATGTGAAAGCCTGAAAGATTAAAAGATTTTAGTACAGTGAACCTCCGATAATCCATAAAAAAGCTGCATTTATGGGGAGTTTTCCGGGAGTTTGATCAGCATCAGAACATTGTACATTGCCATGTTATGCATGTAAACATTTGCGTGTGCTAAAATTTTAATGTATGTCCTGTATTTTCGGAGTTTGCATGCAGTGTACGTATGCCATGTAAGACATGTTTAAACGTGTATTTTCTGCCATTCAGACTTAACAAAATATGCTTCCTGTGGCATTTTGCACAACTTGTGGCATTCTGTATACCATAGGAAGATGGCTTAGGACATAATGAGCCACCAACTGTGCTGGTAATAATGTCGACCTTGCCAAAGGGTTTACCAACTCCAAACTGTTTGGAAGAACAAGGGACAAAACCACCTCAATCCACATTATGCATACCTTGCCTGTTAAAGATTAGTACATATGTTCACATGTGGGTTTGTCCATGAAGTTGGGTAACCTTTTGTGACATACATCTCAAAAACTGTCTCATTCAAGCCCAGCTAAAGGTATTTCAGATATTCATTTAAGAACGAAAAGGATATACCACAACAGTAAAACTACTTACATGTACATTATCCCTAACACTCCTTAATCCTCCAAAATCAATATGATTTTATATACACCCTAGGGAGTTAGGGCTACATGTATGGTGTAACAAAGTACTGACCCAATCAAATGTCTTGACAGTGTTAAACATTGTCAGATTGTAGTGGATATACCATATATACACAACAGCAAAAATGATAGTCTCGTACCCAGACTTGATGGAGATGCTTGCCCAACAGGTCTGGACAATTTGCTGAAAGGGCTGAATGCCTAGTCTGAATGCCAAGACCCATTCAGAAAATGCGTCTGAAAATTATAGAGCCATCGTCGATAGTACACTTACTGCTATTGGCTACTGGATCAAAACAGTGTGTTAACAAAAGCACGCTTTTCAGTAGTCAGGTGCCGCAGAAACCCAACAAATTGAGGATGTGTTTATTTTTCAATCATGGGTACAATTTGGTTAAAAAATTTGACAAATTTGGTAAATAAATTGCCATTCACACGATTTGAGATCCTTTCTGAAAGCAGTTTCATTTGTTTCTGCGAAGTGACATCTCAGGATCTGGATTTGGATTTGCGTGAAACAAAATGCTAATCTTTAAAAACACCAACCTTTCCTGTGATGCCTCTCCCAGCACTCAGCACCGCCTCCCCTCCAACTGCCGACACCCCGACAGACGCATTGCTGGTCCTTGGCGGTGGCGATCCCGGCGCCTTCCCACCGGATCGCTTTAACCCATCCAACAACCGCACCAGCAGTATGTTGGTGGGCAGGTCAGTCACCGTCCGGCAAGGCACCAGCTCACGGCACTCTGGGCACTTCAGTTCATTGCGCGTGTTGATGATTTGCTGCAGACAGCGCATGCAGAAGGTGTGTTGGCACGGCAGGACGCGGCTGGTGACGTCCAACGGTTCCAGACAGACGGAGCATTCCAGGAGATTGAAGATGGTCTGTTCATCCATGGATGCTGTGTCCGCTAATCACAGAGTTCTCTAGGTAGATAAATAGAGAAAAAGCACCAATTAAAACCAGATTTATAAACTGTTACAAATTAGTCTTGGGCCTTGGACGATTCCAACTTTTTTGGACTCTATCTCGGTTCGACATACATGTAGGAATCGCAATTCCATTTGGATTTGATTCCATTTTCAAAACAAAATTGGTACTAAAACTGGAAAAATATCTTTCAAACCCGATACAAAAGATTGCCAAAAGTGACACTGGGGCGTAATGGCAAGTTTGGGACAATTGATTTGGGGCGAATTGACTTGGGGCAAATTGAGTCTTGGGGCAAATTGAGTTGGGGCAAAGTGGAAAGGTTGCAGGTCAACTCAACTGTTTGCCAACTCAACTCGAACTAACTCGACCGTTGTACCAGCTCGACCGTTGTACCAGCTCGACCGTTGTACCAGCTCGACCGTTGTACCAGCTCGACCGTTGTACCAGCTCGACCGTTGTACCAGCTCGACCGTTGTACCAGCTCGACCGTTGTACCAGCTCGACCGTTGTACCAGCCCGACCGTTGTACCAGCTCGACCGTTGTACCAGCTCGATCGTTGTACCAGCTCGACCGTTGTACCAGCTCGACCGTTGTACCAGCTCGACCGTTGTACCAGCTCGACCGTTGTACCAGCTCGACCGTTGTACCATTTCGCACCAAAGATCATCATTTCTGGTGTAATTCTAGCTAATGTTACCTTAGCCCTAACTTTATCATGTGGTTATTTCATGTAGGGCTAATGAGAACAGTCAACATGAACACGATATCACAAAACAAATGTGTCATTTTCTCCCCGTGACACACTAATTGTGTACAAAGGAATGGCAATGCGCAGTCGATTACCAGACTAGTACCAGTCATGCCAGTGCACAGACTGAATTTGAGATATCGTGTTCAAGCTGGTACAACGGTCGAGTTGGTTTGAGTCGAGTTGGCAAACAGTCAAGAAGCCTCCATGAGATGACTAGTATAAACCAGTTGAAATACATGAAATAGGGCAATGTAGGGCGAAGTGGCCGACATCGCCCTGCATCACGTCTGCGCTACACTGCTTACACGTTCAAATATTGCAATGGTTCGAACGCGAAGTGACTTTTTAAAACTCATTCATTCTCGCCTGTTTTCCTCATTAATTTTTCCAAAACAGGGAAGTCGTCACCATGATCAAAAAGTAATTCCCTTACAGTCTCACCTTTTAGAGGGTTCTATGAATATTTCATCGTTGGAAGAAAATAATTATAAAACCTACAAAAAGTACAAACTTGAAAGACTTCGCTCTTCACATCCGCCATTTTGCTGACTAACCTCTGGAACCGCTCTGTCAACTCGAACTCGGTCCCAAACCAACTTAGTCAATGTCAGCTCGGTACCGGTTCCAGGTCAACTCGGTCCCAAGTCAACTCGATCCCATATTATCTAAGGCTGGATCCGAATTAGTGGCTTTGGCTGTGGCTGTGCTGTTTCTAAGGACTGTCATTGTCCGCCCATAGCAACAGCATAGCAACAGCCATAGCCACAGCCAAAGCCACTAATTCGGATCCAGCCTTACCTCAAGTCATCTCGGCCCCAACATATATCGGTCCCTGGTCAACTCGGTCCCAACTCGATCCCAAGTCAACTTGGTCACCAACAAAGGTTGCGGAACTAGTACAATATACCGTGCTGTTGCGATGCTACGTGGTGCACGCCATTGCATAGCAACCAATAGTCCGTTTGTTTTATGGATGCGCCGTTGCGGGCGGTGGAGGACCGGGGTGGGGGCGCTCAAAAATATGATCTGGTCAGTGGTCACGCTACTTTAATTAACATGCCTAGCACTGTTTATAACTGCAATCATTTCAATCGTGTTATTCTTTCTGGTATTCATACCATGGAGCTATTATAGTTCCATGTTCATACCAAGGATTCCTCAATAGTGATCATTGCACTGTCACTCGCAAGCGTGAGGAAACCCATGAAGAATTAGAAATAGAAATGGCCAGAGACACCGGGGAATCCTCGAGCTCTTCACGAAAGAATGCGTTACCATTACCTAACACACTGGACCAACGGCTTTACATCCCTTCCGAAGGATGGAGCAAGTGTAGTTAAGTCCGGTGCCCAAGGGTACCGCAGCCGGATTCGAACCCGCAACCCCAAGCCTTAATGTGTTGCTGAATATGAAACGTAAAATGTTGCTTTTGGCACTTTTTGTTAGTACACCTATAATTTAAACAGTTTTCGTTTTTTGTTTTAATGACAAGATCTCGCGAGAACTCGAGGTCTAGCTACGAGACATTGAAATAAGCGAGATTTCCATGTTGTACCAATGTTGGGGAGAATAATCATACGGTATTTCATTTCATCCCCATCCGGCGATTCGCATCAGCCACGCGCACGCACCACTGGCTATATTGTTGTGACGTTGCACTTACGAACCCGATAGGGACCGAGTTGACATAGGACAGAGTTGACTTGGGGCCGAGTTAAACTGGAACCGAGTTGTCTTTAACCGAATTGACGTAGGACCGAGTAGGGCCGGCCGTGCTGTGCCGTGACCGGCTACGTCTTCAATGAATTACACACAAGTCAAAGGTGATTCAGGCTAGCGGCTAGGCTACCACTGGCCCAGCCGCTGCATTGGTTTAAAAATAGACTCGTCAGCAATGCGCGCGCCAAATTCGTGCCACGAAAAACGCAGCTCCGTGTAGCAAAGGAATGGAGCTGCGTATTTCGTGGCACGAATTTGGCGCGCGCGCATTGCTGACGAACCTGTGCCTTTACAGGAGTGCTGACCCAAAATCCATGAATAACAAAACAAAACAAAAGCCAAAATAATTCACAACAATAATTCTAGCAAAAGTTACGTCTTTGTGTTGTATTTATTGACTATTCTTCGTCACGGAGTGAAATGGCAAAAATATGCATGAAAATCACAAGTATTGAATATGGCGCTGGGTTGTTTGTGTTTTAATTCTACTTTTTCGGGGTCAAACTCGGAATGACCACAAACATGTCGCTGTTGAATAAGACATTAAAAAATTAAAGAAAACACGTCCTTTGTACACAACAATCATTTCCTTGAATATTGTACAATTTCATTCAATATTTCTTGTAAACTCGAGTTTAGGCTCGAGATAGAAACGCAAGAAATTTAAGAAATTTTAATTATATTGTGTCGTCCACAAAATACATAGTCTTGAAGGGAAATGAGTTAACAGTAAACAACCAGTAACTAAAATATCTATAAATTGGCCATACTTGCCATGATATTTGCACCAAGTGTATAGACTACTAAAGTGTGACGTCAGTTGCCAAGAGAACTGGGTCTAAACATTCACTGGTAATCTGAAACGTGCATTGCTAAAGTGCTAGGAAACAGTTCCCTGGTTTTAGTGTAGACCCAGTAACCTTGGCAAAACACCAAGGGTGATGTTTTTACGTTAGTACTCTATTCCTTCCTCAGTTTAAGTGAGGTCAACACTAGGCTCGATTCAAGTCGTCTTTGGTCAAAGCTAAAAGATGAACCTTTATCAAGAGAAATCCTTACAAAAAATTAATGTCGCTTTTACTCGTTCCATGCATACAGACGGAATAAAAACTGGTATACAAGAGAATGTCTGCCTTGAACCAAGCCTAGGTCTGGAGTTGACATTGTGACGCTAAATACACACCAATACTAAAAAATTCAATAATTACGATTACTGTTTCCACATCCAACCTAAATTTTCACCCTTTTTTTGATAAAAAAAATGAAACCAATCCACAAATTTTTAAAAGCTTAGCTTTGAATTTCGAAACACTGATATGCGTGTATCTAGCGGTACATGTATGCTGCCAAATCATACACGTAATTTACATGATGCATAGAAGGCACGGTATCAAATTGTCAAGTCGTTTGAAACCTGACGAAACAAACAAGTTTCGAGAAATATTTCTTGACCTAGCAGGGGAAGTAGAAAATAAAAATGGGGGAGGGGGGAAGGGGAGGGGGGAAGGGGAGGGGGAGGGGGTGGGGGAGGGGGTGGGGGAGGAGAGAGAGCAGGGTAGGGGTGGGGGAGAGAGCAGGGTGGGGGGGGAGGGGAGAGAGCAGGGTGGGGATGGTGGGGAGTTGGCCCTGTAGCACACAACAATGGGTAATTTTTTTAGAAAACCAAATTAGATTTGGGGCTCTTTTGAAATGACATTAGATAAGTGTTCCGATAATGTATAAATTTTAGTGATAGGACAATTTGGCTGAGAAATGGATGAAAGAAGTTTGCGAACCATGGGGTCTTGAGGGGAAAAATTGAGAAAAAGTCTCTTAAAGGTTTCACAAATAAACTTCTTAGCAATATATTTTTAAAATATCGCCGTTTGAATTCTGAATGGTTTTGTGCTGGAGGGTCACATATACACTTGTCAAGCCATACAAGAAAATTACTTGGTAACAGTACATGTACTTGAAAAGTAATCGATTACAACAAATACAATATAGTTACAGCTATATAAATTTGACGAACGTCGCCTGTAAAAAATGTGGCCTTGAGGAAATTTGTAGTAAAACTACGCAATGAAAACTACAGAATCAACCTGGGTGGCAAGCAATTTTGTGATTCTGTGAATTTCAGTGCATCAGTTTACGCCAAATTCTGTGTACGTCATATTTTCTTGAGGCGACACACGTCAAATTTATGTGCATTGACGGGTGGAAGGGGGAAATTATTAATAAAAAAAACCAAACAAACAACATACCAAAAATTTATACAAGTACATGTTTTTTGCTTAAATGTTATAAATTTTCATTTTGTTTTAACGACAATGGTAATTATCGTACCTGATTCCAAAATTCATTTCATCTTTTCAAGAAATATTTAGTGCATACTGGGGAAGTTGATGCTTTGTTCTCAATGAGCCTTGGAGGCTATTTAAAAAATTACTATTGAAGAATCAGATTTGAAAAATATATTGTGCAGCAGGGGCAACATTTAAACAATTTGAGCTCACATGCATTATTAAAGGCCCTATGTATCATTCGCATGAAACAACTTTTTGCAGATTCGTGGAATAAGAGTGTAAAATATCTAAGGAAGAATGTTGGTAAACTAGCCTAAAGAAATTTTAGCTACTTAGATGCATCAGTGCCTCAGAAAACCTTGAAAATCTATGTGGATTTTGTTTACAAGTGAATGGTAAAAAAGTCCCGTATATGGGAATTTTTTAGAAACCCACCTTCATTTGTCAATTTTCAACATGAAATACCATTTTTGACGGAAATAAATTAATATGGTGTTTGTTACCATTGCTATCAACACTTTGAGTAAGGTTTTTCTTGTTGGCTCATGAAAAACAAAATTGGGTCATTGCAAGTGATACAATGGGGCCTTTAAGTCCTGGAAAAATAGAAGCGGTGGTACATACATGTATAAACATGTCTGATAAACGAGGACTTAAACTCTGCATAGTGGAGAAAGTTCACTGCTCACAAAAAAAGACCCATTTTTTCTTCTTTTCAGCCCAGTTATTGATACACTGACGATTTTATGTTATCAAAAAAGTTTGAAATTTTGGGAAAATTTCGATTTAATGTCGTGTCAGAACTTTCACTTTTGGAGAAGTGTGGCTCTAAGAAGAGCCGGTTACTTTCCTAACATTTCGACCAGCAAGCTCCAGCTGTTTTTCTTGATTTTCTAAGCTTTCTGTTTTCAAAGTTGTTGATACTGAAGAACTTTTCTCCCAATTTTCCAGTTTTTTTTTTTCCACAATTGTCACTCAGTAACATAAACCAGGGTAACATCGTTTTTAACCCCGTTTAAAAAATAAGCAAAATTTTGCCAATCCATCTAGGGTGAGAAAAACAAACGTACATCTTGACTTTGAAAAAACCTCTTTGGATGAGCAACACACCTGGGGCGGATTGCAATAAGCAGCCCGAGACCTGTCTGTACCATTAGCCGGCTAACGCAGCATCCACTAAGACCGGTCTATAATTGCAGCCCGCTTGAAAAATCGTGGTTCTGAAGTTTTAAAATACGTCTTAGTGAGTTTTACTGACAAAAAGCCCCATTGGGGCCGATATTTCTCACTGGGACTTAATACAAAATGGACTCAACTACAGCACTGCATCACACAGATACCGGTATACTGATAGTGAAAAGAAACTTATCAAGATATTTTTTCTATTCTCAGCAGAAAGTTCACGAATAGAGAGGCACTCAAGCATGTCATGCTAAATTTTGGGTTAGCAATAGGTGAAATTGACATTTGGGTCTTTCCACGCTAATGGGCCTATTTGAAAAATAAGTTAATAATTCCTTTCAGATGTCTTCAGTTTATCTCAAACTTAAAGACATTCCTTTGTACTGTTTGTTCTCAGGAAATAACTTTTGCCCAAAAAGGTAAGAAAATGCTGCCACGACATACATCTCTGAAAACCCCATGCACAATTTTACCATATACGTATGTAACGTGGACAGACAAAAATGTCACAATTTTGTCTGTCCACGTTACAGACGTATAAGGGGAAATTTGTACACCAGCTTTTCAGAAATGTATGTTGTGGCAGCATTTTCTTACCTTTTTGGGCAAAAGTTATCTCCTGAGAACAACAGTACAAGGGAATTTCTTTAAGTTTGAGATAAACCGAAGACATCTGAAAGGAATTATTAACTTATTTTTAAAATAGGCCCATTAGCGTGGAAAAGACCCACTTAGGAATAGTTGTTATCAGTCATAAACGTTTTAACATGGATGCATACAAAAGAAAAATATCTTGATAAGTTCCTTTCGATGGTCAGTATAAGACTACCCTGACCTAAAATAAAAACAAAGGCTATGACTCGGCTTCGACGTGAGTGGAATTGCACAGCGGTTGGTCCCTGTGCTGTGGTTGCGACGCATTCTCCCCTACCTTGGGGACGCTCTTCGGACTATTGCTGTCGCAG
Organism: Henricia sp. BOLD:AAB3569; assembly: GCA_037783545.1. Taxonomy (NCBI): domain Eukaryota; kingdom Metazoa; phylum Echinodermata; class Asteroidea; order Spinulosida; family Echinasteridae; genus Henricia; species Henricia sp. BOLD:AAB3569. The sequence continues at coordinate 1,423,999 of JBBELK010000453.1, forward strand.
TTCTCCATGGCTTCAATCTGCGGTTTCTCCGTTGGCATAGGGGTTGGCGCAGGAGGCGTCGGTGGTGCAAACACGGTTGCATAGGGGAAGAGTTGGTGGCACGTGGTGCGGTACGCGGTGGCCGTGACCTCAGACTTGAAAAAGTCGTTCAGGAGGGTGTATATGTGTGCGCAGTTCTGTAGAAAATGTGGGGAATAGGAGAAAAAAAACTTTCAGGAAAGTTCATACTTCGAGCAAAAGCAAACACAGATTTGATGTCACAAATTTCCAATATACGTTCGTAACCGGGACAGACACTTGTGTTACATTTTAGGCCGTCCCAGTTACGAGCGGATATTGGAAATTTGTACACAGGGTTTTTAGAAAGGCATGTTGTCACACTATTTGTAACCTTTTTTGGGCCTAAGTTATCTCTTTAGAACAACTGAAACCTATTTCTTTTATATATTGAGACCAGACAAAGATATTTTCTGGAAAATATGGTCTGTGTTGCCAAAATGCCCCCTTTACCGTATAAAGACTCAGTTCTAGAAATCAGTGGCTGATCCAGGATCATTAAAATACAAAAATACAATGGAAATTCCTGGCCTTACCCGAACATTCCTGAACATAAATGGGCACTGCCCAGAATGTCCACTATATTTTTGCATTTTAATAGTCACAAAAAATGACCAGAATGTGTGACATCCGACTTATTTCACTCAGTGACTGTACCTGTAAAGTCTTGTCTGTGAGGTCATCTCCGAGATACGTTATGAAGGACAGCGCCCTCTCCAGACTAGATGGATCCAGGTGGAACAGGCATTTTGCTCCTGTACTCAAGAAATAAGGAGTTTAAGATTAAGTTTTTTGTATTAACAGCTGTCGTTGTGGTTGAACATCCAGTGAGAGGCAAAAAAGGCAAAGCTTTGAAACAAAAGGAATTCCTACAGGTGGCCATAAAACCTGTGAAAGAAAAAGGAAAAGCAAGGGGCATGCGCTGTATCCGCGCTTTGCTGCGGGCGCTCAACTCCCAACTCCTTGGCTTTTGCATTTAACCCGGCGATAGAGCCGACTACTGCTCGGGTCTGCAGATTCCTTCCCCAGTGCAAGCACCAGGTACCCATTAACGACTGGGTGGCCGGGGCCCTCTACATCAGCTGACGCTGGTGGTGATGTACAGCTACGTTTTCCGGACCAATGGAAAAGCCTGCGACCACTTAGAGGTTCGCACCCACGACCCTCCGATTGTAAGCCTGACGTTCTACCGCTGTGCCACAGTGCTGTACATAAACCCTGTGAGCACCCGTTTTAACCACTTAGTGAGCCAAATCACGTGCCAGCCGGTACACTTTTGTGACAACTGAACACCACTGTTTTTTGTCACAACATTCAAGAAATTTGAGGCCAAATTTTTCTACAACTTTGCTCATGAATATGAAAATAACATTAACATAACCAAAAAAATTGTAATTACACCTTGAAAACAGGTTTCAAAGTTAGTTCTAATGAGAGTAACAGTTGTCTAGCACGGATTAAAGTGACAAGTTTCCTATTTCAGGGCTCTTTAAGAATACAATGATGATCAAAACATACAGAGCACCCTTTGAAGGATAACAAGAAAAACCTTAACCTACCGACTGTGCGGTGTTCCAGTGAATGTGGATGAGCATCAATAAAGTCTTTGTTGAACGTCGTCAGATCCTTGCCGTCTAGTAATCGCTCCAGTTCTCCTGATAACACTGTCTGAACAGGCTCGGCTAGATCACCTCTCTCATTCACTGAACCAAACAAAAAGATGAATTTCGTCTTAATTTGCCTCTACCAGATTTCAGAAGGAAAACAAATCTGGGTTTAAAGCCAAAGAGTATGTGCCCCTGTGTAGGTCACTTTACCACAAATTGCCTCTCTCCACCGAGCAGTAAAATGGGCACCAATTAAGGCCTGTCTACACTATCAGATTTTTGTCTGTCGGACAATATCTGTCTTGTCTGTCAGACAAATTTCTGACAGCGTGGACTGTGTGTCAAAAACCATCAGACACCGTCAGACACGATCAAACTTGTCTGCCAAAAGATTGAACGTGCAGCTAAATTCAGACAAAGTCTGCAGTCTGGACAGACAACAGCCAATCAATGGACAGCTTGATAACATGTGACCTTTTTGTAGCCACATGATTGAACAAAATCATCAAACATCATCAGACTTGTCCGACAGTGTGGACGAAGTTTTCAAACAAAGTCAAACAACATCACACAATTGTCTGTCAGACAAAAATCTGATAGTATAGACAGAAGGTGCTGTATGATTAGCTCATTGAAATGCAAACTCACAAGCGAGTGCCCTAAGCCCCTTTACCGGTACAGTTGTATGCAATATACATACTACTTACCATCATCCAAACATGAAGCGAGAGAAAAATCATATGGGCTTTATCAGGATTCTAACCTGAGACCTCCGACTCCTCGGGCAGATCATCTACCAGCAATCAATGTGATCTATTCTCACCTTTGATGGCTAGCTTGATTAGACATTCATGGAGTGCAGCATTTGTTGGGTCTATAGAGTGCCCTCGCTTGACGGCTTGCAGCATTAGTAACAGCTTGTCTGCAAAATGAAAAAGAGTGGACAATTATTAATAAAGATAGATTACATGATTGGAAAATTGGCATATGATGGTGAATGGACCAGTGAGAATGGTATACAAATAATGAATGTTTAGGAGTTCAATGGTACGAATATTTTCATTAGTTGAAAGATGGAATGTTCTATTCAACGAGGCGGAGCCGAGTTGAATGGAATTATTTCATCTTTCAACGAATGAAAATATTTGTTCCATTGAACGAATGAAAAACATTCATTATTTGTTTTATATAATGCCCAAAGAGATCATTGTAATTTGATTAGAAAACATCCGACAGCCTGAGAATATGAAAAAGTACTTAAGACCCTAGTCCCTGACATCCCTTGCATCACAATGACCGAATCCAACTCATCTACCACACGTGCGTCTTACGCAAACGCATCTGGTTCAGTGTTGTGCAATGTCACGCGCGAACACGAACACGCGCTTGCAGTAAAAATGCATGCAGTGCGCGTGCCGTGCAATGGAAACGGGCGCCCCGTGCAATGGAAACAATCGTATGGAACGAAAATGCACGGTTGGTGACGTAGCATTAAATGGTTAAATTATTTAACGCCATGTGACCTGCTATCGTCCAATCAAATGACAGGGATCTACTTGGGCGTTATATAAAACTCAATCATGAATATGTATGAGAAATGGTAATAACTATTTTTGACTTTATCTGTGCCCAACCTGTGGGAAATGCATTCTACACATAATAACATTTGCAATTATAAAGAAAAACCTAGACAATTCCAAACTTGTATGATTGTGAAGAATTTCTTGAATGTGTCTTACCTTTTCTAATATATATTTCAAAAGCTAAGATGTGTGTTTGTATTCTGTCCTTGGCCAGCATTTGTAGAGGCTTGAGGAAGTAGATGGCTTGTTCAAGGGGCTTCTCAATCTAAAAATAAAGAGATGCAACGTGAACATTTACACAGTAGTAATAAGAATATTCGGTTAAAGGGCCCCTTATTTAGGATTTTTATCAATGAAATATATGCTTTAAAACCACTTTACTCAGTTAAAGTCATAAAAATCCCATTTGGAGCTTGCTTTGGGGGTTAAAACAAAGGTTTTTAGTTTTTATGCTAATGAAAATATGCATATTCATGACCAAGGTCACGACGTCACAAGAGGCAAACACAGGAAAATCGCATTGAACTGTGCACAAAAGATTCCACTTTTTTCTCAATTTTCCTGAAACTTTTGTAATCCATGGCTGTTTGAGTTTGTTTTACATGTTGCCTGCTGTAAGCCATGACAAAACTGGGGGTAGAAACTGCAGCAATTTGCCACAAGTCCTACTTGAAGTCTTATGTTTTTTCTTAACTTTTCCCTTCTGTCTTCCTTATGTGATGCACTCAAAACAGCGCCCTCTGTCTGTGATTTATTGCAATGAAATCTTCAAAGTTGAAAAATGCCACCTTTTATTGATTTTACATCGAAACGAACAATAGTATGTCTTGCAGAACAAGTAATCTGTCATTATGAAGCAAAGCTTAGGCACAAAGTTGTTTAGGATGTCACAGGCCCTACGAGCATGTCCAGTTTTTCCAGAAAATTGATTTAATTTTAACCTAATAATCATGTGAAATACCTCTCCAAAATACTATCCATGGGAAGAAAACAGGAAATTTGCAATCTCAAAATTCGATGTGAAAGCAAAAAGGTTGGTGTAATTACTGCACTGCTTTTCGGAACCGATAATTTAGTTTACAAAACATCGGCGGTTTTTGACAATATCCTTAAAAATATACGGATTGAGAACGCGAAATTTTAGAATAGTAATGAGAAAAATATGAGAAATATGGTATCAAAATCTCAACACCCATTGGTGTTAAAAAAAAAAAATCCAAATTGTTCTCTGACCAAACGATTGATAAAAGTTAACGTTTTATTGGTCAGTAATGTGTACGTACACCTCTTGTGGCAAGGATAATTGCACCAGCCCCCGTAAGAGCCGCTAAGGCAGGGTGTGTCACTCTGCCTAAAGTGCCTCTCTGAGCTCCTAAACTTCTAGGGTTGTTTGGGAGACGTAAGGCTCTAGAGGTCAGCTTATCTCACATAGGTTCAATCAGGATTCTCCCCAAAACGAGAAATGTCACGTTTTATTGCTGTGGGAATCACTTTGCTCAAACAGATCCACTCTGACCTAGAAGAAATCATTGAATCAGTCAATCAGTGCCTCGTTATCCACAAGTCCACTGTTTTCAAAATAAATTATGTTCTGATCAAGAATTGATCACGTTCACAGACGCCATCTTCGTAGGAAAAAACTGCTATTGCGGATTTAAAGCCATAGAGTACGCGCACGTACACGCTGGAACATGTTCCAAACACGCGCGCGTGTTGCTCGAAATTTGTTCGAAATACGGCGCAACCGATGTGCGTCACAAAAAATATGATGCACATGGCAATTTGTAGGAAGTGACGTCATTTGAACGTGATCAATAGACATCTTTTTTATATTTCAAATTTGTATGAGATCTCTCCATCATCCTCACCCTAGCAAGCTTATCCGGCACCAGTTCCTCCTCCTTGGGCCCATCCAGGTCAGGATCATGTTTGTTCTTCCCCGCTGCGGTCTTATCCCCGCCCACTTTGCCTTTAGTCTCCTCCTCCCTCTGCTGAGCTTTCTTCTGGGCGCGGCGTTGCTTGCTGCGGATCTTCTTGAGTTCCTTGGGGCTTAGGTTCTCTGTGTCCAGGTCCTCTGCCTTGTCTGCGTCCTCCAGGGGCTTGTCGTGGAGATGGACGTAAACCTAGTCAAGTTAAAAAATAAAAACATATAGGATGTTTGAAAATAAGACAAAATATCCGTCAACCAGAATTTGATAATTTAAAGTGATCTGAAAAAGACATCTCTCTACAGATTTTGAACCAGTGTACACCATACCATTTGAGAAGTGGCAATGTTATAAAGTACTTTTCAGCGGGGTCGCTGTTATCTCCCTACCTCTATTGCAATTTTGCCTGCTTTGAAGTAGAAGACATGACTCCTGATGACGTCCTCCAACCTTAGCAGACTCATGTAGGCTCGTAGCGTCATCTTGCGCATGCAGTACGTGTGGAAATCAAATTGGTCTTCAATCACCTCCGTGAAATGCTGCAAATAAGATTGATTTGGGAAAAGCAAAAAGAGAGATTCATGTATTAGTCCAATATTAGAAGACGTGAACTCCTGATGACGTCCCCCAACCTTAGCAGACTCATGCAGGCTCGTAGTGTCATCTTGCGCATGCAGTACGTGTGTAGCGGCGTCGCTAGACCATTTTCAATGGCGGGGTGTGACCATGAAAACGGTGACGCACATACAACCAGGTATCGCTGCAATTTCCATTCTTTGTGAAGTTCGAATCTTCTTTACGGTAAGTCGTATTTCTTGTTCTTTGTTTAACAATAGTGTATAAGTTCCATTTGGTTTTTTCCCTTGGTATAATTCTCCTTTAAAACCAAGATGAAAAACACCTCACCCTGTCCACCTCGTGGCACTTCTTGAGCGCTTCGCCATACTTGGCCTGTCGTTGGAAGCTGAGGGCACACTCCGTCTGAAACCACATGCATTGCATTTCGTTCAGGTTCTCCATGGCAGGCACTCCCTCCTGAAACAATACAATAAAGAGTGCTTTCATTAATAATGGGTTGAAGTAGACCTAACTTCATTCTATAGACCGTATCGAATAGCTGCCATCTTGTGGAGCAACTTCTGTTTAAAAATGTATCGGGGAGCACGAGCATTAAACATTTGTTGCCGATACGGAGTGCAATGCCTTCAACCGTTATCTTGTCTGTCTCTACTGGAGACAAAATAACGATTTTATAACGCATACTCCATTAAAAAGCGTTTCTACTGTCAAAATCCGCCAAAATACCGTTGCGCGCAAAAACCTTCTCCAATAACCGTTTAAAGCCGTTTCTACTAGAAGGATGCCGTTTCAGAAACAGTTATTGTGCTCTGTAGAAACATGCTCTTAGTTTCACAAAACCCATTGTAATGTGCAGCGCACGTGAACATATGGAATGTGTGCTATATAAATGCAATCTTTAATTAATTAAATGTTTGAAATTAACTAAGAGAAAGAGGGTCTTGATATTTCTCACCCTTGTAAACTTAGCACACATCTCCTCGGCCTGCTTAGCCTGGTTAGCCCTGAGCATGTATTTTGCACATTTACAGTTGATGAACCTGTCTGCCGTGTCCAAGGACTGGCCTTCGTCAAGGCATTCTACGGCCTTCCTGATGTCACCCGCATGCTAATGGGGACAAATAAAATTGATTTGATAAAATGTGTAATAGGGTCTTTCTAAGGTCTAGAGAATATGGTGTGATTAAAATCATAATTTTCTACAAATGCTTAGATTTTCTCTCAAAATAAAAGAAATATCTTTAACTTGTTCTATGCAGATAATTTAAGCCTTAAAGGCCTATTTTATCATTTGCAAAGACCCAATTTTGTTTTTCATGAGTTAGAAAAACCTTACTCAAAGTGTTGATAGCAATGGTAACAAACACCACATGAATTTATTGCCGTCCAAAATGGTATTTCATGCTGGAAATTGACAACCAAAGGTGGTTTTCTAAAAAGGTCCCTTGCACGGGACTTTGTTACTATTCACTTGTACACAAAATCCATATATAGATTTTCAAGGTTTTCTGAAGCATTGATGCATCTAAGTAGCTAAAATTTCTTCAGGCTAGTTTACCAACATTCTTCCTTAGATATGTTACACTCTTATTCCATCTTGCAAATGATACATAGGGCCTTTAACCCATTAGCGACCATGCATTTGTACGTGCACATCACTATACGCCCAGAATCCTGCCATGAAAATGGAATTTCACTGGTTACAAACAAGAAATTCACATACTAGTGTCTCAATCAAAAGCTGAATACTTAAACTGCACAACAAAAATTACTAGTTTCAAAAGTACATTTTATGACTATGGATTATAAAAAAAGAATCTTAAAACAAGTTATTAGCAACATCGCTAATGAAGACAAGCCACAAATGACATGTCAGCAGCTGGTGAACCATTGTGAGCTTTATGCATGTGAGCACACACACAACCGCACGTCAACTGCCAAGTGTCAAGGCGCTTGGCAATTAAACTGAAAGTTGTGGGTACGAATCCTGGTCCATGTGCCCTTGAGCAAGGCATTTTGCCACGCATTGCTTCTCTCCATCTGAGAGAGTAGCGAATGTTAATGTGTTTTATGAGCCATTGAGTGCCTGAAAGGCAGCCGGGGGCTGTGTACTCCCTAGGGAGCTGAGATGGTATATGGAGCGATTTAAAGGCCCTATGTATCATTTGCAAGATAAAACTTTTTACAGATTCGTGGAATAAGAGTGTAACATATCTAAGGAAGAATGTTGGCAAACTAGCCTGAAGAAATTTTAGCTACTTAGATGCATCAATGCTTCAGAAAACCTTGAAAATCTATATATGATTTTGTGTACAAGTAAATGGTAAAAAAGCTTTTTTAGAAAACCACCTTTGGTTGTCAATTTCCAGCATGAAATACCATTTGCACGGAAATACATTAATGTGGTGTTTGTTACCATTGCTATCAACACTGAGTAAGGTTTTTCTTGTCAACTCATGAAAAACAAAATTGGGTCATTGTAAATGATACAATGGGCCTTTAATGGAGCCCTATAATCAGGGTTAATGATAATGTGGCGCCTTGATAGAAGTTACCCCTGATATGTGCAGAGTCTTACCTTGAAAACCTTGGCCTTGACACTGAAGAGCTCAATGAGTGTTGGTGTGTGCTCCACCGCCCTGTTGACAAATTCAAGGGACTTCTGAACGTTACGTAGCTGATCGTAGTGTTGAGCTAAGAAGTATAACGTCCAGAGGAGGACGGTTGGTGTTTCTCGCTCGCTCTCTGTGTCGTCTGTGATATTTACAAAAATGTAGGATAGTATTTAAACAAATAGAAAATAAATAAATAAATCAGTAGAACTTTGCTAGAATAAAGTGTCGGCTGTAGTGGATGAGCCAACATTTGTTGGCCAACAAGGACCAACATGAAGTTGGAACTTGTTGGGCAGTACATGGATGTGCTCGACCGTGCGAACTAACATGTTCCAGCATATCTCGACTGCAGTTGGTTGCTGCCTTCACACGAGAGGTGTTGTAATCTGAGGCGTTGTAATGATGCCAGCAATGAATTTACATTTAATTTTGGAATGATTCAGCCTTGTTTTTTAGAGGAAAAAATTGATTAGTTTTGTCCGGGTGCTAACAGCTCCTCTGATGATTCTGTCCAGGCGGCGCACTCGGACAAAACAGCTAGTTAAGAACCCTGCTGGTATGCCAAAACTCCAGCGTTAAAAATTGGCGCGGAATTCTGATCTAAAGGATGAGAAATCTTAACCTTTTTTGAATCTGCCGTCGCTCTCTAAGCAGTCCAAGTATCCCAAGGCGATTCTCTCTATAACTTCCACCTTCCATGACTCCTTGTATAGTCCCTTGATGCTGACAAACGCCGTGGGCACGCCTTTTCTTAGCATCTGTTGGAGGTAGGCGTCCAACAGCCTCTCAAATTGTTCTCCTTCAAGGCAAATAAGATCCAAATCAAAGCTCAGTTCAAATGGAATGGCTTTTTATATCATTTGCAATGACCCGACGTATGTGATGAGATAAAGTCAAATCAGTCGGAACTCCGCAACCCTTGTTTTACTTGTAATAGACCTTTATCACGGTGCGTCCATCTTTGTCTTGTTCCCCATAGTACTGGTTGGGTACGATTATTGCGTCTACGTAACTGCGCGATAGCACGTGTAATCTCCTGTTGAGAATCATGCTCTCTTGATCGCGCATTGTGACGCACACAATGAACAATTTCAAAACGGGACCAAACTATTTTTTCTGCATGCCTCACTTTGGTTTTGCTGCTCTTGACGAGGTGTTTCAACACGACTTATTATAAATTCGTCTCTTCGTTCTCAGTCGGTCACGTACTTATATGCACTCTGTGGCTTGCATCATACTGGTTGTGTGCGTGACCAGTCCAGTCCACATGCACAGCATAACCTACCTATGGAAAGTGTGCGAAGCCTGAATCATGCAGCTTGTACACAGCACCCATTTCGGACCGCCCAGATGCAAGCCAACTAAGTAAATCGTTTGCAAACGATCTAAATAATGTCATCTTCATGGATTATTTTCTGGTAAAATTCTGTCCTCTCGGGCGGAAACATTTCATTGGATAGTTGCTACCCATTCACTCTTTACTTTGAGGAAGGTTTTCCTAGTCAACTTGTTGACTGATATGTTGGGCCATTGCAAATGATACAGTGGGCGTTAATTAGGGTTTGTTTTGCCCTTACCCGACGTATATTAACACTGTATACTCAGTGCTTTCCCGAGACACTATGAAAACTTCATAGCATGCTCGGGTGGAATTTGAACCCACGACCTCCTGCAAACAAGGCAGATGTCTTAACCACTCAACCACCGAGCTAGCCGGTGTTGAATGGCCGGTTCGAATCAGTTTGCAACGGAGATCGCAGCTAATCAGTAATTTTTTAATGTCTATGTGTATGCTATATCACGTTACAGAGATGGACTTCTGTCATGGTTTACCTGTAGTGAAGTTGAGAGGCTTCCTCCTTGGTACTGAGGCTTTAGGGAACTTCTGGGCGACCCTCGTGTAAATCTGCAACCTCTCGTCTTCGTTGGCAGGGTTCTTACACTTCTCCAATCCTTCGTAGAAACCCCAATTCTCTGGGTTCCTGTCCAGGAGTTCTTCATAGATGGAGATTGCTTCTGAGCCTCTGTTAAGCTTTATAAGGAGCTCCGCTAAAAGAGATACATTTTTTAAAGCTTGTATACAGGATTAATTTCCCAAAATATCCCAAAATTGTAATCACCATTTGACTGAAAAAAAAACCTTACTCAAATTGAAGATAGAAGTGGTTCCAACTGTCCAATAAAATGATTCCGCTTGAGATGACATATTTTTATCAAGAAAATGATAATTGAAGACGAATTTATAAAAATGTATGTGCACACAAGTTTTTTACAATGGCGCCCTCATGTGACAAAAACATGAGCCTGTGATTACTGCAGTATTATGGCTCCGTTATCCATCCAGTACAACCACGGAACCAGCCTAAAAATAAGACGGCGGCTTCGCATGATTTCTTGAAAGCATGGACACCGTTTTTCCTTGTTTTCTAAGAATGTAGATAAGGTACCGAGCTGACTTATACACAGGTTGGTTTTTATCATACACATCCTTCATCACATGTGAAGATACCGGTAACACCGTTTTAACGTTTTCCCAATGTAATCTGTCTTTAAAGGCCCTATGTATGTATCATTTGCAAGATAAACTTTTTACAGATTCGTGGAATAAGAGTGTAACATATCTAAGGAAGAATGTTGGTAAACTAGCCTGAAGACATTTTAGCTACTTAGATGCATCAATGCTTCAGAAAACCTTGAAAATCTATATATGGATTTTGTGTACAAGTGAATGGTAAAACCTTCGGTTGTCAATTTCCAACATGAAATACCATTTTGGACAGAAATAAATTTATGTGGTGTTTGTTACCATTGCTATCAACACTGAGTAATGTTTTTCTTGTCAACTCATGAAAAACAAAATTGAATCATTGCAAATGATACAATGAGCCTTTAAGCTTTTAGTAGTAGAAAATTAATACTCTAGTGCAAGGGCCCAACTCCATCAAAACTGTTTATGAGTTATTGAGAAAATAAAATTATGTAACTTCTGTGTGGACCTGGATGATGAGGTGACATATTACATGCTATGGGCCGAAAATAAATCCAAGTGCAGATGCACAGAAGAATTACCATGATGGAATGTTAAGAGTGGCACGCAGTAACTTTATACAAAAATTAGTCCAATGCGAACATAGCTTTAGACGTAACAATTTGTGTAAGACTCACCTCTTGTTTCTAGTATTGATATTTGGTCACATATCTGCGTCTCATACTTCTCGAGATGTTGTAATGCTTTCTCATAGTCCTCCGACTCCCTGTACACTTGGTTCTGATACAGCAGAAACTCACTGAGCTCGTAGTCATAGGGCTTCACCTGTACACACACATAAATAGCCATTTTAAATTACTATACCTCATACATATTCATAAATGAGTCCTATTGATCACGTTCACATGACGTCACTTCCTACAAATTGCCACGTGCATCATGATTTTGAGCGTATTTTTTGGTGACGCGCATCGGTTGCGCCGTATTTCGAACAAATTTCGAGCAACACGCGCACGCGTTTGGAACATGTTCCAGCGGTCTAACACAGACCTACTTGTGGGGTACAAAACACAATGGAACAATGGTACCCCATAAAGAAATTCAAAAGGAACAGTGGTACCCCACAGAGGAATTCTAAAGAAAAGGGAAAATAGGACAACAATGCAAGTACCCCATAAACCCCTGTGTACACAGATAGGTGTGTGCGTGCACCTACTTTATGGCGTTCAATACGCAGTAGCATTTTTTTCTACGAAGATGGCGTCTGTGAACATGATAAATTCTCGCTGCTCGATTCACGATCATGTGCCAGTAGTAATTTGTGCTACCTGAACACAGTTTGCAAATACTCATCTCCGCGCGCATGTCAAACACAAACGTAGAAAAGTAGAACAAATTCCCAGCTGCACAGGAATTCATTTACTCTGCACGCACTTTATAAAGCAATCTTTCCTGGTTATATGAGAATGTTTACTATGCACGCACTTCTATACAAAACAACCGAGTGTAGTGCACACAACACGTGTAGTCAATAACCAGTGCCTCACCAGGGCTGCTTTCGAGCGCGGCACCAGGTATCCCTGGTGCTCCATGGTGCTCGCCAGAAAGCGTGTGTATGCATGTGTGTGACGTAACGTTCCCAACACCTAGGAGCACCAGGGACGAGCGCTCGAAAGCAGCCCTGTTGTGTTTCTGAATGCCTCTAGTATCCCGAGTGCCATGTCAAACTCTTTAGGGTGATAGGCCATGGCATAGCCAATCCAAGAAGCTCTCTGGCCTCATGTGACGAGGTCATTGACTTGTGCCTCACCTGTTGTGTATTTCTGAATGCCTCTAGTATCCTGAGTGCCATGTCAAACTCTTTAGGGTGATAGGCCATGGCATAGCCAATCCAAGAAGCTCTCTGGCCTCATGTGACGAGGTCATTGACTTGTGCCTCACCTGTTGTGTATTTCTGAATGCCTCTAGTATCCTGAGTGCCATGTCAAACTCTTTAGGGTGATAGGCCATGGTATAGCCAATCACATGAGGCCCTCTCTGGCCTCATGTGACGAGGTAAATGACTTGTGCCTCACCTGTTGTGTGTTTCTAAATGCCTCTAGTATCCTGAGTGCCATGTCAAACTCTTTGAGGAGGTGATAGGCCATGGCATAGCCAATCCATGAGGCTCTCTGGCCTGGCCGTAGAAGAAGCAGTTGATACCGTGTGTCCTGCATATAAATACAGGTAAGAAAATTTTCCATATACGTATGTAACGGTGGACAGACAAAATTGTGACATTTTTGTCTATCCACCGTTACATACGTATATGGACAATTTGTACACAAGCTTTTCAGAAATGTATGTTGGTGGCAGCATTTTCTTACTTTTTTGGGCAAAAGTTATCTCCTGAGAACAGTACAAGGGAATTTCTTTAAGTTTGAGATAAACTGAAGACATCTGAAAGGAATTATTGACTGATTTTTCAAATAGGCCCATTAGTGTGGAAAGACCCAATTAGCAATAACTACATGTGCAGAATTTTGAATAAGTTATAATTTCTTCATGTTGTGATCTTGCTTTTTAAAGGCAGATTTCATGATTGGAAAACTTTTAAAAACAGGAACAGCAGCATTACAAAACTAAAGAATAATGTTGATAAACATAGATGCAGTAATACTTCAGAAAACCATAAAATCCATGCATGGTTTTTGTGTTGAATGAATGGTATAAAATTGTCCATAGACAATTTTTTAGTACCTTCATTTTACATGGGAGAAAAAAAATCATGTGGTGTTTGCTGTTATCAACACTTTTAGTCGGGTTTTTCTTGTCAACACATGAAGTAACATATTGGGTCACTGCAAATGTAGTATTGGGGCTTTAAACTGCTGGTTGAAATGAAAAGTGTTTGCTCACCCGATATCCTTCCAGGTCCCGCATCTGGATTTGTAGCAGTGATAAATCCCGCAGAATTTGGAGATTGTCCTGACAAAGTGTGTAGAAAGAAAAAAGCATTAGCATGGTTGGTAATATAGATTGCTTTCGGCCACGTGCAACATCCAGGAATGTCTGGGTGTCACCAACCGCATGCGCCAATCGACGCACATGGGTGTGCGTAAAAAAAATACCCATTCGCGTGTTTCCATTCGAAAATGTCACACATGCGCGTTTCGATACATTCAAATTTTTCGATACATTCAAAGTTTTTTACTTGATCACGATGTAGCCTGAACACATTTTAATCTTACTCCGTGCAACAGCCATGGCGCAACAGAGGTAAGTAAAACCAATATGCTTTTTCAATCTTTTTGTTGGCTAGCACTCAGGCCACGTGGGTCATGATCGTCAACTGACACCCACAATGGTGGAAGGCATGACGTCACCATAAAGCAGTCTATTGCCCCAAAGACTAAAATAAGATTGTAACATATCTTAGGAAGAATGTTGGTAAACTAGCCTGGAGAAATTTTAGCCACATAGATGCATCAGTGCCTCAGAAAACCTTGGGGTACCGTGGCCGAGCGGTTTAGGTCATTGACTCGCAATCCGTAATCATAGGTGAAAACTTGGGGTTGCGGGTTCGAACCTCCCCACGGCTACGGTACCTGTGCCCTTGGGCAAGGCACTCAACCACACTTGCTCCATCCTTCGGAAGGGATGTAAAGCCGTTGGTCCAGTGTGTTAGGTAATATGGAAACGCACTCTAAAGATCCCAGAGCATTCTTTCGTGAAGAGCAAGGGGAATCATCCCCGGTGTCTCTGGCCATTTCTAATTCTAATTCTTCATGGGTTTCCTCACGCTTGCGAGTGACAGTGCAATGAGCACTATTGAGGAATCCTTGGTATGAATACCAGAAAGAAATAATAATAATAATAATAATAAAAATCTATATATGGATTTTGTGTACAAGTGAATAGTAAATAAGTCCCGTGCACGGAACTCTTTTAGAAAACCACTTCAGTTATCAATTTCCAGGATGAAATACCATTTTGGACGGAAATAAATTCATGTGGTGTTTGTTACCATAGACTGCCGAAGTGAGTACGTCACCTTTTGTTGGTTGCCTAGGCAATTGGATCTAAACTAAAAATCACTCAACCGTGTCCCAGTGCTTTTCCAATGGTACATTTCCCGACGGCCATGATAGTTTAGATCCAATTGCCATGGCAACGCACGTCACACTTCGGCTGTCTATTGCTATTAACACTTTGAGTAAGGTTTTTCTTGTCAACTCATGAAAAAACAAAATTGGGTCATTGCAAATGATACAATGGGCCTTTAAGCCAACTTAATCGTCATTTCTGAATTTGAAGAAACAACTGATTGATTAATATGAATACATCTGTTCAATTGGCTAATTTGAATGTTTTATATACATTGTGTCCACTTTGTGTCTTTTCATACCTTGTCCCACTTAAGGGCATTCCTGTAACATTTAATGGCTTCATCGTACTTTCTGTCAGACCGTTGCAAAAGTCCATACACGTGCCAACCTGTGGTGAAGCTTTAAGGAAAACGTCATCGTGATACTGAACTGCTAATTTACATACAGATATTAGCACATTGCCTATAAGTACTATATCGTGCACAAATCTACCAAACAAGGTGTCCAGGGCATTCACATCATTACCCCTGATCACTGGGCTCAATTATAGTGGGCTTAATACCACGAGTCACGTATTTAAAAATAAAGAAAAAGAAATATTTTCTCGCACTTAATGCATGATTCTTAAGAAAAAAAACATTACCACGCGTGAATATGTACACTGCCCCACCAGGCCGGCAAGGAGCGCACAAGCATGTCTATCATTTCATATAGTGTAAACGAAATAGCAGATTCAGTTTCATTAATTTGACGAACAAGTGACTTGTGACTCAGACTCGAGGAAAGTGACTTATGATTCGGACTCGAGGCTAATGACTCAAGACTCGGATTCGAGGCTAATGACTAAAGACTCGGACTCGGAATTAGTGATTCGACTACAAACACGGGGTAGAGTCTGTCATCCTCTTGCAATAGGGCCTCTTTAACACACTCCTTTACTCGCACATCCGAGCCCCCATCGAAATTCACGCCATTCCGTTGTGGAAGAGGTGAACAATTTTGTCTCAGCTCTGGGCCAATCAGGATGCTCGTTACATTGAGCATTCGGCATCAAATTTTTCCCACACATGCTCAGATTGTAAACACAGTGCATGTCCGATCTAAAACGGGCCTCCCACTGTGCGATTTTTGCCACGAAATTACTACGATTGGGTACGACTTGGTACGATTGTGTGTAGAGTCTATGGACAGTCTCGGGTAATCGTACCAATTCGTAAGAAATTCGTGGCAAAAATCGCAGTGGGAGGCCTGCTTAACACGCTCGGCGATTGGCTGCTTTTTATATCCAACAGGGGCATTCTGTTCCATTACATTTGTCATTCCGCATCATGGCGTCCTACAGCTTAATTTGATCTTTGTTAGCAGTTGCCTAATGTTAACGGTACTGCTCTTCGTTCGATCTTCGTTACTTAAGTGAGATGTGAATGCATGCTTTATTAACTAACGATGATTAACTACCCCCACGCTGTGCTATTGGAGAAAATGACACACATTTATGGGTTTCAGACTATGCTGTTACCCGGGTTATCTCTGGGTTAACGAAAAATTTAACCCCGAGATTACCCGGGTAATTCGGAGCGTTCAGACTACACTTCTCGGGGTTAGCAATTCTCCGGGTTAACTGCCTCAAAATCCCACTAAACCCGGGTAATTTCTAACCCTGCTCGCGAGGTGGGTTAACCCACCAATCTCAGGGTTAACGGCGGCCTTGAGACGATTCTCCGGGTTACCTTTATAATCTGAAAGTTCGAGGTTTTCTTCTACCCGGGTACGGCCATGGGCCGCGTCATCACCGCAGCCTGCCTTGTGCGGGGTTAGTTTTGTAGTGTGAAACCGATTCTCCGGGTTAATTTCTACCCGGGTAATTCAAGAGTAGTGTGAAACCTGCAATTAAGTGGTATTTTTGTCACCCGATTGCCCCTAATCCAACAGTTTGGCCGACAGCTTTGTCAAGGATACAGACATGACTCTTGAGATCGTTACGTAGTCCTCTTTTGACGAGATCGTAGGCTTCTTCCTTCTTGCCGAGGCAGTTTAAGATCAGGCCTTTCATGGACTGTGTCTCTGCAGGTGAGGAAACAGTGGAATTTAAAGGCCCATTATATCATTTGCAGATGAAACAGAATAATGTTGATAAACTGCCTTGTAGAAATTTCAGCCACATAGATGCAGTAATACTTCAGAAAACCTTAAAAATCCTTGCATGGTTTTTGTGTTGAATAAATAGTAAACAAATAATTGCAAAAATGCATAGTTCCGACCTGTCAATCAACCGAACCCGCCGACCAATCACCAAGAGCTAGCAGACGCCGCCTACATAGGTCAAAGTGCATTGCCTCACAACGACATCAACGCGATATTCTGCCCATACGTAGTACGCGGTGTTCCGGGTGAATTTTTGGTTTCTAAGCCGGGTGAATCGCTGTTCAAAGGTGAGAAAGCGAATTTTACATAGGCCTATGACATCTCTGTATCACTGGCCTTTTACTAAGTGCGTGCTACAGTAACTGTCGACCCTGAAACATGAATACCTTTGAGTTTTCTCCAATGAATCTGTGCTTTCTGTTGAAAGTCCCATTGGTCTGTGCAGTGTGTGTGGACATTTTGACGATAGCGTGTGAGGCATAGCAACATTATCCAAGGGGGGCGGGGTTAACTGGGCAATCTCGGAACTATGCATTTAAAGAAGCTTCCAGATATTTCCAGAAAATGGATTTCATCCTAACCTAACTAACAATCTTACTGTGGAAAGACTCATTTAGCAGTGAGAAAATGTCAAGTTTTCCTTTGAGAACACTTAGAATGTTTATGTCATGCTCCTTACACTTAGTGCATCGAGTCTCAACTGGCGAGGGTGTATGGTATTTTTTCCAAACCTCCTAGTGATGTCAAATTTACATTCGTGTTCACTTTTGTTTAAAGTATGAACCGGTATTTAGTTCTACAGTATTTTTTTCCTTGCAGTAAAGCCATTTACCTCCATGCTCAGCAAATTTAGGATTTGTCAGGATCTGTTTAGCAAATTTCAGCCCATTCTTGTACAGCTTCTGTTCGTAACATTTCTGAAAAAAAATGAAAACATGTTTTCATAAAAACACGATAATTTTGATGCCGTTGATAAAATGAGAAATACCGAGTGCAATCTGCATAATTGTACAAGAAAAGAAGCAGATAGACACGCCAGGCGGTGCAGTTTTCAGTGTTTATTTGGTGTTTTGGCGCTCGTGCAAAATTGTGAAATTAGAAGATCAAATAATTTGGCGGTATTTTTTTCATTCACATTGAACACGGATTTGGGTAAAATTAGTCACATAGGCTACCTAAATAGGGTTTAAATTATGCCTTTACAATGGAAATTGGAATGCGCACACATGCATCATGCTAGCCTTGTCTAAGAGCCTTGTCCAAGGGCTATGAAATTGTGTAAATCCGTGAAGAATTTGCATATATGCTATGCAGCAGCATATGCTATGCAGCGAAATATCTTGGTCTGAATCCTGACTTCACGCGCGAGGCTGGATCATAGCCTTGTTCTTTCTGTACTCGATTTGTTATGCGTTTCTTAATCCGACACAATTACTTATGCGAAAACCCGAGTGCTTACATAACATCCAATCAGAGCTCACTACTCGGGTCAAATGGTGCGTGTGACCGATTTGCAAGCATAAACGTTTGTACGTCGTACATGTGTAGTGTACAGTATGTAGGCCTGTCTGATGCAATTATGGCGACATCACACGTAGTGTTACAACTGAGGAAATCAACGGTAGTTTGAATTATGCAGCCTACAAATTGCAAATTGATGATTTTCACGAAGACCAGGGCTGCGTTCCAAACACGCGAACATTGCAAACATTTGCATCGTTCGCCAACAACTGGTACCCGACTTTTCATAGACTAGTGCACAAAAGCACTGTAACCAGTGGCGAACGTTGGCAACATTCGCGTGTTTGGAACGCAGCCCAGAAGATATCCCTCACATATTTTCTGTAAAGGTATGACGTGTTTGTGAACTCACCAACTGGGTATAGGCTATGTACGGAAAATCTGCTATTTTTCAAACGGCACCATATAAGCCAGTTCGGAGTTTCGACTGCGCATGCCTCGTGACCGATAGTTTGAGATAAACAAGCTATGCCGACCGCTGTTGTTTATCTCAAATGACCTTTGAAACAATCCCATAGTTCCTTGCGCGCGTGAGATTCCGAACTGGCTTATTGTTCTGTCAAAACAACCGTTAATCAATGAGGTTTTACGTCTTGGTGCTCTCTTTGAAAAATTAGCATAAAGGTCCCCGCCCATAAAACACATCGAGTACATAAAGAACAAGGCTGTGTCTGTGATTCAGCCTCGCGCGTGAAGTTAGGATTCAGACCAAGATATTTTGGTAACCAGACTATTTTGCAGTTGGCTACTACTTTCGCTGCATAGCATACAGGCAAACACGGATTCACACAATTCCACAGCCCTTGACAAGGCTAGCATCATGCATGTAATGTATCATTGTATGTATCCACACGTATGTAGTACACGCGTACCAGCATGTGCATGTTGTCAACACAGTCACAATCACTGCCATTTGCCAGTGGCACAAAACAAAGTAAAAACTCACTAGAACTCTCTTAAATAGAGTATTTTCTTTCGGAGGTAGTTGATTAGCCGACGGCATGTTTATGTCCGCGGCATGAGTTCAATAACCACAACAATTGTCACTTTTTATACTGATTTCTCGGTTGTCCGTTTCCTCCACCGCGTGTTCTTTTGCTGCACGATTGAAGTTGCAAGATGGCCAATCGGAATGCGCAAGCGCCGTAGTCAACCCAACTTTTGACTTCCTAATTTGGCAAGAGGGCGCCCTATGACAAGCACGTGCGTTTTGCTTCGCTCCAGGGCGCTGGGGCCGGGGATGGGCCGAGGTGCTTCATAAATTTCTATGAAGGAAATAAGTCACGCAAAGGTCACAAATACAGACGTGTGGAGCATTGTGGGTTGCTTGCTTCCAGACGAAAATTCAATAACTAGTACGCTAATGCTTATATATCCAGTGCAAAAATCAAATTTACGAGAAAATCAACTTTACAAGAAAAAGAGGTGACCTCGTGGTCACGTGTCGTATACAATTTTGCCAATGAGGGCGCGAACAGATTAGCCCATCCCAGCGCCCTGTATGGTGGGTACGATCACTGAGCATAGCGTTTGGCAAGCTCGAGCCCACTGTAAACCCACATAAAAAAAAATAAAGGTACACAGTCAGTGTTCATGGCAAAAACGGTCTAATGGCCCAGTGAAGAGTAGATAATGGTTAATTCTTATATCGCGCACAAATCTACTAAACAAGGTGCTTAGGTGTTTTAAACATGTGTGGACATAACGCCCTTTGTAACAGTTTACCAATCATGTACACCGGCCTTTAAAAGGTGGAGTAGCCCAGGGATATGGAGGCAGCGCAGGTGCAAATGCGTTTTTCTGCTTGATGTCTATCCAAGACTTCCGTTACGCGGCGCAAGAGTTGTGCAGCCTTCAAAGACACTAATACAATGAGCCTCATCGGGATTCGAACCTGAGCCCTTTGATACCCGCTGCAGATGCTCTATCAGCTGAGCTATACGGCATAGTGGTAGGCCTAGCCTATATTCCCTCAGGTTTTCCTCGTGAACCAATCTTCTCTCAGCTAGTGATGCGTGTGCTGCAAATAGTAAATTGCCAGGGTAACTGGATCCATTACTAAAGTTTAGGGAAACAGTTCACTGGTTTTAGTGTGGACCATGGAGAAAGGGTGTTCCTAGACCCAGTAACCTTGGCAACACACAAAGAGTGACGTGCGTGTTCACTTCAGTACGGCGCTTTGCCATATTTCTGGGGACTGTAGATCTTAAATAGCGCCCTCTGTAAATAAATAACACTTTGGTTGCGTTCGCTGAGCTTCTCTAGGTTGTCCCGAGATACCTTTATGCCCTCTCCTCTCTAGCTCTGAAGACATGATTATATGGTAAATCCCACTGGGCCGGCACTGGCCTTAAAATTAGATAAGCACTCGCCTTAGAGCTGTGATGGCTGACCCGGGCCAATTTCATGGCGCTGTTTAGCACAAAAATTTGCAAACCACAGAGCAGTTTCTTTGCTTATTTTGCAAAACTTGGTTGCCAGCCAAAATCGTATGTTATGTGTATTTACTGATATTTTGATCCTGTTTCTAAAAATAAAATTTGAAATAATTTTGGCTGCCCATTTTACAGAGCAAAATATTGAAAGAAATTCTGTAATACTAGTAAACAAAATGTTTGTGCTAAACAGAGTGTGCAGCGCAGAGCCGCAGACCCAGAGCGATCCTAAAAAGCTAATCGAACGCACCTATTACAATTTCCCCTCATTTCACTGGTATCCGCGTTACGTCTGTACGCGCGTTTGGTTTTCAATGGTGTCGTTTACCAGCGAAAATGACGCAGTTTCGGGCCGATATCCGCCTCTTCTCGGTTGATGGCGAAAAATTATCCAGCTGCTTACAAACTACAGCAAAAAAAACAGACCTTTTTGATGCAAATTCTTGTCTGTCACACTTTGAAACATTCGCAGGAACGTTGTGAATTGTACAGCGTCAGTGATGGTAAGTATCGCCCAAAATCTTTGGTTTTAGTGGAAGTAACGTGACATTTTGAGTCGTCTTTTTCCCGCCTCGTCATTCCTACGTTGTACGTTGCTTTGTCCACTGTGTTTTGGGGTCGGGGCCGGTTCAAGACTGGTCAACGGATTGCACTGCGTCTTCTGCTCTTTTTCGTCTGCTTCAGTTTGGATTTTCAGATTTCGGTGCAGCATGCACAAATGATGCAGTGTTTTTCATTTCAGAGTTGAGAAGTTGATCAGAAATTGTATTCAAAATTTTTCCTAGTAAATTCTTCATATTTTTTCCCCTCCAAATTTTGGTTTCTTCATTTAAGATTTTGACATTCTTTATGATGTTTTTGACCTGACACAGGGTTTCTCCAGATAAATTGAATATTCTTTTGAAAGCATCATCCTGTGTGAAAGTTTTTATCTGACGAGGAGCGGGTTGCGCTTGAAAATTTTTAAGAAATAAAAACTTTCACACAGGATGATGGCTTTCAAAAGAATATTCAATTTATCATTTAAGATTGATGTATAATAAATAATTTTAAGGCCAAATTAGTGACGTCCGAGTACTAAATTATTACCGGATTCCCTACTTTGTCTGTCGTATCTCGGTGGTGAACCACAAAGAAAGAAGAACGTCCAAATGAAATTTTTTTGCACAAAAAGTCCGATCTCGACCAAATTTTGGGAAGATCTGCTTTGCACGTTCCTTAATATGCATCAAATACATGAACTCGAGTGCACCGGCGCGTGTTATTTATTTGACAGGTTCCCATATTCCATGATCCAACTCGCCGTTGAACCAACTTGACCACTGAGCCAGTTCAACCATTTTAATACCAACTCGACCATTGTGCATTGAGTACACACAGCAGTCGAGTTGGTTCGAGTCGAGTTGGTAATGGTAGTGGACGAGGGCAGTGCACCACCTAACGTCCACGAAGGGTTAAGACTTAACCCTTCTGACAAAAATATCTCCTACGGAGAAAAAAAAGAAACTGTTTTTTTGACGGGCCCTTTGTACACAAGTTCTCACCTAAATGCCCAAATGCCAAGATAGGAAATTCTTTCCAGTTTCTGGAAAGTAGCTTCTAAAACAAATACCATTATTGTGGCTGTGTCTCGTCACGTTGGGAAAAAAAAAAAAAAAATAAAAGAATAAATAAAAAATGTTGTTGGATTCTAAAAAAAAGTATAAAGTACAAAAGCTACATTTGCGATATTCATATGGTTTTGTTTGTTGAATCTTTTTGAGTGTTGAGTATTCGACAACCCTGTACTTTTGAATTTCAGATGGCATAAATACATCCCGATTAGTGTGATAAAACTGGTTTTAAGTTTTAAACACAACCATGGATGTGGAGGGAGAAACGACAGGTGTGGAGCAGCCAATGGAGCCCGAAGTTGACCCATCGTCTATAGCATACACCGTGGAGATCCGTTTAGTTGACGATGGCTATGCCGCGTGCCCTACGCAGGGGGATGTCATGGATCAACACATCACAGTGGTTGGACATGGCAGAGAGCAGGTGACTGCGGTTCCCATTGAGGTTATAACGCAACCCAGCGAAGAGATCACCATGCATGATCATCAGACCATAACCACAGCACAGATGGACTCCGGTATGATGGTGACTTTCTCAGACACGACCCAGGAAGCTAATTTGCATAATATAACTGTAACCAATGATATGATGACGTACTTGCCCGAAGCAGGCGTTGCGCAGCCCATTACTGCTGCAGACCAGGCCCATCATCAGATCATAATGACACAGGCACCAAACATGCACGTTTCTGACCCCAGTCAGAATGTTCCGGTGTTGCTGTTACCGACAGTGGCGCAGGAGCAGGATTCAAACCAGCCTGGTCAAAGTGTCGACACTCAGGAAGATACCATCAAAGAAATGGAGATAGCCTTGGAAGCCCTGACTGGGCTGGCTTCTACGTTCAATGCTTGGGCCCAGCAAAACCCGCAGGCATTAGGGGAAACGTTACAGCAGCCACAGCCTGAAAAGGCTCATAAATTTAAGCTGGGAAAGCACAAGTCTGGCAAGCACAAGTCCAAAAAGCATAAGCCGGGAAAACACAAGAAAAAAGGTTCTTGGAAGAAGGCCAAAATGGAGGGTTTGTCTTTTGAAGTGGACAGCACAGGAACGGATATGTTCACATGTAAGACTTGCGGGAAGGTTTTTGCTACTCGATTGAAACTAAGAAACCACATGATATCCCACTCTGACGAAAGACCCTACACGTGTGAAGTGTGTGGCAGTGGTTTCAAGCGAGCTAGGTACCTTCAAATTCACAAGAAGAGTCACTTTTCAGACACGCTATTTGCCTGTCAGTACTGCGACAAGGCATATTTTGAGAAAAAGCGGCTACGTTCCCACGAAAAGTGCCACACCAATCCCCTAACGTGCCATATTTGTGGAAAGGCGTACGGTGATAGGCGAGGCCTTGTCATACATTACAGAACACACACCAATGAGAAACCATTCACATGTCGCATCTGCGGACGCGCATTCACATCAAAGGCCGGCGTCGCCAAGCACGAACGTAGCCACTCGGGATTGAAACCCTACGCGTGTAAAATCTGCAACAAAGCGTACACGCAGCCCACCAATCTCTCTGATCACGAACGAACCCATATTAACGAGAGAACGTTTGCCTGCACGTCATGCCCAAAGGTCTTCCAAGCCAGAAGCAGCCTTAGAAGGCATCGCGTCAAGCACCATCCTGGAGAGAAGCCTAATGTCGGCAAGCTTGAACCTCTGCATAGGAAGCGCATCATTAAAGTTGTGACGCCTCGAACTGATAGCATTAGCCATGTTAGCAGAGAAGAGACTGACAATACACACTACAAATATGCATGCACTGTTTGCGAGAAAAGATTTAAAAAAGAAAAGTACCTCAGGAAACACAGCAAGTTACATACTGTGGGGACAAAGGTCTGCTCCTATTGCAACAAGAGTTTTCGAGACAAGCGAGACCTCTTGAACCACGAAAGACGACACACGGGTGAAAAGCCTTTTAAATGTTCCAAGTGTGGCAAGGCGTTCGTTTCCAGCTCAGCGATGCTGCGTCACGAAAAATGCCACTTGGGCATCAAGCCCTTCATTTGTTCCATGTGTGGCAAGTCTTTCACGCGTACCACTGGTCTGCGCGATCACGAACTGATCCACATGGGAAAGAATAAACGATTTCCTTGCGTCACTTGTGACAAAATTTTTGCATCCCGTAGTGCCTTGAGGAGTCATGAGCGACTGAAGCACCAACAAGCCCAGGTTACAACGATGGAAGTCCCTGTAGAGAATGAGGAAGGAGACACTGTCAGCTTTATCAAATTAATGTTCACTGAGAGTTAGACCAGGGATACCAGTAATCAGCATTAAGGCCTGTCTAGACGAACCAACAAGTGTCTGACGATGTCGGCCGACCAAATGTTGGATGGTGTGGAGGTCACTCCAGACAGCGTCCAACAACATCCAACTAGTTGGAACATGTATGAACATGTTCCTATCACCCGACTTTGTTGGAGCTTGTTGGAGAAACGGGCCAATAGCAGATTAGAATGCCCGTCACGTATATATTGACCAACTGCGGTCAAGATATGCTGAAACATGTTGGTTCGCCCAACAAGTTCTAACTTGTTGGGCGAACAAATGTTGGCTTGTGTAGACAGGCCTTAAGGCTTGGGCTTGGATTCCATTCGGATTTGATTCCATTTTCAAAATAAAAGCTGCGCCTGACGAGTCATTTATACTATTCGTGCAAGTTGTTGAGAGTGATGACATTGAAGCATTATTTTGTCCCCCTTTCGTTTTCTGCTTGTAATCATGGTACTTAGGAAGTTTGTCACATCTACTATGTGTACATGTACTACGACATGATGACATCATGTTGAGGTTTCTGCTATTCACATGCGTCAAGTCGTCCCTCTCGTCCACTACCACAATCGAGAATACCAAAACTGCAGTCGCCGCTTTCTTGATTGTGGTAATGGACAAGAGAAACGACTTGACGCATGCACAAAACCTCAACGTCAACATATCGCAGTCCACACAGTCGACATGACAATTGAAAACTCCCCATTAAAGCCTGTACATCAGTTGCGTAGTGTGCACCCTTATCAACAGCAACTAATCAGTTATGCAACTAGGAGTATCCAGCCATGTCTACATCGTGCACATCGACACGGCAACTCAGTAAAGCCTAAAGTACATTGACGTTGCAACTTGAAGCAAATGTTGCTTGCTGTTACGTGTTATGTACTGTCGATGTGTGCCCACATGATCAAATGCACGCATGCAACTGACGGCAACTAGTTGCAAGTACGCGTACATCGACGCAACTGGGTACAACTACTTTGCCAGAAAGTAGAACATGAGCAACTCGCGGCGAACCATGGCAACTGGGATTTTTCCAGTTGCCAGAAGTTGCAAGTGCACGTACATCGACATTTTTAAGCAACTGATCAGTTGCTTCCAGTTGCCGGAAACACCAGTTGCCATTATTAGTTGCTTCCAGTTGCAATGTCGATGTACGCTGGGCATAACAAACGAAATAGCATATTATTTTGCATGTTAAATTGCTTCTGCCAGCTAGCGCCATGTTATTGCACTGTCACTGTTGATAAAAATCTGTGCACGCTTCCACCAAGATTTCTGGGTAATGCAAAAACTGTTTGTGCACCACTTGATAAAGGGGGGGGGGCGGGTGTGTTGGGGGGAGAGGTGTGTTGGGGGAGATTGCATTATTCTTGAGCACTTTTACTGGTACCTTGGTATGTACATGTTCATCTAGAGACCAATTGGGAAGGGTACATGTAGGTAATAGGGAGGTTTCGCACCGTCACGGATACCGATACGGATACGGATACGTCATGACTTTATGCGCTTCTCGTGACGCGTAACCGTAGTACACATGTTTTCATACGCGTAAATAACGGATATCGGCCTCCATACGCGTAGCATAAAAACGGATACCAGTTATGCGGATTTTTCGCTTTTTCCGTGATGGATTAATAAGTTTTATGCATTTTGTTTCTTTGTGATGTATCCTCCATGAATACCGATCGAATTTAATGAGTCATTCCCACGTGAAAGTGAGGAAAATCAGCTGGAAACAAAGCCAAGCGCAGAGCAGATTTAGCAGATAAATGTACATGCGCGTAGTCACACAGTGCGAACTAAAACCCAGTTCAGTGAGCGCATCAACGTGAACGGTTACCGTTATCATATCCGTATTCGTAACCGTATTCGTCACCTTGCGAAACCTCTCTATTGTCACTGTTATGCACTTAGTTTTTGATAAGTTTGGTGAGGAATGGTTGTACTTCTAATTGTTTCAGAAAGTTTCTTTTGTGAGTTTTTTTGCACTTTGCACTTCATTGTTTCCCTACAGATGAATTGAAAATCCATTTACTCTATAGTTGCTGTGCCATATCGTTCAGTTAAATTGGTAAATAATCTTTATGTTAAAACTATTTTTTCTCTGAAGGAATGTTAAAAATCCTCAGAACTACAACAGTACAATGATTTCTTTCAAAATGCTGGATATAAATGCATTTTGGCATTCAAAAAAGCATTAAATTTCTGAAGGTAATATGTTCATCTTTGAATGAAATGGGCACATTACATGTAAAATGTACCCAGAACTTCCCAGAAGTAATACCATTTGTTTGAAAATATGGTCTTGGTGTTTAAATTTACCCCTTTGCTGTGGAAAGACCCATTTTTAAATCAACACTACTTTTAGTGCATCTTTTTGGCTTTTCTGCAGATCCTACGGAAAAGCCTTTATCCGTTTAAACTTGATACGGTCATAGGTCATAGGTTAGGAATCTTGATGTTTGTGTGACATTACGATGACATCATCGGTTGCCTAATTATAATAATTTAAAATACCTTTAAAAAGTGGATTTTTTTGAGAAAAAAAGCAGCATATATGGAATATGTGGACGGGAACTAGTCTAAGGGATCTTGATGTTTGTGCAACGTGACAATGACATCAGTTGCCTAATTATAATAATGTAAAATACCTTTAAAAAGTGGATTTTTAGGAAATAAGCAGCCTATCTAAAAAATGGAACAAAGTATGGACTTGAAACTTGGTACAGTCTTAAATCTTTAACTTAGAGTCGGGATCGTGACATTTCTGTGACATCACGACGACAATGTTCTTGTTTATCTAATTTTAATACATGTAATTTTAAAAAAGAAGACCTTTGCCCCCATTTCCTATTGGTCGAACGGATGTTTGACCACTAATTTGAAAGTGATAAGAGATACCAGGATTGGGTCAATGGCATTATAGTTGGGTATGGTCAAGCTGTACAAAAATTAAGACGATGATTTTTGACCTGGTTTCCTATTGGTGAAACAGATGTTGCCCTATAATTCGAAAGTGGTAACAGATACTAGAATATAGGGTCAATGGCATTATGGTTGGGTATACATAGTCAAGCTGTACAACAATTAGCACGATGACCGGCTTTGACCTCATTTCCTATTGGTCATATGTTAGCCTATAATTTGAAAGTGGTAAGATATACCAGGATAGGGTCAATGGCACTATGGTTAGATATGGTCAAGCAGTAACAAAAATAAGACGATGACCTTTGACCTCGTTTCCTATTGGCCAAACATGTTGGCCTATAATTTGAAAGTGGTAAGAGATACCAGGATGTGGTTAATGCTATTTATCTTAGATGTGGCAAAGAGTTCCAAAAAGGGGGTAATGACCATTGATCCTAAATTTTATTTATCTTTTAATAATGTGGAAAAGCCCTGTGTCTATCTTTAAATAGCTTTTTAATATCCCAAATTATTAAATCAGAGGTCTTTTATTTAAGACCAAGACAGTATTTTGAAAATATTTGGTTTTCTGGTTTCGTTACGTCAAACGTTTTGTTAATTGATTTCACTTGACATGTGCAGTAATTTATTGTTATTGAATATATTAAAAGTAAAAAAATTGTTTGCAGTTGTTTTAAATAATAGTTTATTTTTTTTCTATTGGTTCGGCTTTATTTTGTTAATTGAATAAAATATTTGTAAATTGGATAATATTGGAATCGAATTAAAGTGTTTGTACGATATCTTATTTTCTAGCTCTTTGTATGCAAATTAGTTCAATCGTACTAAATATTTCAACAAGGCAAAGCTAAATTGAATGGAACATCCCATCTTTCAACGAATCATTTGTTTTATATAATGCCCAAGGACATCTGAGAATATGAAAAAGTACTTATGGACCTTGAGGACTTAGTGTTAGTTAGGCGCGAGGTCAAAATAGAAACGGTCTGTAAACGATTCGAGTTAATCCCTTTTCAAATCGTTTCTCTGTTGACAGAAAACCGTGTGCAGGTTTAAAGGGAACTGTTTCCAACTTGGTTGGTTGGTCGATGATTGACAGGTTTACAACTAGCCGCCTGCACGAAGGGAACAAAAGGCTGCTACTGGCCGACGACTTCAAAGGGAGCCGCCCGACCCTCTAGCTGGGCGCATCCTGGGGCATGAATGCGTTGTGGTTAAACACCCTTGTTCGGGCGGTCACGTGATAAACAGTGGCAGCGAGTACGCCAGTAGTCACACAATGGCCTGTAATTCGATAAGCTCACTATTGTTCAGCGAACAGGGGCCGGGTTGAACATTGCCAATTATCTGTCGTCTGGCCAGACAAGTTGAATCGTTTGCTTGTTCACTGAAAACCGTGCAACGGTGTATCGTTAATGTACTGTTTCCTGGTATACAGACCGTTTCTATTTTGACCTCGCGCCTTACTCCAACGCTGAGTTTTACGTACCTGCAGTACTGAGAGATAATGTAGTAGAATGTTGCTACATGTACATGTACACTATCGGTAAATTTTAGCGATGTGTTTCTCCAGGGTTATAACGAGTCTCCCTATAGAGCTGCTCGAGTCCCAAGTCAAGTCAAACTGCCTTCGAGTCCCAAGTCAAGTCAAACTGCCTTCGAGTCCCAAGTCAAGTCAAACTGCCTTCGAGTCCCAAGTCAAGTAAAACTGCCTTAGAGTCCCAAGTCAAGTCAAACTGCCTTGGAGTCCCAAGTCAAGTCAAACTGCCTTCGAGTCCCAAGTCAAGTCAAACTGCCTTCGAGTCCCAAGTCAAGTCAAACTGCCTTCGAGTCCCAAGTCACTCACTCATCACTCGTCAAGTTATTTGTGTCAGTAACTTGAGTTCAAGTCAAGTCATTTAAGGTTTGAGTCTTAAGTCTCGTCAGTGAAAATCGGTCATTACACTTGTCCGTTGGTACTTGGTTACTATATTATTAGTTGTAATATCTGCCTCTTGTGCCAGACATGTGGGGGTTCAATCCCTGTATGATTTTTTTCTCATCTCATGTCTGGTTACGAACGCAACATCTGGTATGGTGCCTAATCACCATTGAAATGAAACAACCAAACTTGGGATGAGACCTCATCACCATGAAAATCAAATCGATTTTTCTCAGTTTAGTTATCTGATTTCCATGGTGATGAGGTCTAATACCAAATGTTGTGTTCTTGGCATAGAAAAGTAAGCATTCATCATTGAATTCTTCGGTTTTCCTTCAATCAAGAAGGGCCAGGTTGCAGTTGAATCCGGCCATCGCATCTCCAGTGATGATGAAATTAAGTTCAAGCTTACTGACTAGCAGCTGCACATGAAATGCTACTCGTGCCGTACAGGCACGGCCCCAGTTGCAAAGCGTACCTGAACTATAGCTCTGCCACTATGTGGGAAATCCCAATGATTTCTCCCGTTTGCTGCCTCTCTGTTTGGGGACTTGTTAGTCAGTGATACATGTATGCTTCAAAGAAAAAAATGCTAAAAAGATTGCCAGAACTCTTTTTGGTTTTTGTGAAAATGAGTAAAAAAGTTGCCGAATTAGCCTCCGCCTCGTAGGTTTATGCACACTTCGCTGGCTATGTTTGTTATCCAATCCCATGAGCCTTCGCAAATGTGCATTCTCTTCCACAGAGTGTTGCTAGTATGGAGCTGGCTGACCCCCCTCCTAGCCTGGAGGAAGCCTACCGTACCTTGTTCACACCTGGGGCACTGTCCTTCATTGGCCAGATTGCAGCCAATTTTGATCAACGAGTAGAACAAGTAAGTGTGAACTAGGCTTAGGACTTCAAACCAAATGTTTCAAATGTTTGGTTTAGATGTACAATGTATTTGATTTAAATGAGGTGTTGGGATTTTGATACCATATCATTTGTAAAATGTTAGTACATGTAGCATATCTATTTTTACTATTTCCAACAATTTGTAATCCTTTTTATATTACCTAGATGCTAAATGACAGAGTTCTCAAGAAGGCACATCTGGACAAGTCTCGGAGTCTGCCTGATTTCTCTCCAGACACCAGCCACGTCAGGTCGGGATCATGGAAGGTAGAGCCTGCTCCACGAAGGCTTAGAAACAGACACGTAGACCTCGGCGATGTTTCCCCGGCTAATACCAGGCACTTCATTCAAGCACTGCAGTCTTGTGCTCAAGGCATACAGGTTAATATTTAATTCCTTTCAAAATAATAATGTGAATATTTTTGTATGCACATATGCAAATTATACTGACCAAAGTGCTCCTGCACTTCTAGGGCATTTTGGGAGATGTGCGGATCCAGAGGTCAGCTAGCTCATATCCCATGCAGGTTCAATCAGGTACCAATAAAACAATACATGACAAGACTACGTAACTAGACTTAAAGACAGATTACATGATTGGAAAACTTTTTAAAACAGGAACAGCATTGCATAACTAAAGAATAATGTTGATAAACTTAACTGCCTTGTAGATATTTCAGTCACATCGATGCAGTAATACTTCAGAAAACCTGAAAAATTCATGCATGTTTTTGTGTTGAATGAATGGTAAAAGATTGTCTGCAGCAATTTTTTTTTAAAAGCACCTTTGGCATTTTTTTTACAAAGGTACCATTTTACACTGGAAAAAAGATCACGTGGTGTTTGTTACCATTGCTATCAACACTTTTAGTCTGATGAAACGCAAATCCACCAGTTATTGTGTTTGAAGGAATAAACGGAACATTTGCTTTGCTATTCACCTTCCAGACAGATTTTGACGACGGCCATTGCCCAACATGGAGCACTCAGATCAGAGGCATGTTTAACATCTACCAGGCTGTTCATGGCAGGTTGTATAGGGACATGCCCTCCATTGAGAAGTTGCCGGTACTCATGCTGAGGCCCAGGGCGTGGAACATGGTTGAACACAATATGCTGGTTCGTTTCTCTGGTTGCTTTTGATAACTCTTTAGTCACTGTACCACCCCAAATTGTCCTGTCCATTAGTGTAAGTCACCTAAAATTGTTTCCCCTCAAACCTCCCCCGGTCTACCCCACCTAAGAAGTGGGAATTGTCACTTTTTGAAGGTCAAAGTCCACAGCCCTAAAGCCCGCCGCACACCTTTGCGGACCATTGGATCCGGCAAAATTAAACAAGTTTGATTTGCTATGGTCAGACTGGCCCAAATTGTTTCAGGGCACACCTTTCCGGTAAATGGTCCGGTTATCCGGTTATCCGGTAAATCGCAAAGGTGTGCGGTGGGCTTAGAGCAAGTGTATGATTTATCACAATCCCCACCCAAGGGTGCAAAACATGCGTGTTTGCTTCCATATGTGCTGACAATTTTTGTTGTTATGCTTCAAAATGTGGTAAAAAAATATGCGAGCTTCTGGCAGCGGCTTTTTGTCCGGAAGTACCATAGACATTTCTCAAGCATTGTAGTGATGAGAGAGTTGACATGATTTTTGTGACTGATCTTTAGGTGAACGGCAAGGAGGTACCTGGCCCCATTTTTGACTTTGGGCTCCTCATGTTTCACACTGCCAAAATTCTTCATTCCAAGGACAGTGGTCCATTCTTCTACTTGTCCAAGGTACTGTGCTCCTGTCAGAATAAAAACGAATTTACCCTAAATGAAGTTAAAGATGAATAAATTAAAAGTCAGTGTTGTTAGACTCAAACTCGAGACTCAAATTTTTCTAACTTGATTTGACTCGAGTATCCAACCTCAGTTGACTTAAAGGAAGGGACAACACTTGCAAAGGGTTGCCTAACTTTGTACGCTTCATGTAAGTCATTATCTTTTGCAGTTCGGTGCTCGGAGTTGGAAGGCGTGAGTCGGGACACAATTAACAGATTTTACACACTTAATGTTGTGTGGGAGTCGGGAAACCAGGCAACCATCTCGATGTCATCCATGCAATCATTGCATGGTTGACATCATCATCCCTTTCAAAATGTAAAATATGGCGCAGCACATAGTTGCATTAGTTGCAGAGTTTATCATCAAAATGAATTTGGTTGCCGACATTAAAACAAGATTCTCTGATTCTCATAAAGGTTTATGCCCTGGGCAATACATCGGTAATGTTTTTGATTAAATTACCGATAACTTCAAACAAGTGTTGTCCCTTCCTTTAATTGTCACTGTTTCAAATGATTTAACAAACGACAAAGGATGGATGCACAAAAGAATGCCTTCGTTGCAGTTCATTTGAAAAACTTCTGACTTTGACTCAGGGCTTGTGATGGACTCGACAACAAGCTTGTGTGAGCAGTCTAAAATGAGCTTGGTTTTGCCTCCTTTTGCAGTTGGAGGGATACAAGGAGGCCAGACTTTGGAGGGACATCTTTGTATTTACAGAGGAAAAGGTACTGTGATACTGGTTATGAGGTAAAACCATTCTAGGTTGCATTTCTGGACAACAGGGTTCGATTTGGAAAAAAAAATATGCATGCACAAATGTGCTTTCTTCTTGAAAATTGGCTGAATTTTGCATGCACAGATAACATTTTGGGAATCACTTTAAACAGGTCCTCACTTCAAAAGGAAATCACTGAAGCAGAACAGCCTTGAAAGCGATTCCAACCTTGTTATCTACAAGTTCACTGTATTTAACAAACTTCTGTTATGATCAAGAATCAATACTTTAGGAAAATTACATTTCTTTTTTAATTGAACCGAATATACTTTTGAAAAATGCGTACTTGTACCTTGGTTAGCAATTTGTGATTATATTTAACCTGATTGTAGGACTTCTTTTATTGGTCGTTCAGCTTGGGTTAAGAACCGGCACCATCAAAGCGACTGTGCTGATTGAGAATGTGTTTGCAGCGTTTGAGATGCATGAAATACTGCATGAGCTCCGCTATCACTCCGCTGGCCTCAACTGTGGCATATGGGATTATTCAGCTTCATTCATCAATAAATTTGGTAAATAACACCCATCTGTCTTTACCAGGCTTCGATCTTTACAGCGGCCACCAGTGGCCATTGCCGCTATGCCCCAGTGAATTGCTGTGATGCCCTTTTAATCGCAACACTTCAGCTCTGAACACTACGCTTCAAATTTGCAGCAGAAATGTCTCCCGCACAAAAATAATTTGATCATTCTTCTGAATCGCACGGCCGGCCATAAAGCTGCTCTCTATTCGGTCCACATGAGCCGGCCTGGTCCCGGTAGTAGTCCGCGGCACGGCCGCTTCGCTATCGCTACACATCGCGGCATGTGCTTGCATGATGGTACTGTAGCTAGCCTTGTATAAGTTGTTCCAATACGTTCTCTGTGCAGCGGCACAAAAAGCCTGCGAAAAGCAATGCGCGTGAACACAGTAAATCCAAGCGAGTGGCTTGATAAAAGGCCAACCCGTGCCAATCGCTGTTTTGCTAACTTAAACGTTATTGGCTAGAATTTAGTACCAACGTGTCATATTAGTTTTATCGACCAATCAGCATGCGTTTTACAACAAGGTCGCTACACGTTCTTGGAAAACATATGACATGTTTTTGTGTGTATGCGATATGCACTATACTATTGCATGCAGTTGATCAGTTATGGATTAAGTGTATGTATTTGAGAAATGAGAATACATGTATTTCGAAAGTGGAACGGTATTGTCAAACAAGCTAACGGCAAGGACTGGCCGTGGCCGTCTCGAGCCTGCCACCACATGCAGCGCACGCTGAGGGTATTGTCGGTATGCATATGTATTGTGCTATTGAACGCGCCCCTGATTTACACACAGGTTGGTTTTTGTCAATCACACATGGGACAATGCCATTTTTAAAGGTTTTCCACACATGTAATCTTTCTTTAAGATGCCTGACTTTTGATTTTTGATGCTTGAAACCGATGTGTGCTCAGGCCTTAAGTAGTATTGTTACAGTCATTTTAAATCTTTGCTGGAAGACAAAGTTTTCACCTTTGATTCTTAATACTGTTCTAGGAAATCGGCCAGAATTTGTGCTTCCAGATCGCAGCAAGTACGTCAACATGCAGCGCCATTTCCTAAAGAGTTACTTGGACCTAACGATCAAGACTTGTCACGGCCGCAACTGCCATGCCACAGGCGGAATGGGTGCGACACTGCTCCCTGATAGAGAAGGGGCGGAATATCAACGGAAGATGGATCTGGCATTGCAGTATGTACAATTAGTGTCAAAAGTTTACGTACACCTTGGCAAAAAATATAAAACTGAAATTTTCTTTAAGTCTGCATAACCCATTTGACTGAACTTTGTTGGTGATTAATCAGTAATAGTGTCTTTATAATTATTTTGGCCAGAGGTGCTTTACAAAAAATGGCCTTGAAACTGATTTCTTGTACATTTCATGCGTTATGTCAGAATTCCAATGGGTCAAAAGTAAATTAGAACTTTTCAAGTTCTTTTTAAGATAACGTCAAGATGATGTCATCTAATAAGCAACAGTTGCATTACCGATGTCAAGATTAAACTCTTGTTTCCTGACTGTAGTACCGATTAATTAAAGTCGGTGGTAACATGACTCACTCGCTACTCAAGTCCAAAAGCTGAACTACAAAACATTGTGTCGTACTGCGACTGTTAATTCTGCCTATTTGTTTTTAGCACAAAGGGCATCTGTTTTAACAAATTGAAACAAATGCAAATGTTTAATAATACTTCAAATGTTGCATCCCACAGTGTTGAGTGTATTCAACTTTCTTTTTTTGTTTGTTTGTCACTTTGAAGGGCCAAGTTAAATGAGATCAAGGCTGGAGCTGATGGTTTCATGGTGTATGACATACGTCTTGTCAAACCAATGCAACAGGTAGAAAAGATTATGCAAAAATTTTGTCTGTCTGTCAGAATGCACGGTTGTATTTTTTTTTTCTTAACCCAGTCAACACCTTAAATTAAAAATTCACATACAAAACAAAATTCTGCAGAAAAGAGTGCAATCATCTTCTTTTAATATAAACTTGGCTTGCATTTACGTTTTCTATTTTGCTTTGCAACAGGGAACTGGAGTATGTGAGTTGCTTGTACATTTCACAAACTAAATTTGTGCAAACTTTCACAAAATCTCTTGCCCACTGCTGTGCTAGTTGCACTATTTTTGGCTTTGTTGGTGTCCATTGCAAAAGCACAGGGAAACCTGGATTTTTAGAATAAAGCTATTGCCCAAGCAACTAACAAAAGGTGACATTGGCTTGCAGTTGTCAAGCTTTTCAGCCATTTTAAACATTTCTTTTCAGTTGTTTGAAATGTACGCTCCCTCTGATAACCAGTACTCCGTCTTGAGACCTGATGTCAACGTGACAAAAGATGATCTACTTATCATGCCATCGGTAAAGAAAAAGATTTTTCTGTCCTCCCACATTTGGTTACTTTATTTGTCGACAATGTATCCCCACCCTATAGCCAACTAATGTACATGTATTTCTTTGCTGTTATTTCTTTCCTTTATTAGGGTGGAGTAACATTGCCAGGACTGAAGCACAATATTGCTGTTTCCATCCTTTTCATTGATTCCTGGTTGAAAGGTACGATATTCAAGTCTTTATAGACTGTATTGAATAGCTGCTATCTTGCCATTCTTTGTTCCTTGGGGGCATGCATGGTTGCACATAATACAAAATACATCTAAAACTGTTTTCTTTTTCTTTTATTTTTGCACAGAGCAAGGACACTTCTACTACAAAGGAGCAGTTGAAGACTCGGCAACAGCAGAAATATCCAGATCACAGGTGAGACAATTTGAACTGAAAGTTGGAATTTTCAAAAATTTGATATTGGTATTTTTTAATTGGCAGAAAAAAATGGTATATAACACGTACAGTAAAACTATTCCCCCAACGCAACATGGCTTGGAGAGGTGGTAGTGTTCGAACAAATCTTACAAAACTTCAAACGAAGAAAGCTATCGTCAAAATTGGTCTGAACATTTTTTAAATTGTTGGTTGACGCAAACAATTTAAAATAATATAGAATAAGATTCCCTTTTTTTCAAATATTACAAAAACCCTTAAAGAGGAAGAATCCCCCTTGACGAAAATCCAGCATTTAGGCTTTTTTCGATAGTCCAAACATCCCTCTTGCCGACGTGGATTTTTATTATTTTTTAATTGTCGGTTTTAAGTGGATAAATTGCAAGCAAAAGTGCGCTTTTCAAAAATGAGATTTTCGCGATTTCTGAAACGCTCATTAGGTATTCATGATATGCGCGTGTCCCCGTGACGCAATCCTGAGAAAGAGAAGTGTATTTTCCATTCAATACTGCACAGACCATTTTGTATGTTTCTCAGGATGACGTCAAAACTCTGTTGATAAACAAGCCAAGTGACCTCGAGCGTTTCAGAATCTCGGGTGAAGAGGGTCGGAACTGCTTTACGTTTTAAGCAAAAGCCTGTCGATTTTTTGTGAAAAACAAGTTGTGATGGTGTTGTAGACACATACACCTCCATGATAAACAGAAAAACCAAAAAAAATGTGGAAGGGGGGATTCTAGCTGTTTAAATTGACCTGTCCTTCAATTTTTGACTTTGAACCAGCGTTATAGGAAATAGTGGAGTGCGACTTTACGCTACAGCCCAATATATTTATCCTTACATGACAGATCTGGCAGTGGATCCGCCACAGAGCACGCCTCGAGGACAGAGGCGAACCCGTCACATACACCTTAGTCAGAGACCTGAGCATCGAGTTCCTCCACCAACAAATCGACGAGAACGCTGACTTTGCCACAACTAAACAGCGGAAGCGTCTGCTTATGGCAGCGGACATCTTCAAGCAGCTTGTCGCCAAGAAAACCTTCCCAGAATTCATCACAACGTACTTGAGTTTCGAGAACAGCTTCCGGACCAGCGACTGGCATGCAGCCAAGTTGTAGAGATTTGTTTGGGTTTAAATTGGTTTATGGGTCATTCCACGAGGCTGGGTACAAAAAGTGTGACATACAAGATCTTAAATATGAGTAACATTACGTACTTTAGTAAGTATATTAATTTCATAAAGAAACACATGTTACACTACAATAGAAGTATTTGTATCATATTGTAACAAAACTACAGACCTCCAAAATGTACTCGTAGTGTTAAACATATGTGGTGTCCATGTTGTGTAGGTAAGACAAATATTTCATGTTAGAGATTGGTCAGTGAAAACAACATGATTATATTGGGACACCTAGCCATATTCAGTACAACTAATATTTCACCAGATAAATAATTCTCCAGTCTTTAAATAGAAGAACTTGTACCAACGCAACATGGACACCGCTTTTAAAAAATATACCCAACCTAATGGAATGACCCTTATGGAACTTTAATTCGCAGCTTGTGGGCAGAATTGCATGAAGCTTACACTTGGAGCAATTGTGGTTAAGTGCCTTGCTCAAGGGCACTGCTACCACGGCCAGGTGTCAAACCTGCAACACTAAAATTTGAGTGTTTTGAGTCTACGACCCAAACCACACGGCCACAGTACCCCGCACGATAAAAGTCAGAGCTGTCACACTTTGTATGAGCATGGGATGTTGAACTCACCAAAATACAACTTCTGGTATGGTGCCTGATCACCATTGAAATGAAACAACTAAACTTGGAATGAGAGAAAAACCTGCTCCGATTAGGCCCTTTTTCTCTCATCCCAAGTTTGGTTACAGGATTAATAGGTATGGGAAATTGTCGCCAACTTAGGAGTTATGGGGGTATTTCTATGTATATATTGAACAAAGAATTGAAGAATTTACCTACTGTAATCAACGGCTTACTTAATTCTTAAGGTATACCAAATTGCCAATTACATGTATGATTCCATCCATTAAGAAAATGACAATTAAAGATGATTTTATATAAATTATGCATGTGCACACGTACTATTTTACAAGGTCACTCTCACGTAACAAAACTAGATTACCATGGTATTATGGCTTTATTTTGCCTGCAGTGTAAACAGGGAACTAGCCTAAATAGGATGGAGGCTTTGCACGATTTCTTGAAAACAATTTTTCTTTTTCTCTGAATGTAGATGAGGTACTGAGTTGACATTATACACAGATTGACATGGAGATCACATGTAATGCCATTTGTAACAGTTATCCAATCAATCTTTAAAAACCACTTAGTGTTACTGCTACACCAGGTAATTCTTGGAGGGGTAACTAAATTTGTGTAATGGAGGAATGCAGTTTCTAAAGTAAATTATACACTTAGAAAATTAAGTTCAACAAATGACTTGTTTCCAAAATAGTTTTATTTTATTCCTATTAATTATTATGCCAAGACGAGGAATATTTAGTTGTATTTATGATCTTTGTAAATTACACTGTTCTGTCAAGACACTAAAAGGAAGAGCATGGTGTAATTGTATAAACTTTGAAAATAAAACCATCTGATTGTAAAACGGTGTATTTCACATGCAGTCTTACTACATTACCCCCAACTTTCTGAGAGCATTGTTAGATTGTACACACCATTTACAGACAAATTTGAACCCACTATATCTGTAGATGTAACAAAGTTAAAGCAAAGAAACTGAAATCAAAACTGCTGCTTTATGTGAAGAAAATGCAATGTTTTTGTACCTAAAACGGCAAATTCTACAAGCATTACAGGGAATCATTTGACACCTCGGCAGCATTATACACCTAGTTCATGCAGGCAATGTTCTCTAGGAAACCTTTACAGCAACACAGTATACACCTTGAGGTTTGCACAACTGTATGTACGTGTAAGCTGCTTTGCGTGCCCCGCCACCCTACCCCACTTTGAAAAGGGTCTTTCTACTATTAAATTAGGGGTCCATTTTTGGTGTTCCCTGTTACATCTGACATGTTTTTGTAAATTCAGGACCCACTTTTAAGGGGAGTTCACACTGCCATTAGTTTGTACACAAACTGGTTTTCCGCTTGTGCTGGGTCAAAGTTCAATTTTTTTAAAACTTTGACTGCGGTGCGCTGACCTTTCCAACACGCAGCCAATGAGGTATCAGAGAAGCCTCAAGTTACCAGAGTAGAATTTTCTATTTTGGAAAGATCGGCGATTGGGAGCACATGCAACGCGGTGAGCGCATCGCGGCAGTGTGATTATTCCTGCAATAGTGTGAACTCCCCTTAAATCTTTAAATACTTTCTATCTCAAAGAGTGAGTACATAAAGTACAAACAATAAAAAAATTGTTTGAAGGCCATTAATGATTCTTGTATGAATTATAACATTTCAGGTGAAATGGGGACCACTAAATGTCACACGTTTGTACCCCTAATTTATAGAAAGACCCAGAAGTCTGGCAACGCCACTGCCCGTCATGATCAAATATATACTCTTCGAAAGACAATAGCACGTATACAACCACTGGCATAATATAAAAATATATGCATTAATATTGATAAAGATATCTGCTTACATTCATGTATTTGTAAAGCGTTATGCACAAGACAATACAGAGATATACATGCAGACATTTGTTTCAAGGGATATTATGCAACTAATAATGCATTTTTGTCTAAAGAATTTAATTCACAACATTTATTTTATTGAAATGTTGGTAGTATTTTATTTTTAGCTTAATGGATAAAGGCCCGTGGTTTATTTATTTATCATCAATTTCTCTGTGCAAATCTGAATAAATTTAAAACAAATTCAGGAAAATTTGTCCATGCATTGTTTTTACTATAAAAAAAACTCCATAAAAGCATACAATGTTCTACAGATGCATTCAGACGAAGTACTGTACACAATCTCTTTGAAAAAAAAAAATGTATGTGCAACACTTCACTCGTCCCAGACACGCATAGCTTATTAATACAGTATGCATTTTGGAAAAGGTCAAACATGAAACATAATTGATGGCACGACACGATCTACTAAATTAAATATAAAGAGTGGGGGAAAACTGATATGGCATGTTTCAAAATAACCGGCAGCATGCTCTACAACATCTGTTATTAAATGTGATCGACTCTGGCAAAACCCGACGCTTCTCGGCATTTCCCATTACGTGATATGGGCCCACAACTTGCAAATTTGGCAGAATCAACATCGGGATACATTCAAGATTTGTTTTGTTGTTTGAACTGTCTCAAAATTCCCCATATTATTGACAAAAAATTAAATAATCAACTAGTTTGTCAAACTTTAAAGACCAATAGCTCCATTTCACTTTTTCTGATCCGTCACTTTAATTGGTCATAACTTCGCCAAAAATTATCAGAATTTCCTCAAACATGTTTTAAAAGATACCTTTTTGTATGCACACTAAGATGATACCAAAACTTAAATTTTGAATTTTCATCACAAGTGTTGGGTTTTTGCTGGAGCCGGTCACAAATGTCTTGTGTGTTGGGCGTTGCCAAGTTTATGTGCACCCACAAACATGCCTATCTACACTGCTCACAAAAAATAAGACTCAAAATGTTCCCGAAATTTCCAATTTCTTTTAAAAGGCCCTATGTATCATTCGCAAGATACAACTTTTTGCAGATTCGTGGAATAAAAGTGTAAAATATCTGAGGAACAATGTTGGTAAACTACGGTAGCCTGAACATTTTGTAGCTACATAGATGCATCAGTGCTTCAGAAAACATTGAAAATCTATATGACAAGTGAATGGTAAAAAAGTCCCGTGCACGGGACTTTTTTAGAAACCCACCTTCGGTTGTCAATTTCCAACATGAAATACCTTTTTGATGGAAATAAATTCATGTGGTGTTTGTTACCATTGCTATCGACACTTTGAGTAAGGTTTTTCTTGTCAACTCATGAAAAACAAAATTGGGTCATTGCAAATGATACAATGGGCATTTAACCTGAAATTTCTTTGTATTTTTGACAGTAAATGATATACCAGTGATAACAAACTCACTAGATATATCTAATTACTGCAGAAAAATTCAAGGCCGAAATCTTTTTTTGGAAAATGTTTGATATTTTGTTTATGAGCAGCGTAGTCTGCACGGAAATCGTTATGCACCGGACATAAAAGCCAAGAAGTAGGCCTACAGTGCATTGCATGTCAGATTCAATTTGTGCATAGCGTGGGTTTAACGGCATGAACACTGATGTGTTTCGACATTGCACTTGCAATTTAAAGAACAAGCGACAGTCTAGCGAAGATTTTCTCCGTGTAAATTAAAGGTACATTCTGCCCCGACATCCCTGGATGTTTCGTACCTTAAAGCCCCATTACCGTACATCATTTGCAGTAACCCAAAATCTTACTCCATGAGTTGACAAGAAAAACCTTACTGAAAGTGTTGATAGCAATGGTAACAAACACCACATGATTTTTTGTCTGTGTAAAATGGGAGAAATTGCCAACGGAAAGTGCTTTTTAAAAAAATACATAATTTGCAAACGATTTTTTTTTTACTATTAATTCATTCATGTGGCTGAAATTTCTACAAGGCAGTTTATCAACATTATTTTTTAGTTATGTAATGCCGTTGTTCCTGGAATTCGTAAAAATGTTTCATCTGCAAATGATATGCATGTAATGGGCCTTTAAATGCACCAAGCCCCACCCATGTAGTGAAACCAATGTCCCTCGTTGACAGAGTTCACTTTATATAGGCTGTATTACAAGGCTGTAATATGTATGAGATAGGGAAAATGCACATTAACACTTTGCACATTAATAGACCGTATCGCCGCCATTTCGTGGGGCACCTTTTGTTACTTAAACCGTTCAACAATGGAAGCACAATATGTGCAACCATGCATGTCCTCAAGGAACAATGAAACTGCCCCACGATACGGTCTATAGATTATACCAGCATAAATTTTTACTATGAAATGTACAGGCAGACCCATGCACTAATTATATGCATTGGTTTTACATGCATACAGTGAAAACCCGAATCAAACCAGTTAAAACAGCCGAGATAGCAGTGTGTTATCACTGAGCTCTATAGACCTTTATCACGGTGTGTCCCTTTTTGTCTTGTTCCCTATAGTACGTGTTGGGTACGATCAGTGCGTCTGCCCGTATCTTCCGTTGAGAATCACTGTCCATGCTACGCGCTCTCTTGATCGCGCAACATCTCTGCCATTGTGATGTGATGCACACAATGAACAATTTCAAAAGGGGACCAAACTTTTTTTCTGCAAGCCTCGCTTTGGTCATGTTCATTTTAATAGGAGAAAAAGGAAGATGGCCGCACCGTGATAAAGGTCTATTATACTGTCAGTATAATAAAGCTCAGTGATTCTAATGTATTGCCAAAAAGCGTGTAAAAGCCCATTTTTTTCTATTTTCAGCAGAAAGGTCAAATTGGGCACTTCACAAATTGGGCAGTTTACTCAAGCATGTTGTGCTCAATTTCAGGTTACCAATAGGTAAAAATTAACATTTATGAATAGTCTGTTGTCATCCGTCATAAACGTTTTAACATTATAGATGCATACAAAAGAAAGTTTCTTTTAATGCTCAGTATATCATAAGCAGATGAAACATTTTATTAAATTTCTTTTGATGAATAGACCGTATCGAATAGCTGCCATCTTGTAGGGCAGTTTCTTTCTTCCATGAGGACA
Source organism: Henricia sp. BOLD:AAB3569 (assembly GCA_037783545.1). Lineage (NCBI taxonomy): Eukaryota > Metazoa > Echinodermata > Asteroidea > Spinulosida > Echinasteridae > Henricia > Henricia sp. BOLD:AAB3569. The sequence continues at coordinate 1,467,360 of JBBELK010000453.1, forward strand.
TGCATGGTTGTGCATTTCGTATTTATAAACATGGTTGACGAATTTAAACAACAAATTGAGCCCATTTTCTGTTGGAACACTTTAGTTACATGTACCTTGATAATGGGTAAAAATTTTCAATCTTCAATTGTTGAAATGCTTTCTTGATTGTGAAATCATCAATGTTTGGGGAATCCCTAAAGCCCCAAGTTGGTAAAATAACACAATTCTATGATCAGGTGGACATTTCCACAAAATTTGTAATTATATATTTTGATATAAACTGACTTTAAATATGAAAAAGAAAATCTGCAAAAACATGTTTGGTGTTGAATTGTTGTGGAAAATGTACTACAAATTTATTTTCGTGGGAAATTTGTAGGCATGGGACCATTATTTTTCAATAGTTCTTAAAACTGGCAAGAGTAGGTGCGACTTGGCATTTACAAAAACACATGCCAGTAAACAAGCAATGAAAGAAATATGGTTTGTTTCAGTTGTGTCCCATTTGAGGAAACGTTTTGTTTCAAGACATGCATTTTTTTCCATGTCCTTTTTTTGTAACGTTACTAACCAAGATTAAAATCTTTATTACGATTCACAAAAAGGGGCTAAATGATTTTAGTTATTACATAACTGTCCAGTACATGTAGATGTTGGTGAGATGCATTGATAGTATACCAAAATGGAGAACGGACAGGCTTGCGTGTTGATATAACAGAGGATATAGAGCTCCAGTAAATTGCTAAATTTGTAACATTACTAATAGTGGAATTTCCCTTGTACAATAAATGGAATGTCATGTGTCAAAGCTGTTTTCCTGACCGTCTGTGCACTGTGGGTATAAACAGGATGTGCTAGTTTCCGATTTTAGCATAAATAAGTTGACATCAAACTTCTGCCCCGTCGAATTCAAAATTTTATAGGTTTATTTTAATGAGACACGGCAATAGTTTGAAGCTTAAAGCAGGTCTAAATAAAGCCGCCCTTAGGTCGATCTGCGATTATCTTGTGCCGCAACGGAATACTGGGCATCAAGCAAAAAAGTACCCCTCAGGTCACAAAACTGAACAAATCGTGTGAATATCGCTGAACATGTGGCAGCTCAACGTAAAATAATCGGAATCATTGCTCATGTCATGCACGATTCTATGTGACCAGGATTCCATGGCGTGATTTTCCGCATGCTGATTGACTGAAGGAAAACGGGATCTGCATGAAACGTGCGCATCACGCGCGCATCTGGTTTTCTTCCATAGAACTTGCCTGTGACAATCGGCATTACGTCATAAAAGTTGAACATGTTCTATTCATTATTTTTATCGCCGCTTGATGCCGATTGTCATAATGTCATCGGAACTGCACACAGGTCTCAAAACAATCACCAACTAATTTGATGCCGACAGGGAAAGCTCAGGCACAACTTGGTCCTAAAAAACAAAAATCGCCGACTGTTCTGTCGTCGCAATGTTGACCTGAGGGCAGCTTCACCTTTTCTTGCTCGTTTTCAGTTGTGTACGTATTCCCCAAATCACTCCAAAAAAAATTTAAACATTTTTAAAAAAAATTGAAAAACTGAAATACTAACCCTATTGCCTTTATACCCAAGATGCATATATTTGCACAGTAAATATTAAATTTATTATATTAATAGGCAAAGCTGCATGAAACTTCAGTTTTTTATAGAGAAAAATAAATTGGAAGAGCTTGTGTAGAGAAACAATATTCATGGCATAAAATTCTACAAGACACTTTAAATAAAATTCTAAATACATTACTACATGTACCCTGCTGGAAAGTTTAACTTGGAAAAATAAAATAACCTACCGGTAATCTAGAATATAATAAATGCATTAAACAATTAACATACTATGCCCGTATTAATAAAAAATATTTACCTTTATAAATAAAGTTATTGTGAAAGTAACGTTTTCTTAACTACCCTTCAACAGCCATGCATTATAAGTGGAATACGTAACAAAAAATGCAAGAGTCTGGTAAAGTATCAACATACCGGACCGAGCAACAAAAAAAAATTTTTTTTAGTTTAATCAAAATTTTAACATTTCTTTTCTAATTAAGTTCACATCGAAATAATCACACAACAGCTTCATTATATGCATGACTGCAATCTGCATAAAGCTTGTGTGTGCTGAAAATTCCCACTCTCTGATTGACTGCTTTTTTCAATTTAAAAAATGGAGATTTTGTGATTCGTTTGTTGCTCGGTATTGTAGGACTGGAAGGCTTGGTCTGTAGAACACACAGCCAGATGCTGGGGTTCAAATCTTGATTTGGCCAAAATTGTTTTGTTTGTTTGTTTGTTTTAATGAAATCCCCTGGATCTACAAATACACTTTTTGCATCGACAGCCATGTTGGGGACATATTTTCTTATTTAAATGTGACAATAGATCCACAAAGCACCTACTCATGCATGATACACTGTGACAATGTGATTGCCCAGCTATGGCCGCCATGCAAGGGGTCTATACAATTACCATTATTGGTTGCAATTTCATAGAGCTATTACAGTTTTCCATGATGTGACACCATATTACATGTATCCACAAACAGTTAAATAGGGAGCATTATAATTTAATATACATGTATACATTCAATTTCCAAGGCACAATTTTAAGTTATTTCTACAGTAAAATAAATCAAAAACACGGTGATTACGACAATGCATCAGTAGGCAGTTTAGGAAGATCAACAATGGGAAGTGGTTTTTAACCAAATTTGTTCAATACTAGCTTATACGGGCCAGTACTCATCTCCGGTTTTCATGGCATGGAGTGACTAGGAGCATTACTTCTCCCCCTGGTCGGGATGCCAGTCCATCGCAGGTTTACCCCCAGCAATTGGTTGGGTTTCCCCAACAGGTTGTTAGTTTCCATGGTATGGAGTGACCTGGATTGGATGCCAGTCCATCGCAGGTTTACCCCCAGCAATTGGTTGGGTTTCCCCAACAGGTTGTTAGTTTTCATGGTATGGAGTGACCTGGATTGGATGCCAGTCCATCGCAGGTTTACCCCCAGCAATTGGTTGGGTTTCCCCAACAGGTTGTTAGTTTTCATGCTATGGATGGGATGCCAGTCCACCGTGCAGTCCATCACAGGTTTACCCCTGCCCCAGTAGTTAATTGGGTTTCCTAACCAGTATTTGATGGTACAATTATATACATGTACCTGGGTGGAGAGAGATAATGTGGAGTAAAGTGTCTTGTCTAAGGACACAAAACAGTTGCAGTGACCTAGTTCAAGTTCAATATAGCACAATACCGAAATACGGTTGGAGGCTTATTGAACAACTGCATTCCAAAACGTACAATCAAATATGGCCACCGTTTGTAAAGCACTATGGCTACATGCTTAGCACGAAGATCTTAACAAAATTACATCGCAAATCAAAAATAAAGCTAACTGCTAACTCAGCTGGCAGTGGTGTTCCACAGCCAAAGAATAAGCAACTTGAAATTCTGCTCAGCACACTGAATGTTGCAACAGATTATGCATTTGAAATCCCGAGGTCATAGCCACAATTTATCCGTTCGCCATCTTGGTATGGTAGATGCACCACCTCTGAAGTAGGGATTGCTTGGGATGCAGTACATGCGCTCAATAATAATAATAATAATAATACAAGCATTTGTAAAGTGCCATCTATCTATGTAGACATATTCCGAGGCGGCTGTTGCCATTATTACCGCTGCCATCAGGAAATCACCAGAACCATTTCGCTTCAACTAGCTAGTGGCAACCCGGCCAAGGCGCACAACCCTATCAGCAGTTAGATTGTGGCATTCCCCATAACAGCTTCCCATATATCGCTTGGGTTGACAAGGCAACTAGGATTAAGTACCTTGCCCAGGGACACAGACACGTTGGTCGAAGTGGGGCTCGATGACAACCTATCCACTATAATACCATTACACTTCCATAATACTAGGTATAGAATTCATGTTTATGTAGTAAACCGAGAATTATTGTTCACTACGAAGAAAGTGGCAGCATAATGTTTGCATATAGTTATGCCTAGTTCGCATATAGTTATGCCATATCACTTGCTGGTAGTGTATTAGCTGATAAAATTTGCAACAGCCACATGCACTATTCTAGAAATTTTACAAAGCGATGCATTAGTTTACAATTGTCAACAGGGCAGTATGTACGCAGCATACACTTGCCAATTCACACCAAGCCTTTTCATGCATAAATTTGATGCACTTCGCTTTGGGAAAAAGCGACTTTGTGGACATTTTGAGTGAAATTATGCACCGAGAATCACAAAGGCACAAACAAGTTTTTCGCCCGAGTTGATTCAGTCTGTGGTTTCAGTGAGTCGTTTTCTGTGATTTTCTCCCCACGTCACTTTTTCTCAAAGTGACACGCGCCATATTTACGTGCGAAAAGGCTCAGTGTGAATACACCCTATTTAATTAGACAGGAATGCATTTATTATTTATCACACATGCACACCGTCATGCGGTCATTTGGAAGAAAAATAATTATAATACAGACTACAGATTGTACGAATAAAATTGGTGCTTCGGTATTTCCGTAATATATTTATATTTACACGCCAATGAGAAGACAGTTTTGGTTGATATTTGCTGGATGTGCGAGGAAAAAGATTCAGCTTGAACATGGACAGCAACCATCTTTCTTTTTTTGCCGAATTGAGGACGACGATAGCCGAATTGGTGACCTGCTCGCGTCTTTCTCCTTTGCGTAATGAGCCGGCGATGGCAAAATGGGTCTAAAGTTCTTTAACTTGACGGCCAGATCCATGAAAATCTTCTCTACTTTTTGCGCGTCCTCGTCTAATTTAGCCGAAGTCTCGTAAAGCGGCATGCTGTTAGCGTCCGCAAATTTTTGCGCGATGCTGGTGGCGACGACTTTCCTGTCCTCGATGTCGCACTTGTTGCCGATCATAATCCTGGGAATGTCCGGCGACAGCGAGTGTCGGTCGCACTCGTCGATCCAGTTTGGTAGGCCCTCGAACGTGGACATTTTAGTGATGTCGTAAACGAAGACCACGGCGTGTACATTGCGATAGTAATGCTGGACCATGCTCTTGCGGAAGCGCTCCTGGCCTGCTGTGTCCCATAGTTGAAGCTGTCGTAATGGGAAACGAAAATGACATTACTAAAGTCGCAAAATCGATACAAATTTTAACAGTTTCATACAGCAGCCAATTGAAATGTTATACAAAATGTACGGGGTCTCCAGGACTCGCTTTTGTCATTACTTTTAGAAATAGATGAATTGGGGGTGGGGGCGTGGGGGGGGGGGGGGGTGGGGGGGTCAGCCATGCCTTGTAGTGTATTTAAATTAACATTGGGCGATTCATTTCAGATATGTGAGTCAATTATAAATGATTCCAGTCACAATTGCTTATATTTCAATACTGAATTACTGATCCTTCAATGTGCTGTAAATTGCAGGCCTTGTTTGGTCAGGGTACAGTTTTTGCCTTGGCCTTATCAGGTCACTTCCCACCTAATCCTTGCTAAATGGATTGGGGACTAATTGGATTAACTGGGTGCTAATCTGTTTACAGCTTGGTAATTGAACTGCAAATTAGCAGTAAGTAGTTTGGGATCCTTGGTAAGCCTGTGTGTCCTTACCCACCCTAAAATACTAATAAACAAGTTTGATCCAAAGACTGGGTGGGGTGTAATGGGGGGTCAAGAGAGTAAAAGGTGATTTTCAAAACCTGCATACTCCAAAGACCAAAAGGTCATACTTCTGCAGTCTCTGTGTGACTACGCTAGACTACACAATCATGCTACAATGTGGGGGATCTATACAAAAGGTGTAGTTTTAGCACTAAAAAAGGTAGAAGCACCACAGGTATGGTGAAAATACATTAGGAAGAAATGGGTTTGTGTATTTGAGCATTGGATTGCATGTTTTCAGCTGTACGTTTCAACATTACGCGAAGTTAATTGCTGAACATCAATCGATAGAGGGCGCCTGTGCAGCTGCATGGCGGATGCACGATTGTACATGTATACATCGTGCTTGTGTAATGTGGCGCGTGCTATGTATGTGTGGGAAAAATAATAAGAATACTCCCCAAGGAGTTGAGAAGGATTAAGGAATGATATTACCGAGCCCAATGACCAGGGGTAATGATCATGTAAAGCGCATTGAGACCTTTAAATGCGCTATATAAGAATTGGACATTCTGGACTACAACTAGAGGCGTTTTCACATTATTTCACCATGTGCTGAAATGTACATGTATGTTCGCCTGTTGGAAAAATTTACCCATGTACAGACTACAGTGTCAACGCGAGTCAACCATGCGTTGCTTTCAGATTATGTCCTCTATTTAAAGGTATTCAACAAATTTATGTAGCCAATGTCACTGCATAAAACTGTAAAATAACACAAAACGAGACAATCAATAATCCAGGTTTATGGGATCAGACATGTAATGCGACCGCAGGCCACATGAAGCAAAGTAGAGTACAGGCCAACATAGAATTCAACATTCAGCCGCTGTTGACAGATGGATCCTAATCAATAATGAATGCTTTTACACGGACATAAATGGGCTTCACTGTGTGTACTAGTATGCCCGTCAGTGGCGGATCCAGCCTCATTAAAATACAGGAATACAATGGATTTCAGGGGGCTGTGGCACCCGCTTTTCCTTTCACAAGGCCATTCTTTTAAAATGCTAAAGGTAATCAGCACCCCACCCCCTTTCCCCCGTATTATACAAAATCAACTCCCTTTAAACATCACGTGTCACTATGAACATCTAACAATGGAAATTGGGCACACACCATTGTTACTAACAATGGGGTCACAATGAACATGTACATGTTTTTGCTCATAGTGTGTAAGGGTGATTGACCAAGTGATTGAAATTTTCAGAATCTTCACGGGGCCAAAACAATGTCTCAAATGTGGGTAGAATGAAAGACCGAACACATTTATAAATTATGCTGAAAACTGAACCTTTATTGAGAATGACAAAAAATTATAAAATAATTAAAATGAACACCACCTACTTCGTTCAGATAAACTTAATACACTGATCTGTTACACTAACACGATTTGTAACAGGAGCTGTTGAACTAACATGAGATGTAACACTAACACGTCCTAAATACCATGTTAACATCGAGTTAACATGGTGTTTCAATTCTGATTAGGTTAACAGATCTGTTACACTAACATGTAACACAGAATTGTGACAGATACACAATGTAGTCTGCTATTACATGGTGTTAACCTGGACATTCAGTTAGAGGTTGAGATTAAACAGATCTGTTAAACTAACACTAACACACACACAGAATTGTGACCTTACCCACTTTGTCCCATTTTGACATCTATTCAGATAGGCCTATTCACCAGAATGTGGTTTTTTTTGAAGAACAAATTTTACCTCATTTTAATCTCCACAATTACTGTTTCTTTGTAACTTGTACAAAAGGTCCCATTTCAGCTGAGTATACCGGTAGGGTGCTTGCATGGGTGACTAACAATACTCTGCTAGAATTGCCTTCCGAGAATGCAGTTAAAATATGTTGACATGTATCAATACTCTATCCTTGAACATTTCGGGTAGATTATCATGCCCGGACACCCATGATTTTCCTTGTTTAATACTGTGTTTAATAAGCCATGTAAGGAGGGAAAAGTTACATAAATTTACTAAGAAAAAGTTAAAATTGTTGAGAGTTGTCCTACAGATGTGTATGGGATCCCAGTATATGGGTGTCCGTGCATGGTAATCTTTCCGCCACAACCAACAACTCATTCTCAATTCTTTCCAATTTGGGTTTTTCTATCCAATTAGCTTGTGCATACCCTTGTCATGTAGTGGCCGTTTCTCATTTTGCCTCGAAATTGGAATCACACACAAAAAGTTCCAGGTGGTTTGGTGCTCTTGTGGTTAGATGTCCACGATTGGAAAATAATTAAAAAGGAATACTTACAACACCGTTTTTGAAGCAAAGTTTTTCTCCCACGTGAAATGCTAATGATTCTTTTTGTCCGCGAGTTTTTTTCTGAATGGTGAGGGCGCTATAGCCGGCAATCTAGAGCAAGTTCGATCAAGCGACTACAGTCGAATAGAGTCCCTCGAACAATGGAAATAACCCGTAAGGATAGAATAATTCTGTCTACTATCAAATCTGCACTGGAAAGAATTTACAACTAATACAAGTCCGTTGCACTAAACTACAACTCTATTGTAAGTTTTTCCTAGTAAAATCTTCATATTTTTTTCCTCCAAATTTTGTTTTTTTCTTTTAATAATACTATAGTCCTAGATTTGGGAAAAAATGTATAGTGTGCATTATGAAGAATTAGTGCCGAGGCATACAGTATTTATACCTAGATTTGCACTATTGATGCTTGATAAGTCATTCAAAAAAATAAATAAATGATCAACTTCCCAATTCTTATCAAAACCATGAAAGCGGAGAAAGCCCTACCTTGATTGTCTCTCCTTCCACCGTCACATTCTTCTCTCTGAAATCAACACCAATCGTCGCCTCTGTTTTCTCCGGGAATTTGCCTCCACAGAATCGATACGTTAAACACGTCTTGCCCACATTAGAATCCCCGATTACGATGATTTTGAAGATTCTGCGCTGCTTTTCGACTGCAACAAAACTGTCCATGTCGTCGGGATCGGCCGCTGGTGGTTGCGCTTCCTTTTCATTCTGATCCATTTCTCCGGCCGTAGCTAGTGCAGTGGTTGGTGCGTGCGTGCGTGCGTACCCGGTACGTTCGGTATGGCTAGGCGGCCGCCGTCAGATAATTTTCCAGCCCGCGAGCAAACGCAATTGTTACAGCGGTGAAGGGAACATCGCCCGCCCAATGTCGAAATACCTAGAATCGTTTCGCTGCTTATTTATAAACTCTTTTGGTAATTTTGTCTCAAATTTTCAGCAGAGAAAAAAACCAGCAACACTACAGTCTACAGCTAGCATCAACGACGTACGTACAAGTGGTTTGTACTGTACTTGTACGTACGTACGTACGTACGCAGTATGAAGTTTAGTGATCATTTGAGCATGTTGTTGAGACCCCATTGTGAATTTGCCCATTTGCGAATTCTAGTATGCAGGAAGTAACTGTGGCACTTCTCAATTGGGAACTGAGTTCGGAGGTGACTAAGCTCTGAGGCTTGCTTTCAGCTCTTTTGGAAGCTAAGAGGGGCGGGGCCGTGTGGGGCGCCAATAGGAGTGGTGGGGTGCGGTATAGTATTGAGCCGAACTTTGCGTTTAAGGGAGAGGCTCGTCAACACGCGCGTGAGGCCAAATTCGTCCCACGAAATACGCAGCTCCGTGCCTTTGCTATGGAGCTGCGTATTTCGTGGCACGAATTTGGCCTCACGCGCGCATTGACAAACCTGTGCCTTTCATTTAGCTTCTTTTTGGGGTTTGGGAATCCTAAAAACGTTATTTTATGTCATTCACCCAATGGTCAACATCAACGGTCAACAGCTTACTAAGCTTCTTGAACGGTCGAAGCATTTTGCCCCGGTGTTTCTTGTTTATGTAGCGCGCGGCGGCTCTGCATGGTTACAGAATGCCTTCAGTACACGTCTCAACAGCTAAAAGACTTGGAAGTGACCCTGGGGAGTGACACTTGTGTGACTTATCCCCAGCGGCGTAACAGACATCCCAAGTGAGACGTCGGTTGCCATGGTAATTGACTCTAAACATCATGGCCTTCGGAAAAAGTACCATATAAGAGCACAGGGACGTGTTTAAGTGATTTTTAGTGTAGAGCCATTGCCTAGGCAACTAACAAAAGACAGTCAACTTCGGCAGTCAACTATAGGGGCAGTCTACATCTTAGGGGGCAACTGGGGGTGCACACATTTTTCCAGGGGGCACTAACCCTCTAAAATGTTGTGCAATAATTGTGAAAAATACCCATTTCCGAATTTCAAATGGGGGTGCATCGGCGGGGGAGGGGGTGGGGGTGCACGTGCACCCATGTTCATTTTTCATCGTGAGTCAAACGATAACAGCGTTTATAAAGCTCCACCAGGCAACAACCTTTGACATTGTGTTCCCAGAAACCCTGTGTCGGTTCGTTTTGCATCTTCTGGAGGCTTCCCCCGGTGTAAACCCCGTGTTACCCGGTGTAAGCATCTCGAACGCCCCTCGTGTGTGGCAGGCAGTGAGGGCGCAATTTGCTGTTAGCGGACACGTGCAGTGCAGTGCATGCTATATAGTGCATGATATAGGCGTGTGCACGTACGTGTCTGCATTAAATTAATGCAGCTGAAAAACGAACTTTATCACTGAAATCATTTGCGATCAGCAGCAAAATCTGGTGTGATATTGAGTAATCCCCCAAATCACTTCAACATGTCTACAAATAAGCCTCGATGGGTTCCTCTGGAATCAAATCCTGATGTAAGTTGAGCCCTTTCTTGACGGTGTCGGTTGTCGTCGTTCTCGAATTTTCCACCGGCTGCGGCCTGCATGCATGCACTAGGCAGGGTACATGCATGGCCGGCTCATCAGATGGCCCATCACTTCATCAGATCAGATCACGACATGTGTGCAAACGGACACAGACGAACCTCCATGCACCTACCAAGATCTTCACTGACGAATAAATATTCTAATTCTATTCTAGTGTTCATGACATTTTGACCTAGCTAGCCTGAATGCCTCTGGCCGTCACACATTCTGGCCATCTCACATGACGGCCAGAGCAGTTAACATGGTTAATCTTAACCGCCCCTAATGCACCTATCAATTGTTTCCCCCACCCCTCCCCCCCCCCCCCCATAGGTGGGGGTTTGGTCACATTTTTCATGCCCCAGGGTGGGGCATTTGGCCCATTATCTGTGCATTTTTGTGCATGTTTTGCACCCGAGGGTGGGGATTTTTGTCACCTAAATGTTGCCCCAGGGGTGGGGATTTTGTCACGCAAAAAGTTACAATCCCCACCTCTTAGGTGGGGTAGCCCGGGGGGGGGGGGGGGGGGGGGGGGGGGGGGGGAACAATTGATAGGTGCATAACAACCAGAATTTTTTGTAGCGAATTTACTACAAGTTTGAGCGGTATTACCCTCTCACCTAGGACAGATATTTTTTAATCCTCCTCTCATTGAGTGATGCTCCAGTTGGAGCTAATCAATTATTCTATCAAGATCAAGATCAAGATATTGCTGGGAAATCTTAAGCAATGGGACCTGCATTGGTGTAGTTGGGGCGTAACAGAATCATTGTAAAGGGGCATCCTGTTCTTTCTTAAAACAGTAGGCCTAGTTTCTATAATTGCTGATTAAAGTTGGGTTTTTTTTTTATTCGCACAATGATTTCACAACCTTATGTAACCGTATCTTGTTTCTTTTTCTTTACATTACAGGTTATGACCAAGGTAAGCAATTGACATTTTTGTGTACCAGTAGCTTTAGTTTGATCATGGAGCTACCTCCATGGTTTGATCGCCAGACGATTGTAAGCATGTGCACAAGTAGAGGGAAACTTGGGGGCGGATCCAGGAATTTTTCCAGGAGGGGGTTTTGCCACCAGGGAGGGGTTTTACCCATCAGATTTTTATGTCTGCTTGTTTCGGACAGGCGGACACGCAAAAAATGCATTACATTATATTTTTTGGTGTCGGAGCAGGGGGGCATTTTGACCCCCAAAACCACCCCCTCTGGATCCGCGCCTGGAAAGAATTCCACGTCCAGCTACTGATTCCGACCCCTTGAACTGCCTTGTACAAAACTCATGGAGCAGCAAGTTGGATAAATTATTAAGTTCCAAAAACACTTTTGTCCTACTCTGCTTGTAATAGTAGTAATCACCCTCCAGCCCCAGACCTGCCCTTGTTCCCTTAATGCATAGTTCCGATTTTGGCCAGTTAACTCCGCCCCCTTGGATATTGTTGCTATGCCTCACACGCTATCATCAAAATGTCCACACACACTGCACAAACCAATGGGACTTTCAACGGAAAGCACAGATTCATTGGAGAAAACTCAAAGGTATTCATGTTTCAGGGTCAACAGTTGTCTTAGAACACACTGAGTAAAGGGCCAGTAATACAGGGATGTCATATCATCATGAAATACGTGCTTTTTTACCTTTGAACAGGGAGTCGTCCGGCCTTGAAACCAAAATTTCACCCAGATCACCGCATACAACACTGTACAAACTGTTGTTGTGTTGTTGCGAGGCAATGCACTTTGACCTATGTGGGCGCTGTCTGCTAGCTCTGTTGTGATTGGTCAGCAGGTTCGGCTTGATTGACAGGTCGGAACTAGGCATTGGCTCTTCACTCCAACCCATCTTTCTGCCTGACTGCTAGAAATGTTTGTGTTCCTCCTTGGTAGCCTCATGTTTTAATGTGCTCTTTCTGCATGTCCTATGTCATTTTGCCTGTCCTAGTCATTTTTCCTTTGAAAAAGACACCTTGGACACAAGGCCACAAATTTTCATGTGATTTTTAATTCCATGTTTACATTGGTCCCGAGCTCGGGATCAAAATTGATGTGTCAGTGTTAACCGCAATGATCCTGAGTGCCACCTTTACATTCTGTAGTTGATCTCGAGCGCGGTGCCAGAAGTTGCATTCAAGATCATCCTCTATGTGTGTATGTACTGATCAATGTGTGTGTGTGTGTGTGTGTTGTGCATGTACATGTACAGTGGTACAAGGCCACTTCAATTTCGCGGGCTTTTCCCCCGCTACGGCTGTGGAGCGGATGCGGCAGGATGCGGTAAAGATAAATTGCTTATCTAACCGCAAACTAATCCCGAGCTTGGGATTGAACCCTCCACCAACGCGAGACCAAAATCTTGGGGTCTGATCCGGGGGCCAATTTGGTCCCGATGAGAGCATTTACACTCAGATTGTGATCTGGGATTGACCCTGAGCTTGGGATCAAGTGTAAACAAGGTGTTAGTATTCAGCTTTTGGTTGTAGTAGAAGTGTGTATACCAAGCAACAAAAGAAATGCAAATTTTCAGTTTAATCAAAATTTGACAAATTTCTTTTGTAATTAAGTTGACATCGAAATATTCACATAACACCGGTGTGAAGTTGGTTACTTATTCGACGTTCGACGTTCAATATTTAATAAGGAGCTGTTACTTATTCAACATTAAATAAGGAGCTGTTAGTACTTATGCACCTATCAATTAGTCTCCCCCCCCCCCCCCCCCCCCCCCCCCCCCAGGGTGGGTCATTTGATCCTTTGAAATAAAATTTTCTCTGCATTTGTATGTCGAATAAGTAACAGCTCCTTATTGAATGTCGAATAAGTGTAACAGCTCCTTATTGAATGTCGAATAAGTGTAACAGCTCCTTATTGAATGTTGAATAAGTAACGGCTCCTTATTGAATATTGAACGTCGAACGTCGAATAAGTAACCAACTTCACACCGGTTCACATAACAGCTTCATTATGCATGACTGCATGAAGCTTCTGTGTGCTGAAAATTTCCACTCTCAGATTGACTGTTAATTTTTTTATCAAAAAGAGAAAAACAAATTTTTTTTTTTTTAATATAATTTTTGTACATATGTAAACATTTTCTCTTTGGTAACCTGTGATATCTCATTTTTATGACATGTCTTTTTGGTGTACAGCTAATACAGTATTTGCATATACAAATGCATGGTCTTTAAAACAGTTAACTCCAAAATGTTTACTGTATTTGTGTGCAGTACATCCACAATATGGGAGTCCCCGAAAAATGGATCTTTGTGGATGTTCTAGGATTGGACGATGAACTGCTAGGTATGATACCCCGACCCGTGTCAGCTCTCATTGTGCTCTTCCCAGAAGGAGAGAAGGTAAGAACTCTAGGGACTCGGACTGTATACGCATAAACCTTGTTTAAAGTACAGAAATTGCTTCAATAAACCTTATTGACGTTCTCAATGCATCATGGGATTGGATGACAAATGTTGCCAGCGAAGTGCACGTAAACCTATGAGGCGGAGGCCAACTCGGCAACTTTTTAACTCATTTTCAAGAAAGCCATGGAACTCCATTAAATTGTTAAATATGTAATGTTACTAACCATGGAGTTGCCCATCACTTTGTGTCCTTCGGTTAAAACCCATTATAAATGCCAAGTTTATTTATATTATTGTTATTATTACATATCATGATTGTCTGTAGATTAAAAGTGCCCAGGAAGAAATGTGTGCCCGCATTGAGAAAGAGGGCCAAGAGCTGAGCGATAAGGTGTACTTTATGAAGCAGACCATTGGCAATGCCTGCGGGACCATTGGAGTACTGCACGCTGTGCTTAACAACCAGGATGATACAGATTTCAAACTCGGTAAGAATTTAATATTATTTGAGATCAGTGGTGAATTTGGTATTTTTTTCGTATACATTGAACAAATGTTTTAAGGAAATTACCTCCTGAAATCAATATATCATCCAATTCTAAGATATAATTCCCACTTGCACTTCTGTCAGAAATGTTGCATTTCTGAGATAAAAAAAAAAAAAATTACTGCAGAGAGTAATGGACAAATTCACAGCGTGAGTGCTCCATGCGTAAGCGCGACAATATAGGGTGTTGCATGCAAGCATAAACGGTTCATCTCGTGCACTAAGCGATTCCCCTGATGTTTCCGACAGGATTCGAACCTGGGCCACAGAGGCAGACAGTTAGGAATATCAAACTGATATCTTTGTTTATTTCAGGAGGTCTAGTTGCGGACTTTGCTGAGAAGACCAAAGGAATGGATGGAGCAGCCAGGGGTGCATATCTAGAAAATGATGCGGGTATCTGTGAGGCACACAGTTCCAGTGCACAGGAAGGACAGACACAGGTAACTATTATCTTGTTGACATCACCTTTCAAGGTCTTTCTCCTCCATAAAGGCAGCTTAAAGGCCCAGTGTGTCATTTGCAGATTGACTAATTTTAAATTAGGCAAAAAAAACAAAAAACTATGTTTAGCGTTAGCGCGCGTGTCACTTATAACCCTGCGCGTTGAAGCCTTTTAAAAAAAAAAAAGCAAAACCCTCCCCCTCTACAGATCTGCTATTGATGCGTGTGCACACATATTTATATAAATTCATCTTCGGCCTGTGCACGAAGTGATTTTGGGACGAAGTGGCATTTGGGCAAGGTAGTGTTTGGAGAAAGTGATTTGGGGCGAAATGGCACTTGGGCAAAGTGGTTTGAGGGCGAAATGGCACTTGGGCAAAATGGTTTTGGGGCGAATTGAATTTACGTCTCGCGAGATGAAAAATAATTGTTTGGCTCATTTCTCAAAGACTATAGCGCTTCAGACAAAAATATTTCAGGGGAAGTTTTCAGCCGTCGTCATGTTTATATCGTGTAAGTTATGTGTAAATTTGTGAACATTTCTGATTCTTCGAGAATACCAATCATGTGTACTGCCTTTAATGCTTGTAACCAAGTAAAGTCACAAGTCCAAAAAAAATGGTCACTAAAGTCTGATTCAAGTCAGCAACTCGAGTCAACATGCATTAGCAAATGTAACACTTATTCTACTCATTGATTTAGGCACCACGAGCCGAAGAGTCCGTAAAGCCTCATTTTGTAGCCCTGGTCCACATTGATGGGTCCCTGTACGAACTCGATGGTTGCAAGCCATTCCCCGTTAACCATGGCAAAAGCAGTGATGATAATTTCCTTCAGGTAAGACTCCCCCAGATGCGTCTGATATCTTTTTTAAAATCGACAGGCACCTGCGGCCGAGGACAAGGCGAAAGCACATTTCATAGCTTTAGTTAGTGTTGACGGGTGCCTGTATGAGCTTGATGGCCGAAAGTCGGTGCCGATCAACCATGGTAAAACGACTGCTGATGGTTTTGTAAAGGTAAGGTCGATGTGTGTTGTGATGGTGTCGTGGCGTTGTAAGTGACAAAATGTTTGCCATTTTTTGCCAAGCTGTTATCAAGTGTGTTGGCAGTTATCCATCGAACCAGGGGCATGCACTGGGGGAAATGCATACTGTAGAATACATTTGACTTTCCATAAAAATATCCGCTAAAGGACAACATTTTTATGTTTTGGTAAAAATGGCTTTTTTAACTTGCAATTTGTTTTTTTTAGAAAGATGTGAATTTGCAATTTCCAAATAGTGTAGAATTAATGTTTACAATACAGACATGTCTTGGTATCTTAGCTTTGATAATGAGATAAGGTAAATTAGCTTGCATCAGGTAGAATGGATGTTAAGATTTATTTTGATAGTGTTGATAATTTTGATAATATTTTATTTGAGAAAATTGTTTAACGATTTCAAGTCTTTTTGACAAGTTTCTCTTTGAAAAAGCTAGCTGCTGGTTTTACCCTGTAGAACATGTACTCGAGTTCAAATTACACTGAGCAGAATTTCATTAAATCTTTCAATAAAAGTCTAACTTGCATTTAGAAGATGAATGTAACTTGAATTGATAAAGTATAGGTTCTATGTAGTACGTAATAACGGCAGCTTTCTTTTCCTAAAAGAAATGGTTCAAAATTTGAAATTTAATCGTAAAAGTTGAAAAATGCCTTGGTGTCCCCATTTACGTCATTAATTATTTTTCTCGAATATTATCAAAACGATTCTAAGACATGTCCAACTGCTTGTAAAGTATTTTCAAAATGTACACCATTTAGAAATTGCACAGGAATCCCTTTTAAAAATTGGTAGCTTGGAAGGGCCATTTTTTTTACAAATGCATCAAAATGTTTCACTTTAGCTCCTGTTTTTATGGAAAGACCTGCATGCATGTTTGAGCAAAACACATCCTTCTAATTTCACATGTATTAAAAAATTTATGGTCTTCAGGATGCTGCCGAAGTGTGTAAGAAAATAATGGCGACGGACCCGAATGAATTGAACTTCAACATCATGGCTTTAACAGGAGGGAAACCCTTGTATTGATGAACGTACATCTTTAGCAGCATAGTCGGTGCTTTCTGCAAACAAAAATTAATAGCAACAAAGTAAGAAAAAGCCCTCAAATTCAAAAAATACAACAACAAATAGTAAAAATCCATACATTTGCGTAACAGTGTCTGAAATAAAGTGAATCGTAAAATGTGCAAAATAATAAATATAGGACCAAAAAAAAGTCAGTTTCCAAAGTACTTAAATTTGCCTAAATTTGCCAGATGTTTATAAATGAGAAAGTAAATTGCAGAATACCCATTGTTTAAAACAAAACATTCAAGCCAGTATTAAAACAAAATTCAGCTGAGACAATGTAATTATGTGCTAGTATTCATGGAGCCATTCAAAATTTAAAAAATGCAAAAGTGTTGAAAGTTGTCAAGATTTAGAATGTGTGATCTTACAAATGAGTTAAACAATTGTTAAATTTGCCCATACACGTGGTGTATACACTATATACTAAGTGCTTTTCTCAAGAATATGCTTAAAGCTCATAGCGAGCTCAGATGGGACTCGAACCCACAACACCCTGCATACCAGTCGGATGTCTTTGGGTACTTGACCACCGAGCTTGGGTTCGTTTGTCCAACATCCGGCGACTGCCTGTATTTATATGAAGTTTGAGAAATTGTTGTGCCAGTAAAATGAGGAATAACCCCATGTTTCATGGCCTTGTCATTGGTACCAAATCGTCAGGTTTTCTCTGAAAACCCAACTTTGCTCTTAGTGTTGCATGGATATGCAAAGCAACGAAGATGGGAATTGCGGACATGGGATTTTTATAAATGTATATTGTTGCACTATTTGTTGCCTCTCTTGAACAACTTAAAGCTATGTTTGGTTTTTTTAAGACAAGACAAAGGTATATGTATTTGTGCGAAAATACGGTCTTGGATGGCAAATGTTTCCCTTCAAAAATACATTTTAATAGACCATATCGAAGAGCTGCCATATTGTAGGGCAGTTTCTTTGTTTCTTGAGGAAATGCATGGTTGCACATTTTGTGCTTACACTGTTGACTAAAGGCCCGTCTACACGAGCCAACATTTCTTGGCCAACAAGGACCAACATGAAGTTGGAACATGTTTGGCAGTACATGGATGTGCTCGACCGTGCGAACCAACATGTTCCAGCATATCTCGACTGCAGTTTGTTGCTGCCTTCACGTGACTGGCATTCTAATCTGCTATTGGCCCGTTTATCCAACAAGCTCCAACAAAGTCTGGCGATAGGAACATGTTCATGCATGCTCTAACTAGTTGGATGTTGTTGGACGCTGTCTGGAGTGACGTCCACACCAATCGACTTTTGGTCCTCCGACATCGTCAGACACGTGTTGGACCTTGTTGGCCAACAAATGTTGGTTCGTGTAGACGAACTTAATTAAAACAACAAAAGTTGCCCTACAAGATGGCAACTATTCAAGTGTGCTGAATAAGTGAATATAAATTTTAAGAAATTGTTTATTTTTATATCATTGCTGAAATCATTCTTCATATTGAAGGATCTGTTCCTGTTTTGTATGTTTACATATTTTACGTTGAGATTTTGATTGTGGAGTTAAAGCTGATAAAACTTGCACAATAAAATTTGTCGAGCCTTGCTTGCATGATGTGAAATTTTGGCTAAAATCATTTAAGTTATTTAAGATCAAAAGTAGGACACGTTTTTTTTGACACGTAATAGAATCCCCAACCTCTGCGCTGCAACTTTTTCTGTATTTTAAAAAAAACATTTTTCTAGGAAATTTTTATTTGGTAATTCCTTGCTAAATCAACAAATTTCCCAAAAGGTTCCATCTGATTGTGGCATAAGCTTGACCAGACATACATTAAAGGCTGTACTGAAAACCCCCAAAATTTCAGCGGAAAAATTTAAGCGGTTTCGGAGTTATAACCTTTATGGGTGTCGCAGCGTTTTTTGCCACAAATTTGTGAGGGTTTTTAAAATCTCATAACTTACTTTCTAAACATGATAGAAAGCTACAAATTTTTACCCATATTTTCAGAATTGGGCTTTGATAAAGTATAAAATGTGTCGACTTTCAAGAAAAATCTGAACAGACATAATCTGAACTGACTAATTAGTCTTGTTCATACTATGCTTGTTCTGTTAATTTTGTGGTTCCCTTTGTGTTGGCTATTAAATATTAATTTAGCACTCCATGGTTGTTTTAGCCTTGTCCAAGGGCTATGAAATTGTGTGAATCCGTGAAGAATTTGCATGTATGCTATGCAGTGAAAGTGCGCCATCGCGCGGTGAATTGTAGCCAACTGCAAAATAGTCTGGTTACCAAAATATCTTGGTCTGAGGCTGGCGCGTGAAGTCGGGATTCAGACCAAGATATTTTGGTAACCAGACTATTTTGCAGTTGGCTACTACTTTCCCTGCATAGCATACAGGAAAATTCTTCAAGGATTCACACAATTTCACACCCTTGGACAAGGCTACGGTTGTTTTGGTGTATGAGATTATTTAAATTTTATCATCTACAAGCAAAATACAGAGCTGCCAACCTTCCCGGAATTTGCAACAGATTCTTCGGAGTCTTGAAATCTGTGGTCCCGACATGGATAAAAACCCTCCTGGATTGTCAAGTCAATTAACAACCTTGGGGATTTTTAGATGTGTTTGGAGTCGCGGAATGACCCTGTTTTCCCAGATGTCCTCCCCAAAATGTGGGAGGGCTGACAGCTTCTGGCATTTCTGAAATTAATTTGTTTCATGTTTGTTAGTTAACTGATATATTTTCCTTGTTAAAAAAAGTTATTGTGCTCAGACAAATACAAGATTATAGAAATACAGGGGTATGTTGAATTGTGTAAAACACAATGTTAAATCTGTTTATTTTATTGGTTGTTAAAATTTCACCGTTGATAACATTTCAAAAATGTAAAAGATATTAAGATATTACAGTGGCGGATCCAGCCGCATTAAAATACAGGAATACAACTTCAATGGATTTCAGGGGTCTGACCCCCTGAATTCCATTGTATTCCTGTATTTTAATGAGGCTGGATCCGCCACTGTATTACAATTTGAGGAACAAACAACTCTGTACAAGTGTTTAGGTTTTAAAAAACTGATTTTAAAAAGCAACATTGTAATCATATTCAAAATCAATAGTTCAAGAAAAAAGCTGTTGTCTTGCCTTGCAATAGAAACAAAAGGAGGACTTTACTTTAGATAAAAATCGGTAAAGAACTTGTGTATAGAGCCTTTGCACCAGTGGTCATGACAGGGGGTAGGTTTTCATATTTAAATGATGTGACAATAGATCCACAAAGTGCCTACTTGTGCATGATGCATGGTGACAATGTGACTGTCCCCTGTCATGGCCGCCCATGCATGAGGTCCATTATTGCGTCATCTGTCCAAAGAATTCTGTGAATTCCAAGTAGGCAATTAATGTGAAGTTGTTCTGTCTGTCTTGTGGCATGGAAATCTTATGAATGTTTAAGAGGAATAAATATTGATGCAGCTTTGAAAACATTACATATTTGACATCTGTACTCATTTCTGTGAAGAAAAAAAAGATAACTTTTTTTTATATTCATTTTGCATTGAAATATACACGTAGTCGTACATAATCATGTTAATGATGAGCATACGGTTACTTTAGCATCTCAGGGGCCTTGGGCCAATATGGACAATGCGGTGACACTGAAATGTTACTCGTAAAAATAAAAATAAAAGAATTTCCATTTGTTTAATACAGTTAATTTGTAGATAATGTAGCAAGGCACTGATCGACCAATCACTTTGGAATCACTTTCAAGACTGTTCTGCTTCAGTGATTTCGTCCAGGTCCAAGTGGACCTGTTTGAACAAAATGATCCCCAGTTTCCCCATCTGACCCATGAAATGTGATAATTCTGTACACTATGAGCAAAAACATGTACATGTTCATTGTGACCCCATTGTTAGTAACAATGGTGTGTGCCCAATTTCCATTGTTAGATGTTCATAGTGGTAGCTTATGGCTCCAAGAAAACTGATTTGTTTGTGTGTTGGTTTTCACCCTGAATAATTATGTGTGGGATGAGCCAAAACGGCATTGAAAGTGCATGTTTTCAGGAAGCACTTCAAGCAGAGTGGCGCACCCTGCCTCAGCGAATCTTTAATACGGAGGCTACAGGTGCATATATGCAGATGCCTTGCCATAAGGTGTGTATACATGTAGGCCTATGTGTGAGAGATAACAAGACAATTTGGACACTTTTTTCCGCCAGCATTCTCCTTTCCTTATTAATAACTCCCTACCCCGTATGAAACAAAACTGATCGATCAACTGTCTGTAGGTCTACACGTGTAGGACTATAGTGATGTCCCCTAACTTGGCGCACTTCGACAACTCACTGGAAATCCGCTCACCTTATAGCAAAACCCCCTAGCAGAATTAGTTGAAACTTACACACCTTGTAGTATAATTTATAGGCTCCAAGAAAAAGTAATACTTTAATATTTTGACTCATCAACAAGTACAAAATAACACAAACAATCAGGACAAAACGATGAACACTTTTTTCCCGAAATCGCCCGGACTGTCCCCTAACGTGGAGCGCGTCGCCGATTGGCTGAAACGGTTTGATGCCTCACTACGATGGCCCACAAAGACCACTTGCACGCACACACCGTGACACTGTACACAACGCCAGTATGCCTGGTTTTATTCACGTGAAATGCCTATTACAGGCTTCCGTGTATGGTGTCATGACAACCTGAAGCGAACGGCGATGCCTTCACATTCCGGTGAATTTCTAGTAACTGAATGATTCTTCTCCGTATTTTAGTTTTGGAATTTATGAAGGTACTTGAGAACTTTATTTCCATTTAATGTCAAGTGCAACAGATTGTTTATTGCGCCAAGAGAGAACGGAAAGTAAAGCCCGCCACGTTAGGGGCCGCGCCACGTTGGGGGACATCAACAATACGTATGGACGACTGAAGGAAGTCTAATTCAATCACTAAGCAAACGTAAACAATATGGCGGCCGACACTGGGAGTTCGCTGCGATCTCGAGCGACCATTTCTTTGGATCAGACCCCTCTTATCATCAACGAAGAAGAGGAGAAGAAAGTATCCAGTGATGGTGATAATCGTGGCGAGGACCCAACTCTTCCCTATGGAGGCAAAGTATACTTGGCAAGACGCAAGAAACCGGACACTTGGTTCGTCGTTGGTTTGGAGGTAAAAATCGATAGCGATACACTGTACGTACATCACAATGCATGACAATGCATCGTACACTAACACTGCATGCAATAATCTGATGATGTAGGCTGCAGCTGCTGTTGCACGGCCGGCTGTGGGCATTGGGCAAGCCATTTGCCACGCATGCGGCTAGCACACCGGCGAAAAAGATTCCTGAACAAAATTATGATTAGGCCAAACAAAATTAATGGTGCGTTTACGGTAACGACCTAAAACAAATCCAGGTAGGTAGGTAGGAAAATAATTTTATTTTGTCTTTTTTTTTTTACACTACAGTTCATGCATTTGCGTGTTGTTTTGCAATCTTTGAAACTCACTATTAACAATATTAAACATGTTCATGTACAAGTGTACAAAATGTTAAGTTCGTTGGAAATTATTGCAAATAGTGCTCATTTAAAATTATCAACTTGAAAATTGGCAATAAAAAGTTTGAGGTCGGCAATTTGGCCTTAAAAAATTCCAGGTAGGTCGGGTTACCGTAAACACACCATTTATTTTGTTTGGCCTTAGGCCCTATATAGTGATGTCCCCTAACTTGGCGCACTTCGACAACTCACTGGAAATCCGCTCACCTTATAGCAAAACCCCCTATCAGAATTAGTTGAAACTTACACACCTTGTAGTATAATTCATAGGCTCCAAGAAAAAGTAATACTTTAATATTTTGACTCATCAACAAGTACAGAATAACACAAACAATCAGGACAAAACGATGAACACTTTTTTCCCGAAATCGCCCGGACTGTCCCCTAACGTGGAGCGCGTCGCTGATTGGCTGAAACAGTTTGATGCCTTACTACGATGGCCCACAAAGACCACTTGCACGCACACACTGTGACACTGTACACAACGCCAGTATGCCTGGTTTTATTCACGTGAAATGCCTATTACAGGCTTCCGTGTATGGTGTCATGACAACCTGAAGCGAACGGCGATGCCTTCACATTCCGGTGAATTTCTAGTAACTGAATGATTCTTCTCCGTATTTTAGTTTTGGAATTTATGAAGGTACTTGAGAACTTTATTTCCATTTAATGCCAAGTGCAACAGATTGTTTATTGCGCCAAGAGAGAACGGAAAGTAAAGCCCGCCACGTTAGGGGCCGCGCCACGTTGGGGGACATCAACAATATATTTAATTAATAAAGGAGCGTGTCCAGATTTTCTGGAAATATCCTAGTTTAGGACTGTGGTACTTTAAACCAAGAAAATACTCACATTCTGAAGAAAAGTGACATTTTCTGGCGCATTTCCAAAGATCCGTGTTGTCGTGTACATGTTTCGTTGACATTCCTTGTTAAAAATGGCGCACAATTACACAATCTTGCATAAACTATGAAAATTCTACTAGACTTTTCCGAGCAGTCCACATATTCCACATACATGATACAAACGATATTATAGAATCTTCATAATTTATGCAAGGTTGTGTCATGACGCGACAACACCACGTTTGCGCTATTTTTAACAAGGAATGTCAATGAAACATACTATGTACACGACATCGTGGATCTTTGGAAATGTGCCGGAAAATGTCACTTTTCATCAGAATGCGAGTATTTTCTTGATTTAAAGCACCACAGTCCTAAACTAGGATATCTATGGCACCTCGGTTGGTGTGTCAAGTGTATTTGTGACCATTTTGAGGGTAAAAACTGTTGCTTTTTTTGGGCAAGTGAGAGCTGAGAATTACAGCCGGTTGCTTGGACCCTACTATATCGCATACCACATCCCCTATGAAAAAAACGATATTGTCGGACTATAATTTAATATTACACTCTGAAGAAAAATTTTTTTAAATGTTTTCTTTTGTCATGATTATTACATTTCAGATCCTGTCGGTGTGTCTAGTTTTCTGTTTCATATATTATTCTTACTACCACTTTGACAACATGCATTTCCATGTGACGCATTTCTACGCTCAATTGGGCACGCCACATGCTATGCACTTGACCGGCCAGCACTACTTATTTGGAAAAGGAGTCAACCGGGATGTGGACCATGCAATGCAGTGGTTTAAGTAGGTATTTCTGTATGTGTTTAGTCCAGTTGTTCAAAAATATATTGTCACAGGCTGTCACAGGTTCACCAACTAAGAGGTTCGGGGTGGTCAAAAACGACCAAAATATACTTTTCTGAAAAGTTTCAAAAATGGTCCTGAGGAAAATTAAGCCTGTCCCAAAACTATTTTGGCAGTTTTCAAAGTAAATTTTTGAGAAAAAATATTTTTTTTACATGGCCGGGTCATCGGCGCCGACAGGACCGGTATGGTTAATTTTGACAAAATTTGGAAATGTCTCAAAAATGATCTTAAAGGAAAATTACATTGTCCATTTAAACAGGTATGCCGCCGATAAGGGACACGCCCATTCTTCTCACAATCTGGCAGTTGGACATCTCCAAGGCTATAAAACTGCAGTCAGGGACAGAGAGTAAGTCTGGAAATTGTGAACAAGTGTCTAGGGGTGTTACATGTGGGCAGGGTTTGCTTAAAGGAAAAGGAGAACCCAATTTCAACCGGTGTCGAAATCAACACGGTTCCAACCCGTGTCAACTTTTCAAAATTTCAACACAGTTAAATTCGGCTACGTTTTCACACTACTTAACACAGCAACAGCACTTGTGCTACACGTGTAGTGTTTTGACCTGTTTTTTGCACGATACTTTACGGGTCAGTGCCATGTTGTACATGTAGTGTGAAAAGGTCAGTCTACTTAACACGTGTCGGATCCATGTAGTGTGAAAAGGCCTCAAGAAACAAAAGGCATTGTCCAAAGCAAGTGCAGTTTGTACATTATTGTTTTACAAAGAACAAGAAATTTGACCCATTGAAAAGCGGATACGAACTCCACAAAGAATGGCATATTCAGTGATGGGTTGTACCATGCGCGCCGCTATTTTGTCCTAAAACTGAGCAAGAATTAAGTTTTTGCGTATAAGTCCTTCGTGGCTTCCTATGGCAATATGCAATGATTATACGCAAAAACGTCACCATTTGCCCAGTTTTCGATGTTAATGCGCTTTATTACCCCTTGTTATCATTGTTGTCATTGGCAGTGAAGCTCAGGATCTGCTGAGGTATGCTGCTGATCAAGGCGTGGATGAAGCAATGGATGCGTTGAATAAGATGTGTCCTAACGGAGACTGCTGAACGTCGGACATTGCAGGTTGGTCACAAAGAAAATACAGGCAATGTAGTTTAGACAGTCTTACTTCAATTCAAGATTGACCATTCAGGGCAATTTCAAACATTCAAATTTACATACATGTCTGAGACTTTCAGGGCTTGTAATGGTAATAATGCCCTGGTTCTCAAATTAGTTCTTGAGGGGGAATCCCCTCGACTGGGTCTTGGGTACACTTCGTTTCCCTATCGGCACCGATGAACGATCTCACCAACGATTATTTTATTGCAGTGCATTTTGGCATGTTTTATTAGTAGATTTTTTTCTACTTTATGACCATCTCATTCTCTCATGCAAGTGCTCTATCTTCCCCCACCCCCAGGGGGAATTTTCCCAGTTTGAGAACCAGTGGGTTCTTTAAGCATCCTTGATTAAAGTGTAATTCATCAAGGAGATCTAGAGCATGTGTGGTCTAGTGGGTATGAAGTGAGATTCACAATGAGAGGTTGTGGGTTCAAGCCCCACCACGACCAACATGCGTTTCTGGGCAAGGTATTTAATCCCAGTTGCCTCGTCAAACCAAGCGATATTTGAGGAGCTGTTAGGGGAATGCCACAATTTAAGTGCTGAGCACCTGGCCAGCAGCCACCTAGATGAAGCGAAATGGTTCTGGTGATTTCCTGATGGCAGCGGTAATAATAGCAACAGCGCCAGGAGCATGTGGACATGTGCGCTATATAGAAATCCGCCATTATTAATAATTTCTGAAAAACTTATTTTAACGCCTTTTCAATAAGAGTGATACGTCCACTCAATTGAGAATGGCATTACAATAAGTTGGTTTTTTTTCTAGGAATTACACTTCCATCATGGATGCTTAAAGAACATGACATTATTTGTGTTTAAAATCAAAAACAATTGAATACGTGAAGCACATTACAAGCCCCGAGTCTCTGAATTAAATAGATCAGTCTTGTTTTCAAAGAATGATTTAATATCACATATGGGTCTTTCCACAGTAATGGGGTACATTTCTGTGACATTCAAGATATTAGGTCCCAGCTCACTTCAAATGTCTTAATTTTATCTTTAAATTATGCAGCTAAACTGAGGAAATAACCTTTGCACCAGGGAGTAAGAAAAATAGTCCTACAACATACATTTGTGAAAACCCTGTGCACAAATTTTCCTATTACAAAGACAGAAAAAAATGTCACAAAATGGTCTGTCCACGTTACAGGACAATTTGTACACAAGCTTTTCAAAAATGTATGTTGTGGCAGCAATTTCTTACCTTTTTGGGTAAAAGTTATCTTTTGAGAACAGTACATAAACTAAAGACATCTGAAAGGAATTATTGACTTATTTTTCAAATGTACCCCATTACTGTAGAAAGACCCGCATTCATTTACAAGATGCTGGGAAATGAGCAATATAACCTTGTGCCTTTAAAACGTTTGTAAATGTTAATTATCAAAGTGTATTGTACTCTATTTGTGATGTGCCTTATATTAGAAATTCTGAATTTTAAAAAATGACCATTTTAAACCCAGTATTACCTTGTCCAGGGATTACACTGTAATAATAATACTCTGTAGTTGATTTAATGTTTAAGAAACTGTATTTTAGGGGCTGTCCAAAGTTGTCAACATTTTCACGGTTCTACAGAGTGTAGTGTTTTTCAAGATGCCCTCCCTCCCACCAAAATACTACTTATCAACATTGTCACTACCGTGAAATGTCAACATGTAAAGTCCTACGCTTTGTAGTTCCGTGAAAATGTTGACAACTTTGGACGGCCCCTTAATATAAAGAGTATTTGTGCAATACTATAGACCTTTCACATTACAATGGAAACCTTCCCTGTATGTCCGCCATAGCTGGGACGTGATGAACTACATGTGTTATGTGATGATGCTCATTATGTCATCACTTTGAACAATTTGCGCATTTGTTGTAATGGTGAATTCACACGCACATAATTGCGACGCTTTGAGAAAAAGCGATGTGGATGGAATTTTAAGTGAATAACGATGCACTGAAAAATCACTGAATTATGAAAAGACTTTCCGTTCAACATGTCCGAGCCAATTCTGTGGTTTTTTGTGCGTTGTTAAACCTCAAATTCCTTCCACAGCTTGGACGGAAAGTGTTTTCGTGATTTTCAGTTCATCGTTTTACTCAATTCCTTATGCACGTGGCAATCACGCACAATCTATGCACTGGAAAAAGCTATGGCGGACGTGTACAGGGAAGGCGTCTTGGGAATGGTCTATACTAAACCTTATTTATATGTAAAGAGCACCGCCACTTCATCAGTGTATTTTCATGTTCAAATTGGCAATAAGCAAAACGTACTGTTTTACATGTATACATAGTTGTAGAGAAATAGTATCTGCTAATTTTAAACCATACATCCCTGTTGTGCCTTTTATCTTTCAGCCAATAATATTTGTTTTTTTTTGTTTTAAAAAAGTAATGCAGTTTGTTAGAAAGGTGGTAGAAGTAAGTTCTGATTTGATCCATCAAGGTAAAATTATACGTATACAGTGGAAGTTGCTGTAATGAACATCATGAGATTCTTAGTGTTCATACGGAGGGAGAGAATTCAAATAACAGCAAGTACAATTATATGTAAAGATATTTCACAAGTCTGGTACTCATCCCCGGTTTCCATGGCACAGACCTTGTTCACGTTAAATAAATTACTTCATTCGACAAGTTATGACAATGCAATGTGTATGACAAAGTGCTTTGATGCATAACGAGATAGAGGCGCCGTACACCTTATTCCAATCTTCATTAGTGGTTGCTTTATGTGAACGGTACTGATATTCATATGCCAATGATGAGTTGTATAATATTGGATGGGTTATATACCGCATGAGTCATCTTTTATGTATGCAGTTGGACCAACAAAAAAAGAACTGTTTAGCGTACGTCACTTTCAACCATGCGCAGCAATATTTTTTTAAATTTTCTGGCTTCATGTTGGCTTCATTTATTTATTTTTTTGCCTTATATTCAAAAGCTCTGCACTGAATGTATAACATATATATATGCTCTTGTAATATATTGCGGGGTCTCTTTTGTTCAAACCGGTTCTGTGTTGTACATTCATGTGCTCATACAGTCTATGGGAGAGAGTTAGAGTACAGGATTGTCCTCAATCGTAATGTGAACAGGGTCAAAGCAAATGGGCCCCATGTCCCTACAAAGTATGCTGTCATCAGGCCATGAGGCCGACTTGGCCAGTATGCACTTTTCATTAAACATCTTCGAATATGCACAAACAATTAAGCAACCAAACACCTGAAAGCTGGCCTAGTGACCATTGAAATTCTGGTAACAATAAGGCCAAATTTAAAGCAGCCGGCCAACCTGAACCAGATAAACATGAAAAAGGTTCCTTAACTCTATCAAAGTTTTAGATGTTTTTTTTGCTCATGAAACAGGCTTAAAGGCCCATTATATTAATTAGCATCACATTCAAGTTTACCTGAAGATAATAGTGATTGCACTCTCTAGACATAAGGCTCATATTGGTTAGCCTTATGTCCCTTGAAGAGTGCTATATTGGGAGTATACTGTACACTAAATACACGCAAGGCTTGAATTTTCATGGTGGAATTCACCAGCTACAATCTCAATCACTGCACTCCATTTGCGAGTGTAGTTGGGACTGGATGTTGTTCACCAGTTTGTAGCGACTGGCGTTCACTAAACTGCTTATCCACAGCTTGTGAGAGAGCCCCCAGGAAGTCCTCTAGAGACACTGGGTTGACCTGAGAATAGTCCATCTGAGAAAACAAAAGTAAACAGTCAGTATAGACCACTCTCACATAAAAATACAACTGCGTATTAAACGCCATCACACTATGAGCAACTAACAATGGAAATTGGGCACACACCATTGTTAATGACAATGGTTTGTGCCCAATTTCCATTGTTAGTTGCTCAGTGTCAGGTACAAGTACACACATGGAAAATGTTCCAAACACGCGTGTGTTACTCAATATTTGTTTGAAATATGGCAAAGCTGATGCGTGTTAGAAAACAATTACGTTCAAGATCCTGATGCACGTGGCAATCTGTAGGAAGTGATACGTCTGTAGGTGGTTTGGAAAGTGCACCACATAACAGAAAGGACAAATGAGCATTATGAAGAATTGTCATGCTGTATACATTTCTTACAGACCATATTATTGACAAGACAATTCCTCCTGTTTCACATGAGACAGGTTAATTTTAATAGCAATACATCATACGTTTTATATAATGTTTCTTTTGTCACTATGTATATATGGAAAAACAGAAAGCTACTCTATTAATAAAATGTTTACCTCCAAATACAGAGCATGTGCTAGAAATGGGAGTTTTCTCAAAGTGCGTCCACTCAATCCCTGACTTTTCCTGAGTTAAGGATAAAAACATTTGAAAAACGTTTCAGGGTATTTCAAAAGCTATCAACCCCATACTTTTTCAAACCAGACTTGGGCCATGTTCATTTTAATAAGGAAAAAGGGAATATGCAGGGCAGGAAATTCGTCACTGAAAGGGCACTGCCATTTGTGTTTATGGAGGAGTTTTATGTTGTTTAAAAATGGCACTTCCATTGGAAATTGAAAAAGTTTATGGGAGAATTGCAAAAGGGCACCAAGGCCAAGATCAGGGGCAACAGAGGCAATGGCCTCCGTGAATTTCCAGCCCTGAGATGGCCGCACCATGATAAAGGTCTATCCTTAGGGATATTACAAGTAGCAGACAGGCAAAAAGAATTGAGAAGACTGACCATGCAATCTCCTTGAGTTTGAGGCCGAGTTTAGTGGCGTCACTCTCCATGAATCTCATGGACTCTAAGCTCCTGAAGTCAATTAGCCGCTCTGATCGTCTGATAATGTGAGCCTGTCGGTAATAAGAAGCCAAATTGAAGGGTGGA
Organism: Henricia sp. BOLD:AAB3569; assembly: GCA_037783545.1. Taxonomy (NCBI): domain Eukaryota; kingdom Metazoa; phylum Echinodermata; class Asteroidea; order Spinulosida; family Echinasteridae; genus Henricia; species Henricia sp. BOLD:AAB3569. The sequence goes on from JBBELK010000453.1 coordinate 1,497,505, forward strand.
TTCACAATGAGCATTTTGGCGAGTAAATTTGACACTTTGAGAAAAAGCAGTATGTAGGGAATTTGGAGTGAAACGATGCTCTGAAACCACAGGAGGGCAGTTCCACAAGGTCGGACGTACATTTTGGACACTGACCTGCTTTGACAGAGTGTATTCTTAAAGCTACGATTTAAAAGTGGATTGTTAGACCATTAACAGACAAGTGGTAGTTAGTACAATGATTTAGTAAAAACACACTCTTCCCTTTTGTTAAAGGCAGAGGCTTGTCAGCAATGCACGCGCGCCAAATTTGTGCTACGAAATACGCAGCTCCATGCCTTTGCTATGGAGCTGCGTATTTTGTGGCACGAATTTGGCACGCGCGCATTGCTGACGAGCCTGTGGCTTTAACGCACCAACCACCCCCACCAAACCTGAAAGGAATTCCTTTAAAATTCCTTGGATGTTTGAAACAATGGGGGGAGGTGGCGTTCCCTCTGTCACATCGTGCCGTGTATGTTCACCCAAGCCTAGTATCTGTCACATTTGTGGTCAAGCATTGATTTACCCGGATGAGTTCCTCGATACAGGAGTAATAGATCTTGAAGCATGCAGCTGGTGACGGAGGGCCGATATACTGCTTGATGTCTGCACGGTCTACAAAGGCTAGATCGATGGCTTCGGTTATGTTAGATGTCGTTAGGATTAGCACGTTGGGGTATCTGAAGGAGGAATAAAACAATGCTAAGTAATAGAAGTTTTCAATGGAATGACAAAGGGAAAGGAAACAGGAGGTCGTGGGTTTGAGTCCCACCTGAGCACGCTATCAAGTTTTTCTCACATTGTCTCAGGGAGCAATGGCATACATGTACAAAGCTAATTAAAAGTTAAGTCAGGTAGGGCAAAATAAACCCTAATTAATGTTCATTCTCCTCGACGCAAGCCAATTTGCATTCTCTCATTAGTTGCGGTACCTGCTGCTCATCATGATTTGAACTGGCTACTCAACACCGGCCAGCTCGGTGGTCGAGTGGTTAAAGACGTCTGCCTAGTATGAAGGTTATGGGTTCGAGTCCCACCCGAGCACGCTCACACTATAGACCTCATCGCAAATACAGCTTGGGCGAGTTTGCACAAAAGCACATTAACTGGATTGTGGGAAAGAAAACGGGGCAAAGTCTGCCCCGAAAACCTTCCCACAATACATTGCTGCTTTTGTGAAAACTCACCCAAGCGGTATTTGCGATAAGGTCTATGAAGTTTTTCTTCTAGTGTTTCAGGGAAGCTCTGAGCATAGTGTTATTTAAGTTAAGTCGGGTAGGGCAAAACAGGTATTCAATCTCCAAGATACAAGCTAAATCACATTTCCTTGACTTCTATTAAAAAAGAAAAACAAAATGTAAAGTGGTAGCAGTTGGTTGCAAATTCTTGACCCAGAATGTGCGACATCCAACTCATTTCCGAGAGCAATTCACAAATATAAAGACATCAAGAACATTGTCTTTGAAAAGCACTGTTAATTTTTTAGAACAATAATTTCCACCAAAACTTAAGTTCCTGACATGACTGCCTCACCGTTTGATCTGATCAATCTGCGTCAGGAGCGCATTGACAACACGGATTGCATCCGATGGCTCTGCGCCATTCAGAGAGCTTTTCCTGGCTGCTGTTAGGCTTTCCACCTGAGGAGAAACACAAGTTAAAGATGGATTACATGATTGGAAAACATTTAAAAACAGTAACAACAACATTTACATAACTAAAGAATAATGTTGATAAACTGCCTTGTAGAAAATTTCAGCCACATAGATGCAGTAATACTTCAGAAAACATGACAAATCCATGCATGGTTTTTGTGTAGAAAAGATGGTTAAAATAAATTGTCTGCCTTTGTTTTGTTTTTTAAACACCTTCAGTTGGCAATTTTAGACTTAGTTTTTGTGACGACTTCCATAGTATTTGTACACGTCCAGGAATCGTTGAGAGCAAACTCACCTCATCAATAAGGACACACACGAAGGCGTCTTGGTCATCGATCAAATCCTGGATCTTCTGAAACATCTTCATCACCAGTTTGCCACTCTAAGAGTCAAAACACAGACAATAGTCTGAAATCACTCAGAAGCCATTTTCAATTATGACCTTTAAAACGGTTCTATAAAATCTATACTGCTAATTTGATTTGACTAATTGAGAAGTTGAGAATTTCCAATGCATAAAATGCTCCCGGAGAGCTTTAAAGGCCCAATGTATCATTTGCAATGACCCCAAAAAGTAATCGACGAGTTTACAGGGGAAAAGTTCTAAAAGAAAATAATTAATAGCAACTACCCAATGAAAGGTTTCCGCTTAAAATGATATAATTTTACCAGAAAATAATCCGTAAAGATGAAATTATTTAGATCATTTGCAAACGATTTACTTATTTTTGGTTCGCATCTACGCGGTCCAAAATGCATGAGCGCTGTGTACTGCGTGTACGTGTTCCAACGCGATGCATTTTTATGTATCGCGCGCACACGCAGTATATGATGTGCGCCACAGAGTGCATGACGCAAGCCACATAGTACCCGATCAACTGCATGAGAACGAATATTTGAAACACCCCGCCAAGACAAGGAAAACCCATATGGATTTTCATGTTTTTTTAAACGTGGTATATTTTGACAAAGCTGAAATTTCTTCGGATGAGTTTGTTGATGTCTTTCTTTTGATTTATAATGGTTTTATTCGCAGAATCCTCAAAAACAGATCATCTACAGGGCCTTTAAAGGAGAAGTATACCAAAGAAACAAAAGACATTGTTCTGAAAAAAAGTACAACTTGTACATTAATTTTATACAAAAAAACGAAAAATATGACCCACTAAAAAGCAGATATGAACTTCACAAAGAATATCTTATGGGCGCTGCAATTTTGTCCAAAAACTGGGCTGCATTCCACTTACACAAACGTTACCGCTTGCCACTGGTTGCAGTGATTTTGTGCAGTCAATGGAAAGCAGGGTACCTCTTGTTGGCGAACAGTACAAACGTTTGCATGTTTGGAATACAGACCTGAGCAAGGAATGAAACTTTTTCTGCCCAGTTTTTTGACAAAATTATGCCGTTCATACAAACAAAGTATCTCTGCAATTTCCATTTTTCGTGAAGTTCAGATCTGTTTTTCAGTGGGCAATTTTTCTTGTTGTTTATAGAGATAATAATGTACAAGTTACACTTGCTTAGCAAATTGTCTCTTGTTTCTTGGGTATACTTCTCCAGGCCTCGAAAATCATTTTCAAAAGGGCGCAGCAATTTCCTGAATGAGTAAATGGAAAACTTTTTAAGGGCAACACGGCAAAAGCATAGTGCACCACTGGCAATTTGCCATGGTACTGTGGGTTATTTCAAGGCCTGCTTCTCCTTTAAGTAAAAAAAAATATCACCATCTTAAAAGGACCGACTCACCTCAGAAAACCATTTTGAAAAGAGACTATGACTGTTGATTTCAATGAGTTGACCATAGCTATACCTGTGAGGAAACAAAGTAAAGTACATTTATTCATTAAATGAGAAGTATACCCAAAAAACAAAAGACACTGTGCTAAATAAGTGCAACTCGTTCATTATTGTTATACAAAGAACAAAAACTCTGTTTGCTAGGATAGGGCGACAATTTGTGTGTAAAAAAGCTATATTAGGGCGACATGCTCTATTAGGGCGACATTTTGGTGTCGCCCTAATATTTTTGAGATTAAAAATAATTTTTTTAGGTCAAATACCATTTTTTTTTTAAATCGAGAACCATTTTTATTAGGTCTAGAACCAATTCTGTTACGTCTGGAACCATTTTTGGAAGCTTTGGGTAAAAAGAAAAAGGTGTCAATTTGAGTGATTCTTGCCGAAATTTCGGTGGTTCCCGGGGAAAGGCTTCCCGAAATGTCGCCCTATTGCGGCATCCAGAGTTCTTACAAGAAATATGACCCACTTAAAAGCGGATACAAACTTCACAAAGAAATGCAATTGCAGCGATGCCTTGTACTATAGGCATTGCCATTTTTACGTACAACTTCTTCATGTATCGACATAGAAATGCACTAAGGAGTTTCATTTCTAAAATTTGGAATCCAGTACTCACCTGTCCGATAGTCTAATGCAGAGTTTCTGGGCGAGAGCTTTACATAATGATGTTTTGCCAGTTCCTGGTGGACCTGGTAATAAAAGAAAGAAAGAAGAAAACAAAAGTTAGGTCTTCATGTATGTGAAGCAAAATCCTGAAATGTCTGAGTTTGATACTATCTCGAAATGTACAAAATACAGCCCCACATTCCACGATTGTGCGTGTGGGATAGTGCATGTACATGTAGTACCATGCTTGTTTATTTACAGGAAAACCTACACTCCTTTCGCAGTGGTTTCCGCGCCCCACTAAGTTCGTCCGCTCCAACCACTGCTGAACTTGGCAGGGTCTTCTGCGAAGCCATCAGCACACCGTTTGATGACTCCGTTTGTAACAGTTTTCCCAATCCTGTAATCCATCTTTAAGAATATATCCTACCGTGCAGTAGAATAACTCGATTCCATGAGATGACATCGGGGTCCACGTTATGGTCTGAAAAGATGAGTGTTGCTGTGGCGTAGTGAAGGAGGTTGGACTTGACGTCAGAGTCAAACACTAGGTTGTCCCAAATACCCTCAAAGTCAGCTGCAGATATGAGAAAGAAACAATGAAAATTAAAGACAGATTACAGACAATTTATTTGAAAGAACACCTTCAGGTTGCAATTTCTCCCACAACGGTACCATTTTACCATAAGGAAAAATCATGTGGTGTTTGTTACCAACACTTTCAGTTAAATTCTGGGTAACTGCATGCAAATGATGTACATGTATTGGGGCTTTAATGGTTGAATTTTGGATAATTTTTTATTTATGTATACTCTCTCACAAAGAAACAGAAATTATCGATTCTTGATTATCCCGCACATCACATTTACTACCCTCGCATTTACTTCTGGGTGGAGAGAGGCAATTTATGGCAAGGTGCCTTTCCCAAGGGCACACACCACGTACGAGCCAGACTAGAACCCACCACAATCTTTTAGAATTAACCATGGTCTTAGTACAAGCCACTAGACCGCTTGACCATGGCACTCCACAATAACAGTGCCTGGCTTTTGTTTGTATAGTGACCAAACATTATCACCCTTTAGGGGGCGTGGCTATTGGCTATCCTCCCACCTGCTGGCAGCAGCCAATGAGATGCAGCGGCTATTTCTTCACCATCCAGCTCTTCCAAGGCCGGTCCGTCGCGATTCAGCTGGAAAATGTGGAGGTGAAGCCGAGTCCGGCATAGATCAACGGCCTATGGGAACAAGAAATTACAGATCAAGATATACAGTTCAAGATATACAGTTCAAGATGTACAGATCAGGGAGGCTAATAGATGTAGCATATTATATCGGTCGGTAATGTGTATGAACATGTCTTGTGGCAAGTCTGATTGCACCAATCTCTGTAGGAGCCACTGAGGCAGGGTGTGCCACTCTGCCTGAAGTGCCTTCCTGAGCTCCTGCAATTTTCTAGGGGTGTTTTTGAGACTTGCGGTTTTAGAGGTCAGGCTCAGCCCACGCAGGTTTAATCAAGTTTAAACCCAACAAAATCAGTTTTCTAGGCCCCCTTAACTACAAGATTCTCCTAGAAACAGGAAATGTCATTCCATTGCTGTGGGAATCACTTCAAACAGTTCAACTTGGATATAGACAAAATAACTGAACAGTCTTGAAAGTGATTCAGAAGTGATTGGTCGATCAGTGCCTTGTTGTCCACAAGTTCACTGTATTCAACAAACTTGTGTTCTGATCAAGAATGCATATTTTAGAAAAATCACGTTTCTTTTTTGGAAGAGTACATTATAAAGGGCCATTTTACAATATTTGAAATTTTACAGACGAGACATTTATAGATTTTTCAAGTTATCAACAATAATACGAGACAGAGCGAAACATTACAGGGGTCATTCCCAAAATTAGGGGTCCAAAAGTGTGACATGCTTTTTAAGATTTCCAAATGTTTTTAGTGATTGAAAGTGGTTTCCCAGTAGATAATAATTATTTTTATTTCAACAAATGCCACTTAAATTTAATGCTTGTGTGTAAATATGGCACCAAGGTTAATGCAAACTCATTCTACAGCCAATTTTCATTGGAACAAATTATAAGCTTTTATGGTCTTTTGTTTTAAATATTTTTCAGGAATCTGAGAACAAAATATTGAAAAAAATGATGCTGCCCCCTATGCACAGGCCACAGTCCATTACTAAGAATTTGTGATCAGGAGGGGTGATTTTTGAAGCAGAGAGTGTCGTACGTAACTGGGACACCAACAATTTTGGACCCCTAATTTTGGGAGTGACCCACAGGCGAGAAAAATACTGTTGCAGTCACATTTTTAAATGTGTTTTAAGACGTTTGCAAATGAAGTTGCTGGTCAAAAAAGTCACCCTTGCAGAAAATGTTGATTATCTGAGAACAGGTTTTGGTGGTTGTCATCAGCCGACACTGAACTCCATTTTTGAAATTCATGTCATGATTACCGTGAAATGGCCCAATACCTTTTTGCCCGAGCTGTCCAGCTCCGTGTCGCATATTGCAATCCACTTAACATGCTCCTTCAGGTGAGGGTCATCGAACTCTGTCAGTTTTACATCACCGTAGGAGACTCGCTGGCTGTGTAGAAAACTGGTGACGTACTTTCTGATGGCGTCCCGTGGTGCCGTGCTAAAATAAACATGAAAATAAAGAACTGTAATTCGTTCCAGAGGAATTTGGTAATAATAATGTAAATATTTACAAAGCACATATATCACCTTATGTCATGGCACTTAAAAGGAGGGTGTTCAGATTTTTCCAGAAAATGGATTTTGTTTTAAAATATAAAATACACCCCCAAAATACTATGGGAAGAAAACAGGAATATTTCCAATTTGGATGTGGAAGCAAAAGGGTCGGTGTAATTATACTGCACTGCTTATGTAACCGGATAGATTAGTTTACTAAACTTCGGTGTTTTGACTATATCCCCAGAAATATATAGATTGAGAGTGTGAAATTTCAGAATGGTAATGAGAAAAATATGACACATGAGACATGGTATTAAAAACGTGATCTGGTCACGCTCATTTAAAGGGGCTATGTCACGGTTTGCGCATGCGCCAAATCCTTTCATATTTTGACATACGTGCAGGCTCAGATGAATGTAGTGCAATTTCGTTACACAACGCCATTGGTGCGTGTGCTATAGTTGTGTACATCGTGTACTTAGTACGTGCCGCATGGGCAGTGTGTTCGTTCATGAGTGTTTACAATACGCAGAATTCAACTACATTGTGCATCGTGTGCGCGCATTTGTTCGATTTGGCATCGCGCGCGCGCGCAATTGCGCGATTTATGTCTGGCAAAACAAAATCGTACAGCGGTGGCGGCCACTGTGTCTTTCCAAGGACAGAAGGTATGCTGTAAAATTGCTGTCAGGACCAAATAAGCATGTCAGTTTTGATGGAAAACAAGGTTAAGTAAATTGCTGTATCCAACCATGTCATTCATATCATTCGATGCCGTTTCTGTCATGTTTTGTGGAGTTTTTTGATGGGATGAAAAAACTATCTTTTTAACGACGGCCGCACACATGGTGATGTCGATGTTTGGCGGCTTAAAAATACGGCAAACAGTGCGATTTCAAGTAAAAAGTAATGCATCAGGACATCCCGGACGTTGACAAGTACACCACTGCCAAAATTACTAAAGAATTATAAGGGATGGCAAAGATTGAATAGGATATGCAAAACCTGGCGACAACTTGAAAAAGTTAGCCACACTTTTTCAAGTTTTGCTGCGCATGCGCAAACCGTGACATAGCCCCTTTAATAATAATATTAACCAGTTCTTATATCTGCCGACATCTCAGTGTGCTTTACAACTACCTGGAACCACAAAAACATCCAGACACATCGGCTGCCGAGCCAGAAACACCAGGGAGATTCCCCTTCTCTTTGCGAACGAATGCTCTGGGATTTTTTTAAGTGCATTACACAACACACTGGACCTATAGCTTTACATCCTATCCAAAGGATGGAACAAAGTACCTCGAGTGGTTTTGAACCTGCAATTTGTGAAAGAATTGAGAAGTTGATCATGGCTTCAGACCTTCTGTGCAAAACATATGAGACAGGCTGAAAAATTTCCTCAAAGTATTTCCTCACAAAATCTTAAATTTTTTTCCACTTGAATTTCCTTTAAATTTGCACACTCCAATGCTAGATAAGTCATTTCTGATCAACTTCTCAACTCTTACCTTGCGCTCTTAGTAGCATTCTTTAATTGAGCCGTGGCGCAACAACATAAAGCAAGGTTGGTAAGTGCAACCAATGCGCTTTTCTTGTTCTTTTTGCTGGTTAGCACTCGGGCGATGTGGGTCATGATTGTCAAATGACACCCAGAATGGTGGAAGGCGTGACATCACCGTAAAGCTATCAATGGGATGGGTCAAGTACTTGGAGCATAACATGATTACCTGGAGGATTTCTGGCAAACTTCGACATGAACAGACTTGATTAAAGTCTCTGGCAAGGCTTCCTCCAGCTCTGTTACTTGGTACATGTCGTCCAGTTTGTGAAGTAAAACTTGGCACTGTCTTAACTGAGAACAAAACAAAACAACATTCTATCGTTTTACTAATAACTGGTGGCTGGCCTATATAATAGTAATGAGACTTGGGCAAAAAATTTAAAAAAAGTTTAATTTTGAGTTGAAACTACTTTCATGCTGCAGACAAGTTCCAGCAAATTAAAAAAAATATTTTGGCTGTAAAAATTGGCACTGCGTTTTGTTTTTTAAATACGTCCGTTTCTGTGCAGAATCGTTCATACTAAGTTTTAATTTCATAAATAATGTCAAGATGTTTTAGAGCGCAACTACAACTTACAAGGAGGGCAAGAATTTATTGCAAATCTGACTAGGCCCTAGTAATAGTATTTTGTAATTTCTCTTTCCGTGTTCTGTTGAATAAAATGACTTAATTTTAAACTGGAGTGATTTTAAATTTGCTACCTACAAAACATGCCTAGCCTAAGAAGTTATGTGACGTGCGACTTGTAATTTTTCCCCGGAAGGGATACTAAAAAGGGACAAAAAAGCACGTACCTCCATACACGAAGGGCTAAGAGTAAGAGCGCTCGTCTGCTGCATTTGCTATGCTCTCTAGTCTTTGCTGTGATTTTGCAGTTTTGTGACTTTTTATTTTTACAATTCGCGCCGCGAGGGCTGGCGCCCTCAAGAGTTAGCAGCCTCAAAAAACATAAAGGGCGGCTAGTAAGGGAATTTTATCAATGAACTTAAAAAATCTATGCTATGAAACTACTCTATGGGTCCCTGAAATGGTATTTTTATCAATGAAATCTATGATCTGGAACTGCATTCATTTACGTTAGTCATAAAAGCCCTACTTGGAAGTTGTTTTAGGGGTTTATTAAAAAATCAAGCTTTTTGATTTTTATGCTAATTAAAATTTACATATTCAGCAAAGTTGTGATGTAGGCCTAACATTAAGCAAACACAGGAAAATCTCATTCAACTGTGTACAAAAGTTTCCAGTATTTTCTCCAACTTGCTGAAACTTTTGTAACCCATGATTGTTTGGGTTAGTTTTACATTTGCTTGTTGTAAGCCATGAAAAAACTTTTACTCATGGGGCATCAAAATGACTAACATTAGTATTGTCTTTTTAAACAAGTAATGCTTCATAAGCAGCAAAAAGTGTGCATAAAGTTATTTAGCATTTCAGAGCCCTTTAATTTTATTCACATTTTAGCATTTGCTAACTGCAAAAGGTAAACATTTAGCGTCTCTCTACGGACGTGCGTCAAATAAATAAAGGTTAAAGGTACACACCTGCCTACTGTTTACATGATTTAGTGATGTAGCAGCATTGACAATACTTTTTTATGGTCGTTGCGAAAAAATTTCATCAAAATATCCCGTAATTTACTAAAGAAGTGCAAAAATAACGAAAACGGTCAAAAGACGTGTTATACGCTTTACCAGCCGTTGCAACTACGCGAGAGCCTCACGACTTTGTCACAAACGATTCGCTCTTCTCCTGCTCAGGATATCTCCAATTTTCTGCTCACGATTTCACTGGACAGCCCGGACGACCGAATAGGAATTTCCGTTTTCTTTTGAGGAGTTGGCATCATGTTTTTTCTTCACGAACGTACGTGCACCGAAGCAACACGCCCTTCCGTGTGTGTGTGCACTCAAGCTATTTGCCGTGTATACTGCGCGGGGCAAATTTCTACACTCCACGGTAGCCTGCCGTAGCACGCGCTCGCTCCCGTTCTCCGGACTCTCGAAACAAACAATTATGTTCGAATTTTCATACTTATGTTTAACTTTGTTTCATACCTGTATAAATAGTCTCTCATTTGTGAATTACTTATAAATATTGGGGGGAAATCAGAGTTCAATTTGGTGCAGTTCTGCAGTAACAAACTTTTATACGGCTGGAAATACAACTAACTCACAAGACCACTTGACTTTTCGGAACCAGAATTTGGTTCCGAAAAGTCACGTGACCTTGGATTTTTCAAAAGTGCTCAAAAACGGCTAAATTTGACGGCGTCTTTTCAGGATATATCTAATTTACTCTCGAATGCGCTTCAGAATAATGTATGGGTCTATTTCGAGCCCAAAATAGCCCAACAAAGAAGGTGTGTTCCTTTAAACTCGTTTAGATTGCCCAGGTCGCCCCGACCCATATGGCCCAGAGTTAAATAATGATCGGCCCGACAGCCACAAGCTGAGCGAGCTAGGCAAATACGCTACCTTTTAGTTTTAGACTATCGAGAATTAGGACGTCAGTGTTCAAATTGTGAGTGTCACGAAAGACTCTGAAAGACACATCTAAATTTATTATTTTCCATTCAATGATCGATACCATTTGTCTGAAAATTAGACAGATATTAATAGTAGTAAGACACAGATCGAACTCATTCCGTTTACAGTTTTGTATCACCGCATGTAGGCCTACCTAGATTAGCTTTCCGATTGTTTGCGTATCACACTATTGGGCCGAGTGCAGTGAGCTGCCACAAGGATGACTTCATTTCGGGAGACGGAATATCAGGCAAGCAGCCGATTTCACGAAAAACTGCGTAGCTTGCGCAACTTTTGAAAATGGCACAAGCCCCATAGGCTTGCGTGTAATTATCACAGGAATGTTGCGCAGCTTACGCAATAAAAAGTTGCGCAAGCGGGCTTACGCAGTGCGTAAAGCCCGCCGCACACCTTTGCGATTTACCGGCCCATCGGACACCGGACCATCGGATCCGGAAAAATCAAACAAGTTTGATTTGCTCCGGTCTATGGCGTATACGGTCAGACCGGCCCGAATTGTTTCAGCGCGCACCTTTCCGGTAAGTGGTCCGATTCTCCGATTCTCCGGTAAATCGCAAAGGTGTGCGGCGGGCTTTAGGATTCGTGAAATCGGCTGCTGGTATAGTAGAGCGACAGACGTTATACATAAACATGATACAACAAAAGCATTTCAGGACAATTCACCTCCTATTTGTAGTGTAGACCCATATACATTTAATGAAAGTAGTCCCCCGGAATTTTAATTATTTTTTAATGATAGGCCAATAATTGTATCTGTCTTTTATTCTTAACATGCTTACCTTTTACAACTTTTACATTAAAAGAAATGGCCACAGTGCCAATTCAACCTAGGCTCTGTTCTGCGGCAGAATATAAAAGTAAAGTGCACTGAATCTAGGGCTGTTTTCGAAACGTCAGCTTTGTCTCTGGCTCAGGCTTCGTGCATCCCAGAAATGTGCACTGATAGGCACCTAAATACACAAAATGTTTGATGTTTGTATTATGCATTATTTATTTACGTGATTTATTCTGTATGTACAATGCTGAAACCCTGCTAGTGTGCCGAGATCGCGTTTTCTATTTATTTGTAAAATCAAAATATTTTACATCGACCTATTACATAAGCAGCACATTTTTAAAAAGAGTATTGTATTCATAGGTACATCTCTTTTAATTACGAAAAACCTCGACATAAAAGCACATCAGTTTGTCCATAAATTAGTTGGGTCACTTTTAGTGATATCTCAAAAACACATTCAGCTTTTTCAGTCAATATCCATTCCAGAGAGATAACTCCATATTCCTCTACAGCAAATGCACGTACTTGCAATGCATCATGATGTATGCCAGACTATATTATACTGACGTAATGTCTTGATAGTGTTAAACATCTGTGGTGTCCAAGTGGCATATACATTTTATAAACAAGAATCCTATTATCGGCGAGAGATTGCCCCATGAAAACATGAATGAATACAGCATGGCATTGTACCATATTCAAACTGAACCAACAACAATTTAAAGGCACAGGCTCGTCAGCAATGCGCGCGCGCCAAATTCGTGCCACAAAATACGAAGCTCTATAGCAAAGGCATGGAGCTAGCTGCGTATTTCTTCGCACGAATTTGGCGCGCGCGCATTGCTGACGAGCCTCTGCCTTTGCTACATGGACACTACTGTATTTTATGCCCCAGCTAGTGTTGATGTATCATACCGAGCAACAAAAGAAACACACATTTTAAAAATTTTGAATTTTCTTCTTTCATTAAGTTGACATTAAAATAATCCGTAAAAGCTTCATTATGCATGAATGCATAAAGCTTTTGTGTGCTGAAAATTCCCACTCTCAGACTGACTTTTTTTTCCCAATCAAAAAGTGGAGAATTATTTTGCGTTCCTTTTGTTGCTCGATGAAACCTGCTATTAAGGCCACCTGTTTATAATGGCCACCCGTCCTTAGTCCCAAGTGTCATGTGTATAATGCTTAAGCAACCTCTATAAAAAGGCCACCTGTTTATAGTGGCCAGTTTGTTTTTTTATGGTCTCGAGGGTGACCACTATACACAAGTTTCACTAACCAACATGCACTTAAAGGCACAGGCTCGTCAGCAATGCGCGCCCGCCAAATTCGTGCTCGAAACACGCAGCTCCATGCATTTGCTATGGAGCTGCGTATTGCGTGGCACACATTTGGCGGGCGCGCATTGCTGACGAGCCTGTGCCTTTAATCATACTATTTTAGTACTTTGAAGACATGTGCTAAAAGGTGAAAAACTGAAATAACATAATGGTCTTTTGAAACGCGTGGTGGCAGCAAACAAACCGGACCTTTTACATTGTTTACGTCACTTTTGATCTAAAGTGCGCATGCTCAATAATGATGCAGACAATAGGGGCGTTCGAGATACTTACACCGTGTAACACCAACTTACACTAGAGCGTTCTTTTAGGCATCACGTGATACACGAGTCTGCCCTGGTGATGGCTGACACCACTGCCCGAGCTCGCGGCCGGCCAGGTCTCTGGTGTAAGGCTCGATGTGATGACGTCACCTAGTTTAACCGTGTGGAAGTTGCGAGTAGTAAAACATGGCGGACAGTTTGTAATCGCGACGCGAGTACAAATAAAAACCACAGATTTTGTTTAATCAGTACTGAGATGTCTGTGGCATTGACAACGTTTGTTATGGTACCATTTGGACAATAAATTTCGCGTAGCGCCGGGTTAATTTTTCCTCGTGAATTAAACGATGACCTGTGTTCCCAGAATTCAAAGCGAAACCCCGTGTCGTTCGTTTTGCGTCTTCTGGAGGCTTTCCCTGGTGTAAACCCGGTGTTACACGGTGTAAGCATGTTGAACGCCCCCATCAGAAAAGGAAGGACCGGTTGTTTGCTGCCACCAAGCTTCTGAAAAGTCTCCCATTCCATGTAGGCCTATTATTAGATTGGTTCCCGATCCCTATAGATTGGTTCGCTTATTGCGAAAATATAGAGATCGGTAAAGGGCAGCCATGACGGGCAGAATTCTGCCCGTCACGTGGTCATTATTATTTTTATTTTTTTAGTAAGTGCGCAGATTTTGCATTGACATTTGTAACTTGGCCGTGCGTGTCGAACATATCCAATTATGCCTAAAGCAAAGGGCTTGGCCAATTTTTAAATATAAAAAACACAATGCGCACGCGCAAAGACGACCAATTACATATCAAGATGAAGCGCCCTTTACCTGTCCTTATATTCTCCTGTGTGGAATATGTGGACGGGAACAAGTCTGGCCTATTATACACTATGAAGTTCAAGAGCGCATGCCCCGACCTTCTGTTAGTTCCTGGAACTGGGAGACTACACACAGAAAACACATGACCTGTAAAAAAAAAACACAAGAAAAATACCAATTTAGGTCGTGTACAAGATTTGTAGACATATAAAAAGCAAAACTATCGAATCATGAAACATGAGACGTAAACTTACATTTACACAGATAACACCAAGTAACATCAGAATAACCAGCAACGTCAGCACGTAGAAGTACCTCTGAAAGAAATCAAACGCGAGTTATTAATTAAACCAATAATCGTAAAATTGATGCTATCATTGCTAAAGATGTCATTTATTCAGTCATTTAAGTTTTATAATTAAAGGCCAATACATCATTTGCAGTGACCCAAAATTTGACAAGAAAAACCCTACAAATTGGAGTGTAGATACTAATGGTAACACACAACACATGATATTTCCAGTGTAAAATAATAGTACCTTTGTGGGAGAAATTGCTAACTGAAGTTGCTTTAAAAAATAGTTTGTATTTTACGACAAATTTTTACAATTCGTTCAACACAAAAAAACAATGCAATTATGATGTGCAAATGATCACGTATGCAAATGATCACGTGGCAATCGTGTTCGCTTTTGGTTTTTAAAAAAAATGCCGAAATATACTATTTTCTGCACACTTTAAAGGATGAAAGATATCACAAAATTTTCAAATCGATATCGAATTAATAGAGCTGCACTGCATGCACAAAACAGATCACTCGTCAATGTAACTTCGTATTCGCTTTTCAGTGGGTAATATTTCTTGTTCTTTGCATTAAAATAATTTTCGAGTTGCACTTTTTGATCACAAGGTCTTTTGTTTCTTGTGTATAATTCCTCTTTAAAACTCACGAAAAGTTCCACAATGTAGATAATGAGAATTATTAACTGGAGCAGTACGATGAGCGCCTTGATAATGATGTAGGGGAGGAGCATCTGCTTGAGGTCCTGATGCACGCCGATCATCATGAATATGGCTGTTATGAAAGCTAGGCCCCAGAAGACCATGCACACTATGGAAGTCACGAAGTACGTCTTCGCATCGGCTTTGGGGTGAAATTATGCCAAAATGGAATCAACGTTATAATGCAAATACAAGCGTGTTCATGGAACGCGATTTTCATTCTTTAGGAGCGTAATTCAGATCCCCCCCCCCCCCCCCCCAACCCCCCCCCCCCTCCCCCAGGAAATATGTATATTTTCAACGATATCTTAAAAAAACACCGATGTTTTGTATTAAAACTAATTTGTGTGGTTCCACAAAGCAGTGCAGTAATTACATCGACTTTTTTGCTTCCACATCCAAATTAGAGATTGTAAATTTCATGTTTCTTCCCGAGGATAGTATTTGGGGAAATATCTTATATGATTTTTAGGTTAAAACGAAATCCAAAAAAATTGAACACACTCTTTTAGGCTAAACCGCCGATTCACTTTTTAAAAAATATAAAAATGTTGTATGGCTAAGGCCGCTTAACTTGTGAAAAGGTGGTTAAAATGTGTTTACATCCTATCATGAGTGTATGTTGGACTTTTGTGGAAAGAAGTACCTTGTCCGCTTTCATTAAAAAAAGTTGTAATTAAAATTAGCGTTATTAACGTCAGTTTGCATTGAGGGTTCGACCGTGACCTCATATTATATATTCCAAAAATATGAAAACATTTGTTTTTCAAATTGTGTGTACTTACTTGTGCCTCCAGTTTCGATGATGTTGTAGGCGAAATATATAAATCCCACCAGAGCATAGCACTGTGAATTAACAATTTACCAAGGAAATTATAAATTTATAAGGAAAGTAATTTTATAAGGAAAACATCCCCCAGGACGGAAGAAGAACACCTCAAACCAAATTCATCGTAATAAAAAGATATTTATCTCCCACATAACAGATTCAAACTTGATATAAGAGCACCATTGTTGTATTTTTTCTTCGTTGCAAAACGAGATTTCATTACGTATCAGCCTAGCAGGCGACATTAGCGACATCATTAATCTAAGAATAAGTCCTTAGAGGCACAGGCTCGTCAGCAATGCGCGCGCGCGCAATTTGGGCCGCGAAATACGCAGCTCTATAGCAAAGGCATGGAGCTGTGTATTTCGTGGCACGAATTTGGCGCGCGCGCAATGCTGACGAGCCTGTGCCTCTAATTGCTGTACCAGGGGTGGATTGCAATAACGAAAGTTAAGATGCCTAACTCTTAAGACGTCTTAACTAAGACATCTTCGATTAATTTTGTCTTGCAATAAAAAATTGTGTCGTAACTTGGGACACATCAAACTAGCTCAGGACGCCCAATTTCAGTTAGGAATATGACGTGTCTTTAAGACGGTTATATTGCAATCCACCCCGCGACCCCAAGAATAAATAATCTTCAAAGACCTCTGTGGTGCATGCCACAAAGTCATTCAGGTGTGTCTCTGCAGTTTTCCTTAAAGGATTAGTACATGATCAAAACAGATCTTAGATCAAGTAAAGCTGCTCACCGTAAAATTAAACACGCAACATTTTCTCAACATTTGATGCACTTTGCAATCTTAAGATTGAACATGATAAAATGTTATACAACAAACAGAATGATTAATGGGGATAGGGGTATCATGGTTAATTATGCAGTTCGCGAGTTCGAATCGAATCCAGACCTTTCCGCTTCATGGTGCGTGTACCCTTGGGCAAGGCACTTTGACTTAAATTCTCTCTCTTTACCCAGGGAAAAAAATATATAAAGAGAATTGAGAGGGATATTTTTGAGCCCAATGACCAGGGGTAATAGGGCGATACCACTTTGGGTATAATTGGGATGGATATGCGCGATATACAGGGTGTCACGTGTCCAGGGAACCTCATAATCCAGGTTTCCCTTGATCCTGATAGGGAATCTTATTAATACATGAAAAACAGTCTTTATTTTAGCAAAATCGGGATGAAATGGAGTAAGGCCGGTGACTGCCTATAGAGCCTTTGCACGGCGGCCATGACAGGGGGCAGTCACATTGTTACCATGACTCATGCATGAGTAGGTGCTTTGTTGTTCTATTGTTACATCATTTAAATAAGAAAACCTGCCCACTGTCATGGCCGCTGGTGTAGAAGCTCTATTGACTAATCCTAAACTGGGCGGCCAGTTCTTGTCAAATAATCAGATTTAGTTCATAGACTATGTGATTTTGCACAAACAATGACATCACTTGGTTGATTTAATACATCGGGTTGACGTGATTATCGTGGTTGATTTTGGTGGACTAAACAAATATTTCTCATGAAAGAAGATTCCCAATGCAGGATCCAGGGAAATAGATGCTGGGGTTGCCCGATTTGGCCTGGACATTTTTTGGACACCCTGTATAATGTCACTGCTAAAAAAAAAAACATTTATATTCGGAGTTGTACTTACCAGAGTGTAAACTCCGCTTGCGAAGGAGCCCGCGCGGACATTATTAAAACAACAGCATCTGTTGATGATCGCCATATTAATCCCCAAACCGATCTTATTTTTCACCTATCCTTGACCAACTCAGAATATTATAAGACCACTTCAAGATCAATTGAAATAGCGAACCAAATGTATCGTTAGAATAGCATCTATACAGGCCAACTACTCTACGCAATGCCTTGTACAAATAAGCCCCATTATACATGTATGCATCCACCCTGCATTTCTTGCCGTGATCCCCAACTTAAACACACCAAACTTGGTAGCGATCACGAACGTGCACCCCACGAACTCCGACTCCGGCTAACTGAGTTGTCGCTGCGATTTTGTCCTGACCTGCAGCCCCCGGCATTTAGCTATCATCGCCTGGTAAGTCAACGGATGGAATGTCGCTCTGCTCTTGTTAAACCATCTCTTTTTATCCGCATCTGGTTCGCATGCTGTGAGCATCTAGTCGCGATCCAAGACGTTTATTAATAGATCTCATCTTCAGGTCGGTAGGCCTTTGTCTTTTAAAGGCAGTATACATCATTGGTAATCAGAAATGTTCACAGATTGACGCCAAACTTACACAATATAAACATGATGACCGTAGAAAGCTTCCCGTGAAATGGTTTTGTCTGAAGTGCTATAGTCTTTGAGAAATGAGTAAAACAATTATTTTTCGTCTCATGAGACGAAAACTCAATTCGCCCCAAAACCATTTCGCCCAAGTGCCACTTCGCCCCATTCCACTTCGCCCGAGTGTCATTTCGTCCCAAATTACTTCGTCCAAACACTACATCGCCCAAATGCCACTTCGCCCCAAAACCACTTCGTGCACAGGCTGTGGTTCAGGGTGAAATGGTTCAGGGCGAAGTGGTTTTGAGGCGAAATGACAGCAAACCCTTTTTTGACTGTTTTCTCAAAAGGTAGACGAAGTACGGAGCTGGTTTTTGCTCAGGTTGGTTTTAATCATGCATATCTTCAATCACACAGGGGGATAAAACTATTTGTAACAGTTTACCAATCATGTATACTATCTTTAAATCCCCATTAAATCATTTGCAAATCAAAAGTGTTGATAGCAATGGGAACATAAACACCACATGTAACTTTTCTCTGTAAAATGGTACCTTTGTGGGACAAATTTGTTTCTTAAAAAAATTGTCCCCACACAAATTTTACACCATTCACCCAAATCAACGCAAAAAACATGCACGGATTTTAAAGGTTTTTGGAGTACCACTGCATGTGTGTGGCTAAAATGTCTACAATTTAGTATTTACATTCCAGGAATTCTCAAGAAAAGTTTCATCTGCAAATGATATGAATTATGGGCTTTAACGATGCACTCTCCCGGATCTCCATATATCCCGCTAAACTCCGAGCTCCCCTTACGATATACGCGGCGTGGCTTCACAGGGAAATCGGGTTGGAGTAGGCATAGGCCGAGTCATTTTTTCCTCGCCTTCCACCGCTGTGGCACTAAACGATATCTGCACCGCACGCACAAATTCTTAATAATGTGGAAATCATGAGAGGCTGAAAACACTTGCAGAAGGCCGGGTGTTTTGGCTTCGGAACTGCGAGGTTACGTTAGAAACGACGAGCTATCACTGGGAATCGAAACTAGATGAATTGATTTCTACTGGGAATCGCGAATCCGATCCTCAAAGTGGAGTCGATTCTACTCGACTCCAGCCTAGTAATAGTATGAACTGTGTTTGGTAACGTGAAGTTGTGAATCGTGGACAAAAACAAGGGCCTGCACATTTGCTCTCATTAAGCAATCAGATCAACAAACGACAAATATTGCCACTAATTTCCGCCATTTATTGAACTCACTAAATACATATAACTAAAGTGTGGTGTAAGTTGCCATAGTTATGAGTCTAAACATTCGCTTCTCTGCTGAAGGACCCCTTGCTGTAAAGCAAAGGGAAACGGTTGACTGTTATCAGTTTAGACCTGGGCTGCGTTCCACATATACATACGCAAACGTTGCCAACGTTCGCCACGGGTTACAATGCTTTTGTGCACTCGTCTATGGAAAGCCGGGTACCGGTTGTTGGCGAACGATGCAAACGTTTGCAAAGTTCGCGTGTTTGGAACGCAGCCCAGGCATCACTTTAGTACTCTTAAATCCCGTTTGTAAGTGCATGACTGCATAACAGACGCGCGCCCACCAGCGTTTGTCAACTCTCGCCTCATTGGCTTATTAACATCTCTAGAGGCGTGTCCAAATGTTGTGACGTCACACTTACGAACCGGATTGACGGATCATCTGGGTAATAATACATTATCGGAGTAAAAAAATGCCCCGGCCAATCCAGGCAACCTCAGAATGTATAGGTTTTCCCGGATCCCGATAGGGAATCTTCTTAGATGAAAAACAGTCTATTTCATCAAAATAAACCAGCACAATCAGAAGTTATGTGGGGTACCGTGCGTGGCCGAGTGGTTAGGGCCGTTGACCCGCAATCATGGGTGAAAACTTGGGGTTGCGGGTAATTCGAATCCGGCTGCGGTACCTGTGCCCGTGGGCAAGGCACTCAACCACACTTGCTCCATCCTTCGGAAGGGATGAAAAGCCGTTGGTCCAGTGTGTTAGGTAATGGTAACGCACTCTAAAGATCCCAGAGCATTCTTTCGTAAAGAGCAAGGGGATATTCCCCGGTGTCTCTGGTCATTTATAATTCGAATTTTTCATGGGTTTCCTCACGCTTGCGAGTGAGAGTGCAATGAGCACTCCCTGGTATGAACACCAGAAAGAAATAATAATAATTGTTTTGTGCAGCAAAGTCACAGGGTAGTTCATGATCTTCTTGATCTTGATCGTGTAATTGGACAGCTCTAATTGGAACAACACTCATAATGCGAGATTAGAGACTCAAGGCGAACTATAGTCATGCTTTTTGCTGAAAGCTACCAGTTTATCCTGACATTTTGTAGAATCAGTTATGACTCGTAATTGAGTACAAGAGTTTATTCTAGTCTCTAGCGGTGTTGGGGAAAATGATTTCTGATGGCAGTTAGTGAGTGCTTGAGGCTGGGATTTTAAAGGAGAGGGGTTTTGTGATTTCTTGTCGAAGTGGCAGTTGGTTTTCTAATGTTATTGAAGACGATCGTCCAACGGAAGCTCTATGGATGATTTTGTGCATGGTGACAAGCCTCTGATTTAGTCTTCTCTCCTGAAGTGTTGGAAGTTGAATTTCCCTTCTTAACATGGCAGTTTAGGATACCCAGTTATACGTCAGTAGGCAGTTCCTGGCCTTACTCAGCCTGATTTTGATGAAAATAAAGACTATTTTTAATATGCGAGAAGATTCCCTACCAGGATCCGGGTAAACCTATATCCGGTGTAAAACCCCTGTTACACGGTGTAAGCATCTCGAACGCCACTACAGTTGGCTGCAAATTTTGCTCTAATGATTTTATGTGATCCTTCGCAAATTCTGAGTATAGTTTAAGAAAAAATATGTTATACTGGTAACATTTACGTAAAGCTGCATATTTAAAGGAAAATTTTACTCCAGTGAGCTAGTTTGCATACAGTACCAAATTATACAATGCTATAGTAGGCTCACACCTTCTGAAAACAAGAGTTTTAAAAGTTGCCAATCTTGTCCACTCCTCCAAGTTTTTCTATAACACTTTAAAGTTATATTGTCCGTGGTTCTCAGCAAATTCGATTCTTTTTCTCCAAATGAAATTGTTAAAAACATTTACTTTGTATTTTAGACATCGGCAACCCTGAGAAAAACGCCGTTTTTGCGCCTTGCTAGTGAGTTGAATTATTGGCGGACCGCCAATAATTCAAAATATGACAGTAATTGTTTGAAATAAACTAAACGTTAGTCGACTTTTTACGTTGATGTCTCATTTGAAAGCGATTAACTTTTGTTTGTAAAAAAATATCAATTAAAAAAGTTTTTTTTCGAAGTGCCACACCCAGAACACGTAAGGACCGTCTCTATTTGTGCGTTTTTATAGAAGCATTCAGAAAAACGTAAATGGAGTAGAAAATCTGCACACTAACTCACTTGAGTGAAATTGCCTTTGATTACTATACTAAAATATATATATACGACACGGTGTAACGGTCTCAGTTGTCCCGCGTGCCACTTTCTCCACTGACGAAGGGGCCCCAAAACGGATGTTTTAATAGGTATACAAATTACAAAGTCATGTATATTATCTACGTCCTTCATACAATCGTGTAGAAATCAACGATATAAGAAGGGCCCCTGTGCACATATAGACACCTTTGGAGAAAAGAGCATGCAGGAACACTGATGAGACAATAGCCTTTTGCATGTATCTTTCGTACTATAGCTGGCGCCCTGATTTCTTCACATTCAAATGGAGGTGCAGTTTCGAAATTCTACATACTATGCTGTTGTTGCTACGTGGTGCACGGCAATGCCTAGCAACCGATCGTCGGAATGTTTTGTGCTATTTTCTCCTACCATGATTACGATATTGATTCTGTACTTAATCCACACCTGCCGCATGCACGGGGTCACATTACATAGCAACAACAATTTAGTCTGGTCATTTGGATACTAAGGCTGGATCCGAATTAGTGGCTTTGGCTGTGGCTGTGGCTGTTGCTATGCTGTTTCTAAGGATTGTCATTGTTCGCCCATAGTAACAGCATAGGAACAGCCATAGCCACAGCCAAAGCCACTAATTCGGATCCAGCCTAAGTGTGCATGTGAAAGGAAGTACGTCAGTACATTAGATGATATTCCTGTGAAACATACAAAAGGCTATAATTACGCCATTGTGAAAAAATATCTACATAATCCGTTTAATATTAGACAATAAGAAAAACAAGCCAAATCGCTATACTCCCTTGAGAAACGTTAGAAATTGACAAAAGACGTAGAAAAATAAAACAGTTTTTTTTTAAAAGTTAGCTGGAAAAGGTACTACATGTAAGAGGACGTAATAATTGGTGGTATATCTGGCACCGCGTGTCACCGTTATTGGTTGTGCGGTTTAAAAATTTCAGCATGAGTATATAAATTTGTGATTTTGTTAGTACTTATGAGCATTTGAAACAGTCAACTATGCCACTTTTTGCACACACTGAAAGTATAGCCTCGATTAAGCCTCTAGTTTAATAGTTTCCTCATATTTTATAAGAGAACCCTGCAAACCTTTTAAAAAAATTATTAAAAACTAAACTAGCTGTAATGCACCTATCAATTGTTTCCCCCCCCCCCCCCACGCTGCCCCACCCCGTGCGCTGCCCCACCCCCTAGGTTTTTCATGCCCCAGGGTGGGGCATTTGACCCTTTTAAATAAAATTTTCTGTGCATTTGTATACAAGGCACGCATGTTTTGCACCCGAGGGTGGGGATTTTGGTCACCTAAATGTTGCCCCCCAGGGGTGGGGATTTTGTCAAGCAAAAAGTTCATGGCAGTAAATGACCCCCAGTAATGGCCCCCAGTAAAGTGCAGAAAAGGAGTCCTTAGCAACCGGATTCGTGTATAAATGCGTTTACTTTTTCAAAATAAAAGAAATACGTGTAACTTCAACTTAAAGACCCAATATATCATTTGCAAATATATCATTTGCAAACCTTACTCCTAGAACTATGGGGGATATACATACATGTATCCCCCATACGTAAACATGTGATTTAGCAATACGGCTGCGCAGCAACTTTAATAGGTGGACATTAAAACATGGCTAACGTAATAACCTGCTGCACAATCCATACCAAACTACGTCCAATAGTTCTTGAGAACCTTACCTTGCGTGTGTCTATGCATATCAAATTTTGGCACAATTTTTCCATTTAATTCTCGAAAATTCACCTTTAGAAGTCGATGACAATGGTATGTCATGCATTAAAATGCATGTTGCAATGTTGACCTCTCATATGGATTTTCCCAAATTATATGGATAAATTCTGCCAAAAATCCATAGACTCGCACAAGGTAGTATTCTCAAAAACTATCAGATGACGTTTGGTGGGAATTGGGCAGCAGGTTATTGCGCTAGCCATGTTTCAATGTCCGCCTGTTAAAGTTGCTACGTAATCATATTGCTAAATCACGTGTCTACCTCTGGGGGATATGTATATCCCCATAGTCCTATAGGTAGTACTGACCTGACAAACTTAAATCCTTTGAGCATACGGATCCGGCTGTTCTGGAGGATAGTCCTGTTGTGGGGGGTATCCCGCCGGCTGGGGAGGGTAGCCCGCCGGCTGGGGAGGGTAGCCCACCGGCTGGGGAGGGTAGCCAGCTGGCTGGGGAGGGTAGCCAACTGGAGGGGGGTTGGGATAACCCTGCTGAGGGGGGTAGCCATAGTTCTGGACTGCAGGGGCACCACCTTGCTGGGTCACAACGACAGTGTTTGAAATGGGAGCGGCCGTGTTGATCAAAGTGGTGTGGGTGCTGATCTGTGCAGGCAAAATATTAAAAACGTACAGCTTGTAAGGAAATAATGATGTATTCAGGGATAATTTTTTACGGAGAGCACTCTATAAGAAATTATTATTAATTGCTCATCACTATTGCGATGGATTTAGTGAAAAAAGTTTCATCGCCATCCCAACAGCGACAGATTTATGGTTAGCGATTGTTGTAGCGATGATCCCAAAATATTATAGGCCTAGTTAAATCGGCTCCAGGTACAAAAGAGTAAGCCTACCCCAGCAGTAAACACGTCTTCCAGGCGGCCACGGCCTGCTTGCAGCTCCTGGAACTGAGACACCACGGGCAGAATGCAGGCGATCTAAATGGTAAAAAGAAATATAATTTTTTTTTTTTAATTTATTAATTGAATGGGTTTTGGAACTTCAATTTATAGCCGTGGTACGGAAGCCCGTTTGACGTGCCAGGTGCTTCTTTCACAGACGCAATCTCTCGTTTCCAATGGCGTTTTCTCTTTCTTAGTGGTGCATCTGTCTTTCTTCAACACTGCCTAATTGACCTCTATCACGGTGCGTCCATCTTTGTCTTGTTCCCCATAGTGCGTGTCGAGCATTGGAACTCTTTGGTGTCGAGCACGATCAGTGCATCTACGCGACCGTGACATAGCAATGCTAATTTTCTTGATTGCGCTGTGCGTGTGTCATTGTGATGCACACAATTAACAATTTCAACACAGGGCCAAACTTTTTTTCCTGCAAGCTTCGATTTGGTTTTAGTTCATTTTAACAGTGGAAAGGGAAGATGGCCACACTGTGATAAAGGTCTATATAGTGCCCAATAGTGCCGTCAGAGAAAATTAACCCAGGGATCGTCTGGGTTAATTTCCCCTAAGAAATATCACGTATTCATATTTAATGTTAACTGAGGCAAGTCAGACAAGGGTTTGGGTCATATTAAGTGATCTCTGGGAGGGACATTTATTCTCATTGAAGGGTTTATCCCTTTGTAGGGCTTGCTAAGCTCACGTGATATAGTGAGGAACAACTGCAATACCATGTTTCGAGACCACCATGCTTCATAGCTCAATTGGTAGGGCTATTGCACATTAAGCAGTACATGTACATGTACATGTAGGTCTGCCCTGGGATTTTTCACCCCCGTATCTTTTCACATTTGTCTTTTTCAAACTACGCATACTTCGCCCGGGGCGAGCTCACCCCGGGGATCGATACCCTCGTTTCCCACTTGAGCAAGTCGGTCCCCGGGGCGAGTGCTTATCAAGTAGAATTTCCCGTTGTTCAGTCCAGTTGCTTTTGTATTTCGTTATCTCCCCAAATTAATTTCCGAATTTCCTCATCCCCCCATTTGTCTTTTGCTGCGACAAAGCTGATATATGAGCTGATAAAAGTGATATTAACAATGGAACTCCAAAGACATGAAAGATAACAATCGCAAGTGCACCTGTTAAAAACGTTATGCCGAATTACTATACCTTAAATATCCATCAGGCAGCCATTTTTCCATACCGGCAACTCAGCCGTGTGATAGCATACAAATGCAAACTATCGTTTCGAGGTGATCTTTAGACGGCAGGCCGAGGGAAAATACCGGTAGCAGGCCTGTCGTCTCAACATCACCGAGGGACGATAGTTTGCACCATCACCCGAATAATTATTTGTTTTACATACCTCATACATTGATTTGTGTGTGTGTCAAATGATCAAGTATTTCAGGACAAAATTGAGTTTTACAGACAGCCAGAAGACACAATCGAAATAAATGCACATTGTCCGCAGGAATGGAAAACCAGGCTTATTTCCACCACCCGCGTCCCCCGGGGGCCACCTCCGAGAATTGGTCTAAAGTGTCATGTCAGTTGCCTGGGTAACTGGGTGTAAACAGATCAATGGAACATCTATTGCTAAAGCACAGAGAAGTTCAGTGGTTTTAGTTTAGACCCAGTAACCTTGGCAACCCACAAAGATGACTCACATTGAGAAGAGTCACCATGCCCATGCCGCTAAGCTCGAAGAACGTTCCAGTTGAGTGCCCATGATCCTTGACATAACTTTTCTAGGAAATCCAAAATAAAATATACATTGTAAACAAATGAATTGATGATTTTAAAACCACATTTCCTCGAACAATAGCAATCAAGAACCTTTGGGGGGGAATAGGGGGGAGGGGGGGAGGGGGGGAGGGAGGGGGGATTTCAAATAACACTATGAAAATTTACTCTCAGTGAACATGCCACTCATCCTTTAATTTTGAGAGAAGATTCACTTTTTGCTCAGTGGAGTGAGAAATCTCTGATTCCAAACATTATTTCTGTGTTGCCAGAACACGAGAATAGAGTTTTGAATGCCGACAATGAAAGCACAAACGGCCGACTATGAACATGAAGAATGAATGGCTATAGGGCTGGAACCAATGGGCAGGCCCGGATATCCGACAACTCTTGTCTTGTTCCCAACTTCATTTACTTACAAGTGTATAGGTCAAAAGCCCGACGCACAGACTTGATCGGCCAAACACTGATTTTATATTTGATCTATTGAAGAAGCTGAGCTACAAACGTTCCACCTCTTTGCAGTGATTGCAGATATTGTTGGGTGAATTCTTTGCTCAAATACTGCATCCCACCTAACATGTGGGTCTATTAACTGTACGACATGCACCTCACATAAAATTACACGGGGACTCATGGGGAGACTCGGGATAAGCTGTACCCTGGGGGTATTTCTCTATCTGTCAGGCCACTGGCTGCAAACAGTGCCGTTTACATTGTGCCACATTAAGTTACAGAATAAAATCAACAAGTACAATTTTGCCTAAAGAATTTTACAAATGAGGGTATTGAATACTCACACTGCAATAATATATCAGGAGTTGAATGATGTGTGCTACATGTACCAATGTGACCAGTGGTATCCCAACCAAGTACGGGAACAGTAAGCCACGCTGGTTCTGCAACCATGCAATCCAAAAAACAAATGCACCATTATGTCACCATGCATGCAGTTTTACTGAAAACATGTACATGTACTACATACATTGTACGAGCTAATGAAATTAGTTTGAAACTGTAACAGTCCTGCTCAGGTCGAGTCTGAGTGGCCGTGACCCAGTCCGAGTCGAGTGGCCGCGACCCGGTCCGAGTCAAGTGGCCTCAGTCCAGTCCCAGCGGCCGCAGTCCAGTCCCAGCGGCCAGTCCAGTCCGAGTGGCTGCACAGTCAAGTCTAAATGGCCACAGTCCAGTCAGAGTGGCTGCATGCAGTCCAGTCCAAGTGGTCGTGGTCAACCACGAGTAACTGCAGTCCAGTCACTGCAGTCCTGTCTAATTCACTGCGATGGGGGTGCCAAGGGGTGGCACAACACATTGGAAGGAGGCACACAATGCAGCTAACACATACATATATACCGGTAGGTGTGTACACCAAATCTCATTTGGGGGTCACAAGGGGGCCGGACACAGCACTTTTTCGGGAGGGGTGCGGAGGAAGGGTACGTGCCCCCCCCTCCCCAGCAGGCCCCTCCCCTTGTCGACGCCACCTCTGCAGAGTAATTTTGCCAATTCACCACTCTCACAGATCTATGCCATCTTTGTAGGAAAAATGCTACTGCATATTAAACGCATTCAAGTACGCGCATGTGTCACACCCTTGAATTTTTTTCAAATCACGGCGAGCCAATGCACGTCACAAAAAATTACGCTCAACATCTCGATGCACGTGACAATTTGTAGAAAGTGGTGTCATTTGAAAGTGATGAATTAAGTCACAGAAATTTTTCTTAAAATATCACCTACCTGGGACACACCCTTCAGGAGCAGAATAGACGCGATCAAAATCAAAACCATAGAAGCCAAAGAGATCAAGTATATGATGTAAACGCCCCCAAAAGGTGAGGTTGAAATAAAGTCAATCAGACTGCCTTTCCCTAGTCAAAACAAAAGGAAAAGAAATCTCAATGTTGTCTCAAGCTTGTTACATGTCGAAAGCTTGATCAATTTACATTTGCAATGCGTCCGGTGCATAGACTTCACGTATTGTGCAATCACGGCCAAAACGAGGCACAGAATGCAAACAAAACATTTCCCACAGTTCATATATGTTGTGTACAGTGTATGTGTATGATTCGTGCTACATGTATGAACCGGACAAAATACTGTCTTTCCACACTATATGAAACGAATATGGGATGAATGTATTCGTTGTGTATGCCGAATTGATAGATTTTAAGGTGCCTTTTCCCTTTATTGGCGTCTGGACGTTTACAAACGCGGTATAGTACAGTGATATTTCAAAGATGATTGTCGCTATGTTAAAACCCCATTGCCATTCCCTGACTGGTCTCCAGAAGTGTGACCCGCTGCGAGACTTACACTGTCTATCAACCGTGACTTACACTGTCTATCAACCGTGGGAAATTTTTGTTTGCGTTCTCTGCCTCATTTTGGCCGTGATTGAGCAATACGTGAATAGAGTCTATTGCTATGGCTGCACGGCAGCTACAGCAAAGCTGCATGCATCTACTGGTAAATAAAGAGAACACGGCAAAAATGTGACTCGTAGTCGTAAGTAAAACTTGTACTCATTTTAAGTACATGCAACTGAGCAACTCACAGGTAAACTATAATTTCCGCTACATGTAACTGTTTGTTGTCACATGATACCGGTAATTGTTTTTATAAATCAATCAGAAATTGGGAATGAAGTTTGGTCATACTGGTTACCTGTTCATATACATGTACAGTGAAACTTGTCTGTAGAATGGCAGTTATAAACAGGTGGCCCCTTGCCTTTACAAAGGTTGCATTAGCAATATACACATGACATTTGACATTATACACATGACATAAACAAGTGGCCTTTTTATCAAGGTGGCCTTATACATGTACATGGGTCTTTTTATGGTATAAGGGGTATTTTGGCAACACAGACCATTTTTTTCCCAGAAAATAGCTTTGTCTGGTCTCAAAATAAAAGAAATAATTTTCAGTTGTTCTGAAGAGATAACTACATGTAGGCCCAAAAAGGGTTACAAATAGTGTGACAACATGCCTGTGTAAAAATTTCCAATATAACACCCGTAACCGGGACGGACACTTGTGTTACAATTTAGGCCGTTATCTCTTCAGAACAACTGAAACTTATTTCTTTTATTTTGAGACCAGACAAAGGTATTTTCTGGAAAATATGGTCTGTGTTGCCAAAATGCCCCCTTTACTGTGGAAAGACCCCTATATACATGTAGCAGGTTTGACTATTATCTAGCCTTCGCACGTTTCAGAGCAAATGACACTGCACTGAAAAGAGCCTCCTCAGAGCAATTTTTTGTAATATTTGCTTAACAAAACAATAAAGCAAAATGAGATGACGCATGTACTTACTGAGAACTTGTATAAAAATTAGCAATGCGATGAGCCCCCCAAATATGATGGAATAAAGCTGTAAAAGAATGGGAAAAAAATATTGGTTCATTTTTAGACTGTCAATAAAATACAAGAAATTACAATAGGCCCATATCGTTATGCACCTATCAATTGATACCTGCAAGATCTCTGATGTTGTCAATCACGGAGGCCTGAAAAGTATGCCAAAGTGACGAACAAAAATCTGGCCGGGGGAGTTACAATTTCCATCCAGCACCCCCCACCCCCCATGGGACCTTGAACTTAAATAAAGCACATTGAACCTAAATAAAGCACATTGAAAGTACAAATACATGTACTTTTAAAAATATGTCGGTATAAAGAAAAACAACAATATATTTCGGTATTTTTTTCGTATACATTGAACAAAGATTTTAAGGAAATTACTTCCTGGAATCGACAGATCATCAAATTCTAACATATACTTCCCACTTGCACTTCTGTCGGAAATGTTGCATTTCTGAGATAAATAAATGATAAAATTACTGCATAAAGTAATGTACAAAAATGACGCGGCGTGCGGTCTGTGCGTAAGCGCGACAACAGAGGGCGCTGTGCACGCGTGTGAATGGTTATCTTGTGAACTAACTGAAGGCAATTTTTGGAGAAAATGTGATTTTTCTACAGAAAAGCAACATTTGCGACAAAAGTGCATATGGTTATGGGAAGTATATCTTAAAATTACATTATCTATTGATTCCAGGAGGTAATTTACTTAACATTTTTGTTCAATGTACATGTATACGAAAAAAATACCTATATTTCACATACTGCAATAGACACGTAGGGGGAGTGGGGTTAGGGGCCATCCATAAAGTATGTACGCATGAAATGCCGACTTCTTAGACTCCCCTCCCCCTTAAATTCGTGGCTTGTTATTTCTCTCAAGGACCTGCGCAGTGGTTATTCCTGACAAGGTTTGGGCGAGTCCTAGGGGGAAGTAGTTTGTCACAGGGAGAAAATGACACATTTTGGATTTCAATTTTTTGAGATGTCGGGTCCATGTTGAAAAAATCCCTCAGCCCTTCCTCCATTAGCCTTTTAGAAGTATGGCGGAACAAAAGGAGAGGGCGCAATTTCATTTGGGTATGAATTTTTTTATCAATTGTATTTCTTTCCAAAAACTTGATTTACATGTTGTAATTATAATACATAGACAGAATTATAAATAAAATAAATAAGTGTAAAGTGAAAAACTGAGTTATTTTGCATTTTAGTCGATTTTATACCCATGCACTGCAAAGTGCGCCCTCCTATTGTGTCCGCCATACTTCAAAAAGGCTAATGCTCAGCCCTATTATACATGCAAATAACCACATGATAAAGTTTAGGGCTGAGGTAATATTAGCTGGGTCTTTCTATAAATTAGGGGTCCAATGTTGGTGTCCCCCGTTACATTTTACATCTTGATTTTGTAAATTCAGGACACATTCTTTAAATACTTTCCAGCTCACAGAGTGAGTACATAAAGTACAATTCATACAAAATGGTTTAAAAGCCATTTTAATGATTTTTGTACGAAAAATAACACATATCATGTGTAACGGGGACACCAAATGTCACACTTTTGGACCCCTAATTTATAGAAAGACCCAGCTATAAAACGAGTCCTAATATTTTATAGGCTCAATTTGTAACCCAATTATGTATGGTTAAAGTGGTAGGCCCTATTGTTTATTCTGTTCGTGTTTTATAGACGATTTTGTAAAAAATGCTCCAACTAACCCCACTCTCCTTACGTACTATTTATCGAGATAATACTAGTCACTCACTAGTCACTGTACTTGTTCCATACATGCAGTTAACCGTACATAATGTACAGCACTGACCATGCATGCATCCAGCCAGCTACATGTAGCTCTAGCGCCGTTTGCGCACCAATTTGACCAAAATGAAAGTGGCTTGAATATTTCCAATTTTATCACCATTAGTGACAGTAATTCTTACCACGGAATATATTCCCGCAGCGACAGATCCAGTCCTCACATTGTCAAAACAAAGGCATCTTCGCAAAATCGCCATGATATCAACTGATGATTTACTGTTTTGCTGGGTGAAAGCGTCCTCTGTATGTAATCTTCTTCCTATCCTCTAGCTAAATAAAACGGTAGCTAGCTGGGCCGAAAACGAAACCAAAATGACGGTGCTCACCGAACCGTATGCGCATGCCCAGAAAAGTATATTAAACAGCTAGTATAACCATGGTATAACCCGGCCGCATTTTTTTATTTTATAGTTTTCCTGTTTATCATGGAGGCAGGCCTGTGTGATGTGTCTACAACGTACACCATCACAACTTGTTTTTCACCAAAAATCGACAGCCTTTTGTTTAAAACGCAATTCATTCCGACCCTCTTCACCCGAAATTCTGAAATGCTCGAGTTTGTGGATAAACAGGGTCTTGACGTCATCTTGAGAAGAACGCGAAACGGCCTGTGCAGTATTGAATGGAAAATATACAAAGTGTA
The DNA here is from genome assembly GCA_037783545.1 of Henricia sp. BOLD:AAB3569. NCBI lineage: Eukaryota > Metazoa > Echinodermata > Asteroidea > Spinulosida > Echinasteridae > Henricia > Henricia sp. BOLD:AAB3569. The sequence goes on from JBBELK010000453.1 coordinate 1,529,419, forward strand.
TGTTCATCATGCCTGTTTTGTCCTTGTAATTCAAAATAAAAACGTGTAAAACACTTTATATAAAATGACATTAAGGCCACGAGAATGAAAAATCCGGTTTAGCGACCTGAAAAATGATGAGGCTTTTTTTTCATTTTCATTTTCATTATTCATTATTTCATTATACAGGCTGATGCACAGTCAACTTTAGACAAGTGAAGCATGAAGCTCGGCCTATTATTCCTAGATAGATGCAATATGAAACATAAAAACGTGGAGACTCACCTTCGGGAATGTTCGGTTTGATGTCGTTGACTCCATTTCGACGCACTGGGCATGATATGACGTCAAAAGTGGCATTTAAACTTCTGAAGCCCCTCCCCCAACTTGTCAAAACACATCGGGAGTGAAAATTGCTATTTTAGGCTACGTACGTACACGCGTGCTTTGTCTATCTTTCAATGAGGTATAGTATTTTTTCCAAATAATGACTTTTATTTTAAATAATGACTTTTTTGGGCGGGGGCCACGACAGCATGCGGGCGGTGGACGGTAAACCGGATTTTTCATTCTCGAAAACCGCACTTTTGCTTGCGATTTATCCACTTAAAACGGACAATTTGAAATAAACAGCGGTATAAGTCGGCTGGAGGGATTTTTCGTCAAGAGGGATTCTAGCTCTTTAAAGGAGTTGTTCAGTTTTTCCCCCCATAATTCCGTACGTCTCTGAAGCCTGTGTCTGCAAAGTGACCTCAAATGGACCGTTCATGTTAAAAACTATACTTGAAAAGGCAAACAAGTTTCTGTTACGCACTTTGAAAAGGCAAACAAGTTTCTGTTACGCACTTTGAAAAGGTTTGGTTTTAATTTATCCGAGCTTATTACAGTGTACACTGGTTATGGTTATGTCAGACTTGTCCTTAAATATGCTGACGTCATATGGCATTCTGTTCCTACATGTAAGCAATCCGACTATATTGAATCCATTCAAAAAAGAGCTTGTAAGATTATGTCAAAATTTGAATGCGTGAGAGGACAACAGTCTTTATATTTGTAAACTGGATGGAAACCCTGCATGGCCGATAGGAGATTAAGCCATTGCATAAAATTTGCCCAAACCCTTGCTAAAAACATTCGCACTTCTTCCTTGTTGCCTCCAATTAACCAGATTAGAGAACCATGGTAGACGTCTTAGAAACAGTCACACGATTTCTCAGCTTTCTGTCAGAACCTCCCGGCTTAAGAAAAGTCCCATTCCTTTTTTATCGATATTCTGAATAAATAAATTTCAGCACTTTTAAACCTTGATTGGCTATTATTATTATGTTAGGACAGACGTGTGGTCTAACACAGACACACTTGTGGGGTACAAAACACAATGGAACAATGGTACCCCATAAAGAAATTCAAAAGGAACATAACTGCAGTGGTACCCCACAGAGGAATTCTAAAGAAAAGGGAAAATAGGACAACAATGCATGTACCCCATAAACCCCTGTGTACACAGATGTGTGGTTTTGTGGTGTCTTATCTTTTGATGCATTTTCTTTGTAACATAATTTGGCCGTTTGGCCACGAAGTGTATGAACTAAAATACCAACGGTGCGTTACGTCCCGGTAAGGAAAGCGTGGCGAACCGTCCCGGTAAGGAAAGCGTGGCGAACCGTGCCGGTTCCGGGCCGCGAGGCGGACGGCGCGCCCCGGAACCGGTGCTTTCACGGTGCTCCGGGACTGATACAGTAATACAGTAATAAACTCCAGGAATAAACTATCACACGGCCATGCGGCTGGAAATAAAACTAAATCCAAGGACACGTGAATCTGGGCCTTTTCCAAATCTCGGCTTCGTCTCCGTCTCCGTCTCCATGTGGTTTACATGGAGCCGGAGCCCAAGTCGAGATTTGGAAAAAGGCCCTGGTTCCGATAACTCAGGCGACCATGATTTTTTTTGAAAAATGCTGAAAAACGGCCCAATTTGGTGGTTTCTTTTCAGGTTCTCTTCAGTCTATTTCGGAATGACTTTGAGTCATGTATATATGGGTTTATTTCGAGCCTAAAATAGCCCAACAAAGCCGGTTTGTCCCTTATTTAAGCAATCAGATCAACAAACGACAAATATTTCCACTAATTTCCGCAATTTATTGAAATCACTATACAGTAAGTTGCTATAGTTATGAGTCTAAACAATCGCTTCTAAAGCAAATGGAAACAGTTGACTGTATCAGTTTAGACCAGGCAGTAACCTTGGCAACGCACATCAGATGACGAATTCACTTTAGTACTCTTATATCCCGTTTGTAAGTGCATGACTGCATAACAGACGCGCGCGCACCAGTGTTTGTCAACTCTCGTCTCATTGGCTTATTAACATCTCTAGAGGCGTGTCCAAATGTTGTGACGTCACACTTACGAACCGGATTGCCGGATCATCTGGGTAATAATACATTATCCGAGTAATTATAGTAGGCATACTTCCCACTCTCAACTTTTATACAAGGTGTCAGCAAAATGCCCCGGCCAATCCAGGCAACTTCAGAATGTATAGGTTTTCCCGGATCCCGATAGGGAATCTTCTTAGATGAAAAACAGTCTTTATTTCATCAAAATAAACCAGCACAATCAGAAGTTATGTCATTGTTTTGTGCAGCAAAGTCACAGGGTAGTTCATGATCTTCACCGTGTAATTGGACAGCTCTAATTGGAACTCAATGCGAGACTCAAGGCGAACTATAGTCGTGCTTTTTGCCGAAAGCTATCAGTTTATCCTGACATTTTGTAAAGTCAGTATTGAGTACGAGAGTTTTCTCTAGTCTCTAGCGACGGTGTTGGGGAAAATGATTTCTGATGGCAGTTAGTGAGTGCTTAAGGCAGGGATTTTGAGGGAGAGGGGTTTGTGATTTCTTGTTGAAGTGGCAGTTGGTTTTCTAATGTTAAATTGAAGACGATCGTCCAACGGAAGGTCTACATTATTATGGATGATTTTGTGCATGGTGACAATTAAGCCTCTGATTTAGTCTTCTCTCCTGAAGTGTTGGCAGTTGAATCATGGTTGAATTTCCCTTCTTAACATGGCAGTTTAGGATACCCAGTTATACGTCAGTAGGCAGTTACTGGCCTTACTCAGCCTGATTTTGATGAAAATAAAGACTATTTTCATGTGAGAAGATTCCGGGTAAACCTATATTCTGAAGTTGCCTGGTTTGGTCTGGACATTTGTTGAAACACCCTGTATTTTGTATACTTATTATAACAATTTGCAAAGGATCACATCGAGATATCTGAAAAGCCCTTTTGTGTTACTGAAATCCGTGTCTCGTCCAGTAAACATGAAACATGCATTTGGTTCTACATGTATACGGACACGCTATATGGAGTGCCGAAGTGTGACGTATTTGCCATGGTAACTGGCTCCAAACATCGTGGCTGCCAGATAAAACACCATTGCAAAAGCACAGGGACACGGTTCAGTGATTTTTTGTTTAGTGTATAGAGCCATTGCCTAGGCAACGAACAAGGCAGTCGACTTAATTGGGTTTTTATGACATAGCGATCAATAATTGTGCGTGTAGAGTCTCGTTTTGAAAAAAAACGTGTAAGTGCCCGTGTGCTTCTTGTAATAGGGAATAGGGTATGTTCAAAGGGAGGCTCTACGTGCAAACAATTTTATACACTGTTTTACAATGGATAAACCTACTCTATAATGTTGGCTCCAAATTTTGCTCTAATGATTTTGCGTGATCCTTCGAAAATTCTGAGTATAGAAAAATATGTTACATAAATCGGGTAAAATGTACGTAAAGCTGCATATGTAAAGCTGCATATTTAAGGGCAAATTTCACTCCAGTGAGCTAGTTTGCATACAGTACCAAATTGTAAAATGTAGTAGGCTCACACCTTCTGAAAACAAGAGTTTTGAAAGTTGCCAATCTTGTGCTCCAAGTTTTTCTGAACATTTAATGTTTAAAGCGCTTACTTTATTTTAACGAAAAAAAACACACCATACTTTGTATTTTAGACATCGGCAACCCTGTGAAAAACGCCGTTTTTGCGCCTTGCTGCGTGAGTTGAATTATTGGCGGACCGCAATAGTTCGGAATATGAGAGTAATTGTTCGATATAAACTAAACGATGGTTGATTTTTTTCGTTGATGTCTCATTTAAAAGCGATTAACTTTTGTTTCTAGAAAAAAAGAAACTTTTTTCGAGATGCCACACCCAGAACACGTCAAAGACAGTCTCTCTTTATTTGTGCGTTTTTATAGAAGCGTTCAGAAAAACTTACATGGAGTAAAAAATCTGCACACTAACTCACTTGAGTGAAATTTCCTTTGATTACTATACTAAACTATACGACACGGTGTAACGGTCTCAGTTGTCCCGCGTGCCACTTTCTCCACCGACGAAGGGGCCCCTAAAGGACTTTTTAATAGGTACACAAATTACAAAGTCATGTATATTATCTACGTCCTTCATACAGTCGTGCAGAAATCAACGATATAAGAAGGGCCCCTGTGCACATTTAGACACCTTTGGAGAAAAGAGCATGCAGGAACACTGATCTGACAATAGCCTTTTGCATGTATCTTTTGTACTATACCGTAGCTGGCGCCCTGAATTCTTCACATTCAAATGGAGGTGCAGTTTCGAAATTCTACACACTATGCTGTTGTTGCTACGTGGTGCACGCCAATCCCTTGCAACCGACTGTCGGGTTGTTTTATGCTATTCTCTCCTACCATGATTACGATATTGATTCTGTACTTAATCCACACCTGCCGCGTGCACCGGGTCACATTACATAGCAACAAAAATTTAGTCTGGTCATTTGGATACTAAGTGCACATGTGAAAGGAAGTACGTCAGTACATTAGATGATATTCTTGTGAAACATACAAAAGGCTATATAATACATAGTTCCGACCTGTCAATCAAGCCGCGAACCCGCGACCAATCACAACGGAGCTAGCAGACGGCGCCCACATAGGTCAAAGTGATGCAATCATCACACAATCTTCTGCCCATACAGTTTGTATGTTGTATGCGCCAGTGACCGGGTGAATTTTTGTTTCAATGTCGGGTGATTCGCTGTTCAAAGGTAGGAAAGCGCATTTTTATGAATATATGTCATCCATGCATTACTAGCCCTTCGCTCAGTGTGTGCTGCGGTAACTGTCGACGCTAAAACATAAATACCTTTGAGTTTTCTCCAATGAATCTGTGCTTTCCATGCCGAGTCCCATTGCTTTATACATTGTGTCGCCATTTTTTTGCGATGGCTTGTGAGCACATAGCAACAATATCTAAGGGGCGGGGTTAACTGGGCAATCTCGGAACTATGCATTACGCCGTCGTGAAAAAAATCTTCAAAAAAACTACATAGTCCGTTGAATATTAGACAATGAAAAAAATAAGTCAAATCGCTTTACTCCATTAACAGTTTAAAAAAAAAATTTAGCTAGAAAAGGTACTACATGTTTCTTTGTTAGTACTTATGAGCATTTAAAACAGTCAACTGATACTCATCGATGTATGCCACTGATGAAGATGGCTTTTGCACTCACTGAAAGTATAGCCTCAAATATTAAGCCTAGTTTAATAGTTTCCTCCTATTTTATAAGAGAAACCTGCAAACCTTTTAAAAAGATAATTAAAAACTAAACAGCTGTAATACAGAAAATGTTACAATACCTCATAAATATTCATCAGTCAGCTGCAGCATTTCATTGGTCCATTCCAGCAACTCGGCCGTGTGATATGTTTTTACTATCACACAGGTACTATCACACACTTAGATCAGAACCTAGATTTGTCCCGGTACAGCCTGATATTTTCAATGAAATGTACTGACGATATATGCATTATTACGTGCATTAATTAGTGGTGAGCAGAGTTGTACCAGTCTATTACAACATAAATCAAAATGACGTTCTGTGGATCGTTTCGCGACATTAGAAATGGAGGTTTCAATCCATGAAATATTGCGGCTGCCTGACAGAATATTTATGAGGTATAGTACAACAAATACAACATGATTGAAGGAAAATGGTTAAAAACTAATGATCCCGCAGTGTTGGATGATTGAGAATATCTCCCTCGGGAGATATATAGTCTAACTTAGTTAGTTTAAAAATGTGGGTCACTGCGAATGATGTAATGGGCCTTTAAGCTCCAAAAGGTAACAGATACCTTTCTAAGGCCTCTCTGTACAAAATTCCCATGTAACTAACATAACAGGACGGCCCAAGATGTGCCACAAATGTCTGTTCTCGTTACGTAAGCTACATGGGAAATTTGTACAGGAAGACAGATTTTACAAAGAAACTTTACTGTGAAAAAAACTCAGTTCTGCCATTTTTCTCATTTTCACATTTTAGCAGATACTTACTATACTTCTGTTGTAGGGCTTGTATAACAACCTTACTCCTAGAAATATGGGGATATACATATCCCCCATACGTAAACATGTGATTTAGCAATACGGCTGTGCAGCAACTTCAACAGGTGGACATTAAAACATGGCTAGCGTAATAACCTGCTGCATGTACAATCCATACCAAACTTCGTCCAATAGTTCTTGAGAACCTTACCTTGCGTGTTTCTATGAATATCAAATTTTAGACAATTTTTCCATTTAATTCTCGAAAATTCACCTCTAAAAAATTGCAACCGTTACTGTTGACCTCTAAGATGGATTTTCTGCAAAAATTCTGCCAAAAATCCATAAACTAACGTATACAGGTAGGATTTTCAAGATCTATCAGATGAAATTTGGTGGGAATGGGGCAGCAGGTTATTGCACTAGCCATGTTTCAATGTCCGCCTGTTAAAGTTGGTACGTAATCATATTGCTAAATCACATGTCTATACCTCTGGGAAATATGTATATCCCCATAGTCCTATAGGGAGTACTGACCTGACAAACTTAAATTTTTTGAGCATCCGGCTCTTGTGGGGGGTATCCCTGTTGTGGGGGGTATCCCGGCTGGGCAGGGTAGCCCGCTGGCTGGGGAGGGTAGCCAGCTGGAGGGGGGTTGGGATAACCCTGCTGAGGGGGGTAGCCATAGTTCTGGACTGCAGGGGCACCACCTTGCTGGGTCACAACGACAGTGTGTCCCATGGGAGCGGCCGTGTTGATCAAAGTGGTGTGGGTGCTGATCTGTGCAGGCAAAATATCAAAAATGTACAGCTTGTAAGGAAATAATGATGTATTCAGGGCGGTAAAGGGGGCTAAAGTGAATTCGTACAAATACATGCAAATTAATTTTTATGGCAAAAAAGTTCAATCACGTTTCACCGCTCTTTCAACAACTGGCTCCAATCGATAAACGTATCGAGTTTAAGTTGTAAACCAGTACGTTTGAATGCTTTGGAGACAGTGCCCCACCTTATCTAACTGCTTCTCACTCCATATCAGCCCAGTCGTTTAAGTTCATGCACCAGGATACTGACAAAACCTCAAACTAGATACTCAACAACAGGTTTCTATATGCAGGGCAGGAGCACCGCAACTTTGGAACCATCTTCCCCACGCAATTCGCCATTCAGCCTCTCTTTCACAATTCTAAACATCACTGAAAACGTGCTTAACTCTATCTCAACGTCAATTATTATCTCTAACTAATTTCTAAAGCGTTGTGATACCACGCGTAAGAACGCTGTATAAATGCCAACATCATTATTATTATTATTATTGTAAATTTTGTCGGTGACACCACAAAGTGACTCGCAATTCTGGCAGTTGAGCGCACACCTCGGGTAGAAAATGAGGTACATGTACGTCGTTACAAAGTCGGACACGCAAGTGCTACAATGCGTGTTCTAAAAACATTCGGAAACTGTCTGTTTTTAGATAGATTATTTGCCACGACTAAAATGCATTCGCTAAGCATAGAAATGACATCGTAAAATAAAATCATGCTGACTTTTTAAAGTCACAATTATTAGTAAACTCAATTCACTGGCATTTTATAATTCCACTGTTCACCATGGAGTCATCTGAAGAGACGGAATGATAGAGATTTCCTACCTCCATGCTACATCTGTACTGATTCGCGACTCCCGTTTCTTTTTAGCGATCATCTTCGCCCATTGTGATTATTTTCAGTACTAATAATTGCTCGTCACTACTGCGATGGATTTAGTGAAACAAGTTTCATCGCTATCCCAACAATGACGGATTTTTTTGTTAGCGACTGTTGTTGCGATGATCCAAAAATTTCATGTTAGTGAAATTGTCACCCAGGTGCAAAGAGTAAGCCTTACCCTAGCAGTGTTCACGTCTTCCAGGCGGCCACGGCCTGCTTGCAGCTCCTGATACTGAGACACCACGCACAGAAAGGAGCCGATCTAAATAGTGAAAAGAAATATAAATATATATATATTTTTAAATTTATTGAATGGGTTTTGGAACTTCAATTTGCAGCCGCGCGCGGTACGGATGCCCATTTTTTTGTGCCATGTGCCTCTTTCACAGACGCAATCTCTCGTTTGCGATGCCGCTTCCACTTTTTTAAGCCTAGTTTCCATGTAATCGTAACGCGCACATACAGACTAGACGCAAACAACTACAACGCAAACAATCCGAAAAGTTAAACTTGGTACTTTGCCGACTGTTTGCCGACTGTCTGCGTTACGTCTATATGGAAACCGGGCCTTAGTGGTGCATCTGTCTTTCTTTACTGCCCATGAATGCATAGTTCCGAGTTTGCCTAGTTAGCCCTGTCCCCTTGGAAATTGTTGCTACGGCTCACACGCTATCGTCAAAATGGCGACACACAAGGCATAAAGCAATGGGACTTTCAACGGAAAGCACAGATTCATTGGAGAAAACTCAAAGGTATTCATGTTTCAGGGTCGACAGTTATCTTAGAACACACCGAGTAAAGGGCCAGTAATACAGGGATGTCATATTATGACATACGTACATGCTTTCGTACCTTTGAACAACGAAACGACCGGCCTTGAAACCAAAAATTTGCCCGGATCATCGCATACAACACTGTACAAATTGTATGGGGCAGAACATCGCGTGATGTTGTTGTGAGACAGTGCACTTTGACCTATGTGGGTGATGTCTGCTAGCTCTGTTGTGATTGGTCGGCGGGTTCGGTTGATTGACAGGTCAGAACTATGCATTGACCTCTATCATGGTGCGTCCATCTTTGTCTTGTTCCACATAGTACATGTCGAGCACGATTAGTGCATCTGTAATCTCCCGTTGTTTTGAGAGAATCACTGTCCGTGCTGTCCTTGATCGCACCACGCATGTATCATTGTGATGTACACAATTAACAATTTCAACACAGGGCCAAACCTTTTTTTCCTGTAAGCTTCGATTTGGTTACGTCCATTTTAACAGTGGAAAGGGAAGATGGCCACACTGTGATAAAGGTCTATATAGTGACCTATTCATACTTAAAGGCAGTATACATCATTGGTAATCTCGAAAATCAGAAATGTTCACAGATTTACGCCTAACTTACACAATGTAAACATGATGACCGTAGAAAACTTCCCCTGAAATGGTTTTGTCTGATGTGCTATAGTCTTTGAGAAATGAGTAAAACAATTAGTTTTCGTCTCATGAGACGAAAATTCCATTCGCCCCAAAACCATTTCGCCCAAGTGCCATTTCGCCCAAAACCACTTCGCCCGAGTGCCATTTTGCCCCAAATTACTTCGTCCAAACACCACATCGCCCAAAGGCTACTTCGCCCCAAAACCACTTCGTGCACAGGCCGTGGTTCAGGGCGAAATGGTTCAGGGCGAAGTGGTTTTAGGGCAAAATGACTGCAAACCCTTTTTTGACTGTTTTCTCAAAAGTTAGACGAAGTACGGAGCTGGTTTTTGCTCAGGTTGGTTTTAATCATGCATATTTTCAATCACACAGGGGGATACAACTATTTGTAACAGTTTACCAATCATATATACTATCTTTAATTAATGATAATTAATTGGGGCAAGCTGGGCAGGAGTTTGGGTCATATTAAATTGTCTCTGGGTGGAATGGTTAACTCATTGAAGGGACGATTCCTCTGTAGAGCTTGCTAAGCTCACGTGATAGCCATGCAATCCCAATTAATGAGAAAAAACTAATGTAAAAATAATGTGTTTCGAGACCACCAACTGGCTAAAATAGCTCAATTATAGGGCATCTGCACGTTATAAGCAGAAGGTCCACGTTTTGAATCTCTTACAATAGACCACTAAAGTGTGACGTCAGTTGCCTGGATAACTGGGTGTAAACGTTCGCTGGTAATCTGAAACATCCATTGCTAAAGCACATGGGAACAGTTCACTGGTTTATAGATTAGACCCAGTAACCTTGGCAACACACAAAGGGTGACTTGTTCACTTCGTACTCTATTAATAGACTGACATGTGCTGTCATACTCACATCAAAAATAGTCACCGTGCCCACAATGATAAGTTCGATGACCGCAAAAGCTGTGCTGTCGCTGCCATTGTAATTCCGATTCCCCTGGGAAATCAGGAAAGTCAAAAATAAAATATACTTGTAAACAAATAAATTGTTAATTTTAAAACCCCAATTCTTTGAAAAACAGCAATCAGGATCCTGGGGACTTCGAATAACACTATGAAAATCTTATACCCTTAAAGTCTCCGTGAATGTGCCACTCATCCCATAATTTCGAGTGAAGATATATATTCTATATACCGGTATGTTGCTCAGTGGAGTGAACAATCTGATTAAAGGTTTCTGTGGGCGCATTCCAAACCTTGTTTGTGTGTTGCCATAACACGAGAATGGAGTTTTGAATACCAACAATGAACGTACAAAGGTCGTTCACGAACAGGATTATCACTCCCTGCTCATAGACCGGCAGCCAAGAGGGTTTTGGTTAAACGAACGAGGTACCAACAACCGAGGGCAGGAACATTTAGGAAGTGACCTAGTATTTGCAGATCTGGCAGGGCTCAAATTTCACGGCGGCCACGACGGCCGATGCCCCTCTTACTGACCATGATGCCCCTCAAAAATTTGGCCCTTTCACGGCCAAAAATGCCCTGCCTTTTTTCGCCGATGGCCGTCGTGCCCCTTTTTTGCATCAAGATAAAATGGGCGATAAACAACACTCGAAGTGTACCGCGGTACGCGTACGGCCACGGGTTTAAACTCTGCCAAAATTCCTAGAAACTGAACGAACATCATATCAACAAGCGAGAGCACAGCGAGCGCGCCATGTGACTCGACTATGGCACGCAGTCGGTCGTCAATGCATAGCGCATGTACGGTACACGTGTACAGTAATGTACATGTACTGCACTGATAAGCCACACAGCTCATATACATCGTCTATGGTGGGTATACACCAGCGCATGGAAGGAAAAAAGTACATGAGCCGGCATTTGCATTATGCTTTCACTGGTATTCGTCATGTACATGTACTGGGTATACCGCCCAGTTTTACCGGCGTGGCGTGCGTGGCGAAAACGTTTTGTCCAAACAAACTCGGCCCCAATTGCCTTGTGTACAAACTCGGCCCCAGACCAACTCGGCCCCAATTGCCTTGTGTACAAACTCGGCCCCAGACCAACTCGGCCCCAATTGCTTTGTGTATAAACTCGGCCCCAAACCGACTCGGCCCCAATTCATTTGTGTATAAACTCGGCCCCAGACCGACTCGGCCCCAATTCCTTTGTGTATAAACTTTGCCACCAGACCTACTCGACTCCAAAAAAACATTTGTTTTCATTGTTTTTTCCTTGTGGCCTTGTTGCCCTTTTTCAAAACTAAAGTTGGCCTTAGTGCCCCGCCTTGTGGCCTCGGTGCCCTTTCTAATTTGCCTTCATGCAAGCTTAGCCAAAGTGCATGCCTTGCCCAAAAAACTGCGAAATTTGAGGCCTGATCTGGGCGTCTGCCGTGGTCCCTCTGCTGCTGGGGAACCCCAAAGGGGGCCAAAAATTGCGCTAGATCAAACATTTGAGGTACCACAAACATTTGAGGTTTAGATGAAAGAGCACATCACACGGAGTATGGAATATGGCCCATATGCCAGACAATTTTTTTGCTGCAAAAGTCCCGCCAGACGACCGCCAAAATCTCATTCCATGTGATTATATGTGATCAATTGAGGAAGTGAGCTATAGACTAGTAACGTTCCACCTCTTTGCAGTGATTGCAGATTTGTTGGTGAATTGTTCGCTCAAATACTGGATCACGCCTAAGGTCCATTACAGTTTTTCCAATCGCTTAAACACAGTGTGCGCAGCAATATTCCGATGTGGGGTACTGTTGCCGAGTGGTTTGGGCCACTGACTTGCAACACTCGGCCGGGTACATGTACCTGTGCCCTTGAGCAAGGCACTTAAACACACTTGCTCCATCCTTCGGAAGGGATGTAAAGCCGTTGGTCCAGTGTGTTGTGTAACGCACTTTAGTGGTGCATCTGTCTTTATTTACTGCCCATGAATGCATAGTTCCGAGTTTGCCTAGTTAGCCCCGCCCCCTTGGATATTGTTGCTACGGCTCACACGCTATCGTCACTCTTTCATGAAGAGTAAGGGGATTTCCCCGGTGTCTCTGGCCGTCGGCTGCCAATGGCGCCACCTACATATACCTATGTATCTCGATGTTTAGGTGGAGTATTAGCTTTGTAAAAACCCAATATAATGTGAAGAGCATGTGAAAATATCCAAATGTAATATGCGCTATATAAATGTAATAGAAAAAAGAAAAAAAAGCACTATAAATCCAACACGCGTCGAGAAATAATTTACACGAGCCCCTAAACTAAAAACATCGATGTCCAAATAAAACATTGAGGGGGAGGGGTGGGGGGGAGGGGTGGGGGGGGGGGAGGGGTGGGGGGGAGGGGTGGGGAGAGGTGGTAGGGGGTCGGAGGTGTTCTAAAAAGTCGGCATTTCGTGCTTACGTATTTATGGATGGCCCCTTCTGTATCTTGACATGACATGCAGGTACGAGAAATCGATCACAAGTCTCAAGCGACAGTCTCAAGTAGCGGTATACACCGCTACAGTAATGACAAAGTTCTCAGCCTGAATGGCGGTCTTTCAAAAATCCACGACATTACAAAACGTGGTATTACATGAAAAAACTGTAACTGTACGACATGTACCTCAAATAAAATTACATAGGGACTCAAAGGGGAGACTCCGGAAGCATGTACCGGTACCTGGGACTATTTCTCTGTCAGGCCATTGGTTGCAAACAGCTGTTTTCTCTCACTGGGCCAGAAGTAGAATCGTTACATTAACAGAATAGTTACAAAATAAATTCAATTAGTACAATTTCTACAATTATGCCCAAAGATTTTCACAAATTTGGGTATTGAATACTCACCTTGCCAATAATAATCAGGAGCAGAATGCATGATCCCACATGTATCAATATGAGCAATGGCATAACAACCATGTACGGGAGCAGCAAGCCACGCTGGTCCTGCAACAGAAACACACGCAATCCATTGAAAACACTACAAGCTCTAAAACCAAGTTATATTAGGAACCAAATTTCTGCCTAGGTCAAGTTTGAGTTACCCGGTACCGTGGTCCAATCCAAGTTCAGTCCGAGTGTTTGCGGTGCAGTCCAAGTGGCCGCGGTCAAGTCCAAGTGGCTGCGGTCAAGTCCAAGTGGCCGCAGTCAAGTCCAAGTGGTCACGGTCCAGTCCTAGTGGCCGCAGTCCATTCCGAGTGGCCGCAGTCCGGTCGAGTGGCCGCAGTCCGGTCGAGTGGCCGCAGTCCGGTCGAGTGGCCGCAGTCCAGTCTGAGCGGCCGCAGTCCAGTCCGAGTGGTCATGTTCGAGTCCGAGTGGTCATGTTCCAGTCCGAGTGGCCGTGGTCAAGTCTAAGTGGCCGTGGTCTAAGTGGCCGTGGTCAAGTCCGAGTGGCCGTGGTCCAGTCCGAGTGGCCGCTGTCCAGTCCGAGTGGCCGCTGTCCAGTCCGAGTGGCCGCTGTCCAGTCCGAGTGGCCGCTGTCCAGTCCGAGTGGCCGCTGTCCAGTCCGAGTGGCCGCTGTCCAGTCCGAGTGGCCGCGGTCGAGTCCTAGTGGCCGCGGTCGAGTCCGATATCTATAGCCACCTTCATTTGCATACTTTTGGGCACATTTGCATAACTATTTGCATAGTTTTGGGCACTATTTGCATGGTTTGGGCCACCTCATTTGCATGATTTTGGGCACTTCTACATGGGGTTTCAAATTTACATAAATGTTTAATATTACGCATGCGTACGCGTTCGGTGTTGTGCCATTCAATAACACACTGGTTTCTCATCTTGTTGTTAATGTAATCTGTGGTCAAGACTGACTAAAATCAGGACTGGGTCCTCAAAATATCACCTACTTGAGACACGCCCACCAGGAGCAGAATGGACGCGATCACAATCAAAGCCAGCAAAGCCACAGAGGTGCCGTATATGCCATAATAGGGTTCGGCTTCAGCATACGAGATCGCCCAATACTCTAGTAAATTAAAGAGAGAAATATCAATGTTTGTCTTAAATTTGTTACATGTACCAAATATCTTTAACACCCGGAAATATCTAATTTAAGTGATAACTATAGTGCACCAGCCAATTGATTCCATGTATTTGTACTTGTTTACATTAAACAAACATGACATATTAATTTGCATGTAACATGTTTTATGTCACATTCAGTGTTTTTATGAATCAAAAATTGGGAATGAAGTTTGGTCATACGGTGCCTGCTGTTCATGTACAGTGCACCAGGCCACTAGTACAGTACAGTGAAACCTGTCTGTAGAATGGCAATTAGGTCTTTCCACGCTAATGGCCCTATTTGAAAAAAAGGTCAATAATTCCTTTCAGATGTCTTCAGTTTATCTCAAACTTAAAGATGTTATGCCGTGGAGAGATGAATTATATTTAATTTTGAATTTTTCTATTCTTTGATATATTAATTATTGATATCTTATCTCGTTTTACATTTTATATTAAAGAGGAAGAATCCCCCTAGACGAAAATCCAGCATTTAGGCTTTTTTCGATAGTCCAAACATCCCTCTTGCCGACGTGGATTTTTATTATTTTTTAATTGTCGGTTTTAAGTGGATAAATTGCAAGCAAAACCGGCTTTTCGAAAATGAGATTTTCGCGATTTCTGAAACGCTCATTAGGTATTCATGATATGCGCGTGACCCCGTGACGCAATCCTGAGAAAGAAAAGTCAACACGATTGTTAGCTCCATACGTTTAAATGCAAAAAACTTGGAAAACCGTCTCTGTTAGATGGTGTTTTTTGAAGAATTTATTTGGTCTAAAAAGCCAGAGATATGCCCAGTAGTTGCGTGGTTGTATGTTTTACCAGACATCATGAAAAAAAAGAGCAGAAGCTAAGATTCTTTTTTATTACGAAGAGAGAGAAAAATTAGTCGCTCATTCTAACTTGTACCGGCCGATGTGCATATACCGTGTGCCAATTTCAAACACGTGGGAACTACGGCGCGGCCCGCAGGCACCATTTCCACTGCTGTACACGGACCGCTGTAAATTCCGTGACAAACACCGGTCGCAATGCACCAGTGTT
Source organism: Henricia sp. BOLD:AAB3569 (assembly GCA_037783545.1). Taxonomy (NCBI): domain Eukaryota; kingdom Metazoa; phylum Echinodermata; class Asteroidea; order Spinulosida; family Echinasteridae; genus Henricia; species Henricia sp. BOLD:AAB3569. Next base: position 1,544,924 of record JBBELK010000453.1, read on the forward strand.
TCCTTCAAAAGACTCGACTTCATTGTAAGCCACAATTTTACGATTTTTTCACAAAAAAGGTAATAGTAGATTATTGTCGTTTTACATCAGGTGTTTTCACGTTTGTATTTTGAATTACAAGGCATGATGAACATACACTTCGTATATTTTCCATTCAATACTGCACAGGCCGTTTTGTGTGTTTCTCAGGATGACGTATCGCCCCTGTTGGTAAACAAACCAAGTGACCTCGAGCGTTTCAGAATTCCGGGTGAGGATCATCGAGGGTCGGAACTGAATTGCGTTTTAAACAAATAGTCGGTTTTTGGCGGAAAACACGTTGTAATCGCGTTGTAGAAACATAAACCTCCATGATAAACAGGAAAACTAAAAAAATGTGGATGGGGGGATTCTAGCTGTTTAATTAAAAAAGTGAAAATTTAGGCTTATTTCCAACCCATGATTTTCCTCTTTTCTGGAAACTGTCGAAATCCCGCCGCTGCGGGCAGCAAACAGATTTGGCCCATTTCGTGATGTCATTTTACGGACACCTTTTTAGCCAAAAATAAATAGTTCCGGCTCGCGCACGATATCACTCCGCGCTAATACAATAGTCTGGTGCCGCACACATTGTGTGAGAGGAAACCTGTGTTTGGTCTTGATCCCACCGCTATGGCCGGGATTATTTTTTGGGGGCAGCGAACGTACACCTCACTGTGCACATTCATCAGTACCGTACCGAGTGCTTTGTGAACACGCCGAAAGAAGGGCCCGCCAGCCGGTAGGGTTTCAGCGAGTGCGCGCTGGACATTCTCGTAAACTTGTTACATTGCATTCTTGACACAGTCACATCACAAAACTCCCCCAAAACACTGCTGGATAAATGTTCAGTGTTGGGATTAAATTTAACATCCACAAGTATCAAATGAAGAGGAAAGAACAGGTCTAGGTTTTTACATCAAACGGAGATTTTAGGGTTTGGTTTTCGCCTCAACAACGTACCGTAAGTTCTGATGGTAAGTTTTACACGGCACGGACTTGCAGTTTCGGCCGCGCCAGAAAAGGATGAATATAAATTCCACATTTACATGGTCTAAAAATGTAGGCAATCGGCTCAAACAAACATGGTACATTTGCCATGAAAACCTCCACGGACAAAATAATTATTGACAAAAAAGGGTTGAGAAAAAGTTGAGAGAAACAAAAAGAAAGACGATGCAGTACCGATCAAGGCAGTGACCAGATTCGCGTTGTTCTCGAAATTCTTCCTCGGTTAATTCCGGCTCAAACTGATACGGTTTAACCGTAGGAAATTCACTGGATGGTTCTTCATCGCTGTCTTCATGAAATGAATGCGATGAGCAAGAAAAAACATCGCTATCTTCATCGAAAAAAACCGTCAACACTGGAGTCACTTGTCGACATGGTGTTGCAAAACGCCACGTTGTAGAATAACAAGAAACAGCCGTCGGCAGCTAGACGCATCCGTAAAATGACGTCACGATTCCGTGGAATTTCCTATGTCAAACTTTTAGGCCCGACGGCTGTTCAGATTTTGCTTTGAGTTTGGTCTGAAAAATGGGCTAAAAAGTGCCCTTGTAAAAAAACATTCGCATGGTCTATTTTTTTTCTAAATGGTTTTTCTGGCATAATTAAATGTATTTAATGGTTTAATGTGTAATTTTGGTAATTTCATCTCTCCACGGCATAACATCTTTAAAGAAATTCCCTTTTGCCCAAAAAGGTAATAATCCACCATGTCAGCTGTTCCGACTTACCCCACCTATGGGGTAAGTTGGAACACGGTATTTTGTCAACATCTTTAAAGAAATTCCCTTGTACTGCCCAGGAGATAACTTTTGCCCAAAAAGGTAATAATCCACCATGTCAGCTGTTCCGACTTACCCCACCTATGGGGTAAGTTGGAACATGGTATGGGGTAAGTTGGAACACGGTATTTTGTCATTTAAAAACTGTACTATAACTTCTGTAATCACCCTAATTAGCAAGTCAGACACTTAAGCTGTAAATCGTGGCGTTAATTAACCCTTGGGGTACAGGGGAGTCATGCATCAACTGCACAAAACAAGAGCACCAAAACAATTTATGCATATCAAGCGGTTAAGATCGCTTTTTGCTCACTTACATGTATATAATGCAGTGAAACTTGTATAAGTAATTGGCACCCTCGGGACCGTAAAAACTGGCCACTATAAACAGTTGGCCTCTTTATGAGGTTACTTACAAATGGCATTTGGGACCAAAGATGGGTGGCCACTATAAATACATGTAGGTGGTCTTAATAACAGGTTTCACTGTACAACTGTTTTTAATGTAACCAGTTGACTAAAACAAGTCTACTGTTACTATATTCGCACTTTCCATTGACTTGACTCGGGGCGACGTTTCGTGCCTGGTTGCAGTTTTGCCGGTATAAATGTATTTCTATGCATTTTGTGCCGGGCACGGATCGTGTGACCTGGGCAAGTCGATGTTGTTGTTCGATTCGAGTATTTACATACATGACATTTCTTAAATATTTATATCACCGCGCGCGTTTACACTCGAATCGGCAAAGGTGGATACAGATCCAGCATTTTTATTGCGACCACAAAACTGAACATTTGCCGCGTTTACACTACACCACAAATCGCTTTAACTCGCTTCAGAAACTGCAAAAGTCACCACTAAATGTAACTGCAGCGCATGCGTGAGCTGTTAGGTGTTGCTGCACTAGTGCCAGATTGGTCAATTAAATCTACTACACTGCGGGCACCGCCCCAAGGACACTCAAATTGCCGAATCTGTATTCGGGTAGCGTTTACACTACAAGCGACCTTGACGATTGCGGGGTTCAACCCTACCCCAAAGGTGACTTGAAAAAGGCGAATCAGACCCGGGTCTGATCCGCCTTTTTCAATTCACCTTTTGCGTTTACACTTAGTGCCTACCCGGCTTCAACTCCCCTTTTTGGAAATTGCGGAGTTCGATTCGGCAAAGGCGAATCGAGTGTAAACGGGGTGTATATCGTCGTACTTGTAGTGTCCAATCTGGTATTCATAGAACCACAATTCTAATGACAGTTGGTTCTTTTATCTCGCGAATTCTTTGGAAGCTATTGCAGTCTATTTAAGGCCGGGTCTGGAGGATAAAGTCGTTCACTTTCCTCCAGCGGTCATCGAAGTCGTTCGTCTGAATTTAAAATACCTATGTGATTTCGGCACTTGCTTTGCTTGCCAGCAACAGTATGAGGGGTTTGTACGTAGTCGGCCGAGTCCGAGACGGGATGAGGTTATTAGCGGTGCTGAAGTTATAATGGTACATGTAGGTTGCATTTATACAATTGTTATTTTTTATATAGGAAGGATTTGACTTTGATACCTGCACTAAATTTCGGAAGTGGGAAATAAAAAATATCTTGGGGGAAAAACCTAAGGTTTTAGTGTTGAAATTGCAGGTCTTGAACTTCATTCTTTCCAAAATGAATATCATTAAAATAACTAACTTATATACACATGTATTTTATTTCAGTCGCCAATTCCCATATTCTAAGGAGCCTACCGGGTAGTCTTTTTCTAGTCTTTTTAATGGCAAACTAAAATACATGTAATTCCGATTTATTAGACAGTGGTTTATTTTGAAGTTAATTTAAGTTAAATGTAAATTGTTAAACGAGTAGAAGGAAAACTCGGAGAAAATAAATGTAATGAAGATTCTTTTAACTGACTTCGCAAGTTTACCTTTTTTAAGCTACATGTAGGATGAATTTTCCCTAGCGCCCAAGTGCGAATCGTGATCTCGACCTTATTCATATTAACGATTTTATGCCTTGGGTTACATTAACTTTCCAACTTTAAAATGTTAGAATTAACAATAAAAGAATTATATTTATTACATTTTGAAGTTTTGATCTTCTTGAACTTTATCGTTTTAACATTAACAGTAAAACCTCCATTCCTCAGCCATACACTTCACATGTACAATATATGCAAAATACATGTACTTACATGTATGCATGCAGGCCTATACATTAAAAACTAGAATAAGCCAAATAAATGTGTAATTAAGGTTAGGATTAGAAGTAAAATATCTTACAATTTTTCCCCTTTAAATTCCCCATTTTGGGGAACAAAACAAAATGTATAGGCCGAGCTGTACAAATTCATAGATTATAAACAAGTGAACGGCAAAATTTTATCCCCCTTGCACAAAATGTGAGAAAATAAACCAAAACTTCTATCCAAAAGGCACTACCTTCACCAATGGGTTAGTTGAAACATGCTCCGACTAACCCCCTCACTTTGTTCCAACTAAACCTGCTGGCCTGTTTGACATTTGCAAGCTTACTACGAAAAACAGTGACAACAATTTGACATTTCGTTAACCTAATTTTGTAGCTTTGTACCATACGTTAAAATACTACAAAACTAGTCAAGTGAATCTATGAACATCATTAGCATAATACAACATTTCTGAATGGTGAACAAATTTCTGAAAGGTCAAAAAACAAATGTTATTCCTTTTTCATTTTAATAGGGTTGTAGCACAGGTGCTGTGGAAAATATGGGGGATAGCTGTTGCTAATAGCAACATACATGTACCGTATGAGTGGCATAATTTCATAAAAATAACTACAGCCGTGGAAGAAAATATCAATGTTTCAACATACCCACTGCTCCAACTAACGCCACTCTCCCCTACATGTGTTTTAACCAAAAAAATTAAAGTGAAAAAATCTAAGATATATATTTTCCTTTGTTGTTTTTGGCATGGACCTTATTATCATCTCCATATTATAAAGTGTTATCCACACAAGCAAAAATTAAAAATTATTACAAACCAATTTACAAGAAGGAATAACAGGTAGGGCAGTTGTTTAACCACTACCGGTATTACTATAAACAAAATCCTCGATATGTGAAAAAAACATATATATCTGTTTCGTTTATAATGCCTCAACTTTAGCAGACGACGGATAATATTTCGTCTGCTACGAGTAGACGTGTTTCCCGGATTCCTAATAGTTAACAGACGATCAAAACTTACCAAATTTACCGCGAATTGGCGTGAAAAAAAAAACCCCACATTTCAACACATATTAGACAATTGATATTAGATTTTCAGTATGTTAATGAGTGATTTTTTTTTATACACCAGCCAGTGTTGGAATGCATTCTATTGCAATTACATGTAGTTCTAGGTCAGGCACAATTAATTTTCCCGTAAATTGACCGGACTATATAGCCTTGGCAAGTTTCAGAGCAAATGAAACTGCACTGAAAAGAGCATCCTCAGAACAATTCTTGGGAATTTTGGCGAATGAAACATTAAAAAAAATATAAAGGAAAATTAGATGATTCATTCATGTACTCACTGACAGCTTTGACAACCTGAGAAAGCTCCCATGCGTTGAACCCCAAACATATGACAGTATAGATCTGTGAAAGAATGGAAACAATTGATTCAATCTAAAACTGTCAATATAATACAAGAAATTATATTATGATTATTAGTTCAGGCTTTGTTAGTGGGTAAAAAATAAAATCATAGTCCACATTTTAAACATAAAATTTGCAATGCACAACACAAAATGGCAATGCAAAAGATTTTCCTTTATAGACCTCTTCCCTATGTATTATAAGTGACTGGAAATGAAAGTGATGAAAATGTGTGTGAAGCTAAATGTAAAGTGTATGAATTCCAGTCAATTCAGTTTATTCATAATAAAGTTCACCATCTTCCACGTTAAAAAAATACATAAAAACTTCATCATGACAGGTTTTAGTATGTTAAAAATGGAAATGTGGGGTCTATAAAGCACATTGAAAGTACAAAATAATACTGTATAAATACACATCCGGTAAAAAACAAATTTAAAACTAGAGCTTGGCGTTTGTTTTTAAACAAACGCTAGGTGATCGGGTGACATGAACATTAATCTTATGATGACGTCACACTTTTAACATTGGTTGAAAACTTGAGTTGGTCGATATTAATTGCAAAAGAAACATTCACATATCGATTGCCAGTATTGGAATTCTTAAGACATATGACTCTTTGATTATTCAACGCTAAAATTTTAGTGTGTGTCTGATGACGTCATTATTGGCAGTCAATCTCACCATGACGTCACTATTGTGTGCACAAATTGTTCAAGGATCTACTGAAGAACAAGTTCTTACATGTGGTGAAATAATCTTTCGAATATATATTACAGTTCTCAAGATTTTGTCATTTTAGATCATATTACGTAACCACCGTGCACGTGATGACGTCATCATTGGTATAGTCATAAAGTCCACATGTGTGGGAACAATTCGTTTCGTAGAACTATGGTCAAATTCCCTACCACTTTGGCTCTATTTGCATTCAAAATGCTAAAAAATGGCACATTCTCGATTAACTTCCGGTTTAGACCGGAAGTAGGGGTCACACAGGGATCATGTCAGTGTATGATTTGTTTAGTTCATTTAGACCTATAATGCTGTGAAAGAATTGTTCAAGTATCTATTACGGTTCTTGAGATATGAATTTTTGAAATAATAACCTTTGGATGTTGGTAATTTAACACCTGTGACGACATCATGACGTCACAATTTTGTGCACAAATTGTTCAACAATTTGATTAACATCAAGTTCTTAAATGTGGCGAAGGAATCATACCAATATATGTTGTAGTTCTCAAGATACAGCATTTTAAAACAATTCAGCTCCAAATTTGCGTAATTTGACACCACATTACGTAACCACCGTCCATTTGATGACGTCACCAATGGTATAGTCGTCCACATGTGTGGAAACATTTCGTTCCGTAGAAATATGGTCAAATTCACTACCACTTTGAATCTATTTGCATTCAAAATGCTAAAAAATTGCACATTTTCGAACAACTTCCGGTTTGGACCGGAAGTAGGCGTCACACAGGGGTCATGACATCGTATGATTTGTTCAGTTCATTTAGACTTATCATGTTGTGAAAGAATTGTTCAAGTATCTATTACGGTTCTTGAGATATAAATTTTGAAAATAAAAACCTTTTAATTTTTGTAATTTGACACCTGATGACGTCATGATTACGTCACACTTGATGCCATCATGATACTATACATGCTGGTGAAAGTCTGTCATAGGGCATATGTCTGTATCTAATTTACTAACAATTCAGCTTGGTTTGATGGGCATTGTTACTGGCAAGTGTAAAAACTGAGATTTTCGTTTTCGTTGAACTTTGACCTCCAATTGACCCCAGAAGGAAGGGTCAGATGAAAATGCCCACACAAAGAAAATTGTAGAACAGAAAGTCATCTATAAACCTGCCAAATACGAAGATCCTGGGTCACGTGGTTTTCAAGACGGAAGCATTTTAAAATATGCATATTTTGGTTTTTTGGGAGGTGTAATTTGATACTTGATGACGTCACGATGACGTCACGCTTGATGCCATCATAATATATACACGCTGGTGAAAGTCTGCCATAGGACCTATGCCTGTACTTAGTTTCTTAAAGATTCAGCTTGGTTTGATGGGCCTAGTGTTGCTCAATAAGTGCAAAAATTGAGATTTTCGTTTTCGTTGAACTTTGACCTCAAATTTACCCCAGAAGAAATGCCCACACGAAGAAAATTGTTGGCCATGATCTGATCTATAAGCCTACCAATTACGAAGATCATGGGTCACATGGTTTTCTAGACGGAAGCATTTTAAAACATGCATATTTTGGTCATTTTTGGTTTGTAATTTGATACCTGATGACGTCACAATGACGTCACACTTGTATGCACATCTTCACATTGGGGTTGATGTTCCTACCAAGTTTTAAGTTGATAGCTTGAACCGTTTTGAAGAAAAGCTCTGGAAACGTTTGAGTGGAAAAAAAAAAAAAAAAAAAAAAAAAAAAAGGAAATCGTACGAGAGTAATATAGCCCGATCACCTAAATAGGCATACACACATATTGCACGTACATGTTAACACCATTGATGGTTACATGTACATCAACTTTGGTTCAAACAAAGGGTCTACTTTAATTACTTTTATGAATTTGGATACTAGTTATATAGGCACAAATGAATATCTAAACCTTTTTGTTTTACTTTTTGGGACAGTGACTGAATAGAATCCAGATTGGCTCATACTAAACGTCTCGTTAAGTGCAGGGACCAATTTCATAAAGCTGTTTTTAGCGGAAAAAATTCCTTATTTTTTTAATCAATAATTTGTTTGCTCTATAATAATGGGTTAATTAATAGCCAAAATTGTATGTCAACTTCTTAGCAAGAATAGCAGACATTCTTGTGAAAAACGAAAGTTGACATGCAATTTCGACCATTAACCCATTTTTATAAAGCAAACAAATTTTTGATTAAGAAAATTTTCCCGCTAAACAGCTTTATGAAATTCGCCCCAGGTAACCTGAGTCGATTTACCAGCAGGTCTCAAAACGTTTTTTTTCCCACAGGAATTTAAGATGAGAAATTATAATGTCAAGATCGATAATCTTCTATATAATCTTAGCTCTGCTTGAAATTTGATTTAACTGACATGTACATGTATGTTGATCTTTTTTGATCAAATTTCCAAACTAGCAAATTATACAATAAGTGAAAACACTACGGGCCGAATCATTTTTAGCCGTTTGTGATAGTTCATACAACATTTTCGTCATTTTATTAATTGAATCAGTAGAACTTAAAGGGCCTGTGACATGCTAAGCAACTTTGTGCCTAAGCTTTGCTTCATAATGACGGATTACTTGTTCAGCAAGACATATACTATTGTTCGTTTGGATGTAAAAATCAATAAAAGGTGGCCTTTTTCAACTTTGAAGATTTCATTGCAATAAATCAGACAGAGGGCGCTGTTTTGAGTGCATCACATAAGGAAGACAAAAGGGAAAAGTTAAGAAAAAACATTAAACTTCAAGTTGGACTTGTGGCAAATTGCTGCAGTTTCTACCCCCAGTTTTGTCATGGCTTACAGCAGGCAACATGTAAAACAAACTCAAACAGCCATGGATTACAAAAGTTTCAGGAAAATTGAGAAAAAAGTGGAATCTTTTGTGCACAGTTGAATGTGATTTTCCTGTGTTTGCCTCTTGTGACATCGTGACCTTGGTCATGAATATGCATATTTTCATTAGCATAAAAACTAAAAACCTTTGTTTTAACCCCCAAAGCAAGCTCCAAATAGGATTTTTATGACTTTAACTGAGTAGAGTTGTTTTAAAGCACATATTTCATTGATAAAAATCCTAAATAAGGGGCCCTTTAAGGTGTTCTTTCAATTGGCATTTGGGGGATTACAAAACCGCGAAAAACAGTGACAAATCAAAGAATAATCCCCGTAGCCGGTCCCTGAGTGGTGACACGCATTCACGCTTCCAAGTCTAATTCACCACGTTAGATTTACACTATTCCCAGGGAAACGTCAACCCACAAACACTAAGAGCAACTAACAATGGGAATTGGGCACACACCATTGTTAATAACAATGGTTTGTGCCCAATTTCCATTGTAAGTTGCTCATAGTGAAACTTGTGAGCTCAATCATAACCGAAACGGATTTAACCGTATATACAGTATGTATAATCGCAACTCAACCATTCTTGGGAATCATAGTGCATTGCCATTATGCATTGTCTCGGTAAAACCATGGTAAAACTAGGCCAATGCATACCCGCCCCGTCAATGCAATTGAGTCACGTACTCACTCTTGTATACATTGTAGATACATGGTTCTACAATGTACATGTAGGAGGAGAGGAGTGGTCTCCTATTTTCCATGCAAAAAGGTGCATTAATTAGCATTTTTTAGTGCATTGTGCATTTTATTGTTACGCATTAAAGGCACAGGCTCGTCAGCAATGCGCGCCCGCCAAATGTGTGCCACGCAATACGCAGCTCCATAGCAAAGGCATGGAGCTGCGTGTTTCGAGCACGAATTTGGCGGGCGCGCATTGCTGACGAGCCTGTGCCTTTAAGGCTACAGTGCATTTACTGCACGTTTTTAGCAATACATGTAGTTTTAGCAAATTGGTGTTTTACATGCATGCCTGCCAGTTCTACATAATGGTAGTATCAATGCATTACCAGTACCAGCACCTAACTGACAGTAATAATTTTAACATTTAATTAAAAATTTTAAAACCAGTTTGGGAATGCATAGTTCCGAGTTTGCCTAGTTAGCCCCGCCCCTGTGGATATTGTTGCTATGGCTCACACGCTATCGTAAAAAATGGCGACACACTACGCACAAAGCAATGGGACTTTCAACGGAAAGCACAGATTCATTGGAGAAAACTCAAAGGTATTCATGTTTCAGGGTCGACAGTTATCTTAGAACACACTGAGTAAAGGGCCAGTAATACAGGGATGTCATATCATGATATGCGTGCTTTCGTACCTTTGAACAACGAAACGACCGGGCTTGAAACAAAAAATTCACTCGGATCATCGCATACAACACTGTACAAATTGTATGGGGCCGGCAGAACCTATCGCGCGATCCTGCGTGATCATGTTGTTGTGAGACAGTGCACTTTGACCTATGTCAGTGATATCTGCTAGCTCTGTTGTGATTGGTCGGCGGGTTCGATTGATTGACAGGTCGGAACTATGCATTGTAATTTTACGTTTTAATACAATATATTCGTTACAATACAAAAAAGGACACAGAAAAATGATATATATAACACGCTTTTGCACAAACCGTTCTCGTTTTTACCTCTTTAACCGCCACATGACACCTATAATAACTGTTTTCATCAGTTTCAAGCAAAATTGGAAAATCATGGTTGATATATAGTTTTGTTACTTTTTATGCCAATAAAATGTATGTAATTCGGAACATTTTCCACACAACACAAGTCAATTTGTAGCTCCACCTATGGGGTTTAGTTGAAACATGATGTGGCTGAATTGAAACATGGGATGTGGTTCTGTATATAGGCTGTATTCACCCCATTTGGTGCCCCAGCTTTTTGCAGCTGAAAACGCTTAAAATGTACTTGCCGAGGACTCTCAATTTGCATGGATTTTATTTCAAAGTAGGAAAATAAGAAAAGGTTCCTCACTTTTATTCAATTTAAATGTTTGTTTGTTTGAAGGTTTCTGAAAAGGTGGCAGTATTGTATAAAAATTACATATAGCTATGAAAGAAAATATTAATGTTTGAAAATGTATACCCATGTTCCAATTAACCCAACGCTCCCAAAATTAGTCGCAACAGGGATTTAGAAGTACAATTATTCAATATCTTCGAACTCTGTTTCAGAGAACTTTTTCGAATGGCCCTCTCAAATATGATTTATTTTCTATCACGGACGGATGGGGGCACCGTGGCCGAGTGGTCACTGACTGTACTCGCAACACTCGGGTGAAAACTTGGGGTTGCGGGTTCGATACCCGGCCGTGCACGTGCCCTTGAGCAATTAGGCACTTAAAAACGGTTGCTCCATCCTTCGGAAGGGATGTAAATTAAGCCGTTGGTCCAGTTTGTTTAGCTAATACACTTTAAAGATCCCAAAGCATTCTTTCGCGTTGTGAAGAGCAAGGGGATTCTCCGTCGTCTCTGGCCGTTTCTACATTAATTCGTCTTCTCCTCATGGGTTTCCTCGTGCTTGCGAGTGACAGTGCAATGGGCACTTTTGAGAAATCCTTGGTTTCAGTACCAGAAAGAAGTAATAATAACAATATAATTGATTTTTATGGAGGTATATATACATACAATATCCCACACACCCATTTTCTAAATTAAAGTTTCTGCAATATACAAATTATCATGAAAAGTTATATGACCTTCCGAAAGCTGTAATCCGGGAAAACAGGATGTGGCACAACAAATATTGTGTTGCACACACAAACATGACAAAGTGAAAGAAAATTATCCAGCAAGGTCATATGACTTACCCCGTAATGTACTATTTTAGAAAAAAAGAAGAAGTTTATTCAACCAATTGATGAAAACGGTGAGGAAATGAGTCAACAAATCTGTTTATTATGTAGCCAAATCAAATTGTTTTGTTCAAATTGTGTTTTTTGGGTTGTTGGGGTTGTTTTTTTTTTGTACCGATGTGTTAGTGCTACCTTGAAGGCCAATATCAGGTCTTCGGTCTGCTAACCAAAGTCTTCTGGCTGTACCGAGATCGTGTAGGTCCTGGGGAGACAGATCTTTCCGTATAGCTGCCCCACGTCTGTGAAACAGTCTCCCTGTAGATATCCGGTCTAGTACATCACTCACTTCATTCAAAACTGCACTCAAATCATACTTTTATAATCTTGCATACGACACCACACTCTAATTTTCTTTTCTTTCTCCAGCGCCATGAGCGCCTACTTTTTTGGTTGATGTGGCGCTATATAAAAAACTATGAATTGTAGGTTAGGGCGACAAATCGTGTGTAAAAAAGGTATATTAGGGCGACCTGCTCAATAGGGCGACATTTTGGTGTCGCCCTAATATTTTTGAGTTTAAAATTAATTTTTTTAGGTCAAAAACCATTTTTTTTAAATCGAGAACCATTTTTATTAGGTCTAGAACCGATTCTCTTAGGTCTGGAACCATCTCCGGAAGCTTCGGGTAAAAAAATAAGGTGTCATTTTGAGTGATTCTTGCCGAAATTTCGGTGGTCTCCGGCGAGAGTCTTCCCGAAATGTCGCCCTATTGCGGCATTCAGCGTTCTTTAAATATCCACTATTATTATTATTATTATATCCATGCACAGTTTTTGTCTTTTAAGTAATTTTTTTTAAAAACCACATTCAGTTAATTTCTTACAAAAAAAGTACCATCTTGGAAAGAAACTTGTGTCGTGCTTGTGTAACGTACACTGCTACCAAGTTAGACTTGTGGCAAATTGCTGCGGTTTTCTCCCCCAGTTTCGTCATGGCTTACAACAGGAAACATGTCAAACAAACTCAAACAGTCGTGGATTACAAAAGTTGCAGGACGTTTGAGAAAAAAGTGGAATCTTTTGTGCACAGTTGAATGTGATTTTCCTGTGTTTGCCTCTTGTGACATCATGACCTTGGTCATGAATATGCATATTTTCATTAGCATAAAAACTAAAAACATTTGTTTTAACCCCCAAAACAAGCTCCAAATAGGATTTTTATGAATGTAACCGAGTATATTGGTTTTATAGCATAGATTTCATTGATAAAAAAGCATTATGAACCCGTGTGTTCAGATGATCGTTGTTAACTTATTTATAAGTCGTTAGTAGTGGGCGCTCGTGAGTAAGCTCTTAAGTAGTGACCGTGTGGACGCACTTACTTATAAGTTACCAACGACGATTTACTTACGAGCGCGCACCGTGTGCATGCTCGCGCGTCGTTAAAGCACCGTGTGGGCCTAGGGACACGTGTCATTGGCAGTGGGAATGTCGTTGTTAAATTTACCTTCGAAGGTAGTCCCCTCTGAACATGGCTAAATTCACACTGAGCCTCTTTGTCCGCGATTGCCATGCGCGTCGCTTTGAGAAAAAGCGGTGTGGAAGGAATTTTAAGTGAAACGATGCACTGAAAATCACTGAATTATGAAAATACTTTCCGTCCAAGCTAATTCTGAGGAAGGAATTTGGGGTAAAACAACACACCGAAAACCACATAATTATTAGCTTGTACATGTTAAACGGAAAGTCTTTTCATAAAACAGTGATTTTCAGTGCATTATTTCACTCAAAATTCCCTCCACATTTTTCTCAAAAGGCTCAGTGTGAATTCACCATTACAACAAACGCGCAAATTGTTCGAAGTGACGACACAATGAGCATCATCACATAACGCATGTAGCTGTTCATGCACTGACCCCATCCTTGATATGGCAGACATACAGGAAAGGTTTCCATGGTTATGGGGATGGTCTTGTGATGTCATGCAACGTCACGATGCAGTGGTTTCCACCATGTTTTGTGGCAGTAACGTGTGCCATGTACGTTCAGCTTGTTTTGTTCTCACGCGTGCAGGACGCGCGCCGCGACATGTGGAATTCAATGGCCATGTTAAGTTGTGTTTGAACGGTCTACGTAGACCGCTTTTAGTATCAAAAACAGTCTAACTCCGGTCTATGTAGACTGCCGAGGGAAGGCGGTCTACATGTACGTAGACCGTTTTCGGTTTAACTCTAGTACCGTGTTTGGACAGTTGAACATCCGGTCTAAGTCGACGCCGTGACCCACATCATTCAAGCGTGCGAACGCACAAAGCGTGCGGCATGTATTCTTGGCGTTCATAGCGGAAGTCAGGATGCAGCTGCGTGACCTCGGATAGACTGTTTTTGGTCTAACTCGGTCATGTCTGAACGCTCAGTTTTTAGGCCAGGAAAAATCCCCCGCAGTGAACATAGCCAATGACTAGGTCGTTGTTTGCGTGATATGGAATCGCGCGGGCGCCGCACGCGTATCAAAACTTGACGATGCTGCACGCCAGTTCGCATAGCAACCACTCACTACCTTGAAGTATGGCGGCCGAGAATGACATCAATAATGGCGTCGTGACGTCGATTCCCGAGCCCTATTGAAATAAACGTAACCAAAGCAAGGCTTGCAGAAAAAAATAGTTTGGTCCCGTTTTGAAATTGTTCATTGTGTGCATCACAATGGCACAGGTGTTGCGCGATCAAGTGAGCGCGCTGCTTGGACAGCGATTCCTAATAGGAGATACACGCGGGGCCGGGGGCGCGCTGACGCGCAGACCGTACCCAACACAAACGACAAAACGAACGACACAGGGTCGCTCCATTAACAATTCCTGCCTATGGGCATGAACTAGCAAATTTCCATTCTTTGCTTTGTGTGTTTGTAGACTGCAGGTTTCCAGTTTTTGACCAGTGCACAGTGTGCAGACTGCGTGAAACCAACTGCCTTTCAATGTGTCACGAACCATAAATTCTCACATATAGTCAAACAAAAGCACTGGTACCGGTACATGCATGTACCGGTACTGTACCATTGTTATTTTACCCTAGCTGGCCGACAATTGGCATTACAAAATGTTAATTCCACCCTCACCCACGACAAACAAGCAATTGATCGTGCCAGTTTTATCTTCATTTCCATAATTTCCATTAATTTTGTAGTTTTGCATTTCTATAGGGGTACATGTACATGTACACATGTAGCTACATACCTTGCGCAACTGTTGAAAATGGCATAAGCCCCATAGGCTTGTGTGTAATTATCACAGGAATGTTGCACAGCTTACACAATAAAAAGGTTGCGCAAACGGGCTTACGCAGTGCGTAAAGGATTCGTGAAATCGGCTGCCGGACTGTACTAAATAATGTAGGCCTACATTTGTAATTAGCCAACACTTTGATACACATAGGACATGTATACCAATTATATTTTACAAATTTTAAAATCAACTCACAGGTAAATTCTGAAAGCAAATTTTACATAATTTTCTAAAACGTAAGAACTGATAAGTTAAAGGAGCTTGTCTGGAATTATTTCTCTCCAGAAAATGGATTTAGTTCTAACCTAACATGGCCGAGTGGTGTAGCGTGCTGAATCCATGAGGACTATGGTAAATCTACAGGTCGTGGGTTTGAATCCCATCCCGGCTTGTTCATGGTGCATAAAATGTGCTTGCAGTGATCTCCACTACCGGTTTTGTCCGGGCGCGCCGCCCGGACAAAATCATCAGAGGTAGCGTTAGCGCCCGGACAAAAATTTGCCACCCGGACAAAAAAAAAAATAATTTCTCCTCCTAAACACTATGAAAGTACAGCAAAGTCATTCCAAAATAAGGTGTACCTAACGTAATTCGGTAGCCACTGGTGTCATTATCGGTTATTTACTACGCATGTATACATCGGATCGGTGACCCAAATCTGCATCGATAAACGGCCAAGACAGTATGCATTTGTTGAACAGCGCCCTCAATAGGCGAATTTGGTGACCTCTTGAGGGCGCTGCATGCAAGCACTGCCGCGACGTACGTGTACGGCCGGGTGCGTTCGTGGTTGTGTGTTTTGGTTGGTGCGTGCGTGCGTACGTGTGCGTGAACTACTTTTTGGGCTGTGGATATTTTTCATCATGCTCCACCGATACATGGTATCCAAAACGCTGAAATGCAAAAAAAGTTGTTTGTGACGTCATCGCTTTAGTAGTCTATTGTCACGTCGCTTTGCAGAGTGGAAATTCCCTGATATCTTCCCGGATGGGGTACATCAGACCACCTCCGAATACTTCCTGTACCATGTGTACGTACGTGCAGGGAATTTCACGCGCAGGGAATTTCCCTTTCAGAGTAAGAGGCCAACTCGTGTTGTGAAACTCATGCTGATTAGCTGATTGGGCCCAATTTCATAGAGCTGTTTAACAGCTGTTCATCATGCTCCACCGATACATGGTATCCAAAACGCTGAAATGCAAAAAAAGTTGTTTGTGACGTCATCGCTTTAGTAGTCTATTGTCACGTCGCTTTGCAGAGTGGAAATTCCCTGATATCTTCCCGGATGGGGTACATCAGACCACCTCCGAATACTTCCTGTACCATGTGTACGTACGTGCAGGGAATTTCACGTGCAGGGAATTTCCCTTTCAGAGTAAGAGGCCAACTCGTGTTGTGAAACTCATGCTGATTAGCTGATTGGGCCCAATTTCATAGAGCTGTTTAACAGCTGTTCATCATGCTCCACCGATACATGGTATCCAAAACGCTGAAATGCAAAAAAAGTTGTTTGTGACGTCATCGCTTTAGTAGTCTATTGTCACGTCGCTTTGCAGAGTGGAAATTCCCTGATATCTTCCCGGATGGGGTACATCAGACCACCTCCGAATACTTCCTGTACCATGTGTACGTACGTGCAGGGAATTTCACGTGCAGGGAATTTCCCTTTCAGAGTAAGAGGCCAACTCGTGTTGTGAAACTCATGCTGATTAGCTGATTGGGCCCAATTTCATAGAGCTGTTTAACAGCCCATTTTCCGTTAACCGAGCGTCAGGCTATTTTATAGACCGTTAAAGGTAAGCAACTGAAAACCTGCTGGAAAGCCAAATTTGCCAAATTTTGCAACAATGGCGGTTTCCAAGCGAGCGCATGCCTGCTCAAGCACGCCGCGGCAGTAAAATAGCCTTAACGTTAGCGCAACATTTCTGCTACAGTAAGCTCACTGTAAATTTCACTAGCACTTTTTGTCCCAAAATCATGAACACATGAGGCAGGTAACTGCTTATGGATGAGGTACCTGATGTGTTTGTGATTAATTTGTTAACTCGCGTCTCATGCACATGTGGGGCCAGATGAAGCTATTCCAGATGAAGCTTCCAAACGGTAGAATAAACCAGTTGAAATTGCAATTGTGAATACATATCCTGTCTTGCCCCTTTTTGAAGTGATCATGACTTTTGGTCACCACCAATTAATTATGCAAATGACTCAATGGGCCCTGCAATAAAAGCTTTATTTTTTTATTTAAAAATTTTTAAAAAAAGTCAAAATGTGTAGAGGTATTTAATTTTTTTGTAAAATTAATAATTATTAATAAAAGTAGCATTACATTGTGTAATTTCGAATTGAAAAGCTATAAGACGCATGTCTTTCCTTAAGCCCCATACCCTTCAAAGCGCCCTCTTTTAGAAAGTGAAACCTAATCAATATTGTTTTTTAGTGCCTGGAGACTGTGTAGACGATCGGTGGTGAAAGTTATCGTGACTTCTCGGAACCATTTTGATTGTAGTATTTTGTACCTTGTCTAAGTAATAAGGTAGAATTTTGTACCCTAAATTAAGAGTTATTCAATTAGGTACATAGGACTAGCCTCTAGTCTAGGCCTACTGAGAAAGCCTTAATTTTTCACATTTGCAGGCAAATTTAAAGATGATGTGACCATGGAGCTCCATGATGTGACAAACAACTTTCAAGAAATATTTGACATCGGTGCGTGATTTTGTTGAGAAGATACGCCGAGGAAAGCGTCAGCCCGCGAAATTACGTGAGGGCGAATTTAGGTGCCTGCAGGACTGACATCCATCCAGCTCTAGCGCCGTTTGCGCCCCAATTTGACCAAAATGAAAGTGGCTTAAATATTTCCAATTTTATCACCACTATAGACATAGTGATAGTAATTCTTACCAGGGTATATATTCCTGCAGCGATGGATCCAGATCTCACATTGTCAAAACAAAGGCATCTTCGCATAATCGCCATGATGTCAACTGATGATTTACTGTTTTGCTGGGTGAATTAGGTTTCCTCTTGATCCTCTGCTCTTCCTATCCTACAGTATATTCTTTGCGCGCTGCTTGCACGCACTATATATGATCACGAAGAGCTTTCTGCGCACGCCCAGAAAAGTATATTAGGGGCGTTCGAGATGCTTACACCGGGTAACACGGGGTTTACACCGGGCGGGGGAAGCCTCCAGAAGATGCAAAACGAACGACACGGGGTTTCTGGGAACACATGTCATGTCAAAGGTTGTTGCCGGGTGGAGCTTTATAAACGGTGTTATCGTTTGACTCACGATGAAAAATGAAGCCGGCGCTATGCAAAAACTGTTGCCCTAAAGTACCGCAATAAACTTTGTCAATGCCCACAGACATCTACTGATTAAGCAAAACGTATTTACAGCCCTATTCCCTTTTATTTTGTGTCATAATTAAATCTGTGTTTTTCCTCGTACTCACGTCGCGATTTTAAACTGTCCGCCATGTTTTACTACTCGCGGTTACTAGATGACGTCATTACACCAGAGACCCAGCCGCGAGCTCAGGCAGTGATGGCTGGCACCGGGGCAGACTCGTGTATCACGTGATGGCTAAAAGAACGCTCCGGTGTAAGCATTAGGGCGTGTTTGTTTCGGACGAATCTGCCGATCCCGATCTGCGCAGATGGTTCATAGTTGGATCTAGTGCTGAACCTTCTGCGCATCGGCATCGGCAGATTCGTCCGAAACAAACACGCCCAAAGGAATTGTTCAGTTCCCCACCCTCCCGGCCCCCAGAAAATGGATTTTGTTTTAACCTAACATTGACAATCATATAATCCTCTTCTCGTTATTCGTTAATGACATATTACAGTGTATTAGCAACAAGTGTAACTTACTCTTTGCCGATGACATGTATACTGTAAAGTTGGTTTCTTCTGTTGATGCTAAGTTTTTCATTGCAGAACGACTTAGAAAAAACTGGAAATTGCCTCTTAAAAAACCTGTAAGTTTTGCGTATAGACTAATCCGACGAAGGAAAACTGCGGCGTATCTTCAAGGTATTTACATGACGTCACAATATAAATACACCGCAGTAACAATGGAATAATCACAAGAGGGCGGGCTCACTAAATGTTGCTCGGATTATACTCTTGGAGATAATGAGCTTAAAGGGCCTGAAATGCTCAATAACTTTATGCACAGTTTTTGCTAAATATGAAGGATTACTTGTGTAGAACGACAATACTACTGTTCATTTTGATGCCCCATGAATAAAAAGTGGCATTTTTCAACTTTGAAAATTTCTTCACATAAACTCACAGACATACTGGGCGCTGTTTGGGGCATGTCACTTTAGGAACACACAGCAGAAAATTAAAAGCAAAGAAAAAACATACGACTTCAAACTGGAATTGTGGAAAAATGCTGCAGTATCCAGCCTTAGTTTGTTTTCATGGTTTGCAACGGGCAACATGTAAAACAAACCTAAACCATCATGTAGAAACTTTTGTACACAGTTGAATGAGATTTTTCTGTGTTTTCCTAAAGTGACATCACCACTTTGCTCATGCATATGTAAATTTTCATTAGCATACAAATCCAAAACCTTGATTTTAACCCCCCAAACAACTTTCAGGTAGGGCTTTTTATGATTGTAAATTAATGGACTAGTTCCATAGCACAGATTTCATTGATAAAACACCATTTCAGGGGCCCTTTAATGGGCTGGCTCGTCAGCACCGTGGGGTGCCGGGGATCTCTAGCTCTGATCGCGGCCAGTGCCTCACGCTCCGCCACGTTTGGAAGCCCGGCACCCCACGGTCTGCCAGGGCCCGTCACGGTAGTGGCCACAGCATGGTGTGAATGCGGCCCGGTGAGCTGCGGTGCATGCGCCAACGATGATGTTGCTGCGGCAGCCCTCCAGGACGAAGTGAACATGAAGGTGTGGAGCGCACTATTTATACCCACCGGGAGACCTCCGGGTGACCGGGGCGTGAAACGTGACAGCGGCCGCTTTCAGTCGCACACCGCCGGGAACGTATTGGGCCGGGACAACAAACGTGACACGAACTGGACGGACGTGAGGCACCGCATCAGAACTTAGCAGGCCGGCCTGGGACGTGGACCCATCCGTACCGGAACGGCGCTTGAAACGTAGCGCGCCGTCCGGAACCGGCACGCCACGCTCTCCGTACCGGGACGTAAAGCTTCAGTCACATCGAAGCCGGCGTGTTCCCGGTGACCCACGGAGAGCCACGGTGCTGAAAATACGTCAATACGGCGCCGAGACGGTGTCGTCCCGGAGCATCACGGCGCTTCACGGCGAGTCACGGTAGTTTAAAGCATGTTTAAAAATTATGTTTTGGCCCACGGCGCGCCACGTTTCATCACGGCTTATCACGGAGTGCCAAGGTGTCAAGACGGCGTCAAGACGGCGTGGCCCCGATCGACCACGGTTCGTCACGGTTCTCACGCCGTGGCTCGCCGTGAGCCCTATGTGACTGTAGCTTTACGCACCGTGGTAGAACGCAACACACCAGCCAAACTAGGGCCGAGTCGAGCCAAAGTAATAAAGAGACAATAAAAGTTCCTGCACGGCACGCCGTTTTGGCCAAACCGGGGCGCCGGGGACATGGTGTAAACGTAGCATTACATTATAACACGCGTAACACAGATAATTGCGACCTCACTCACTGCAGTTTGCGGTTCTGCACGAACTTTCCACATTAAAACAGGGAGTTGTGGTCCGTGGTCAGAAAATTTGTCTCCGTTGTGGGTAGAATCCATTTAAAAAAAATGTGATGCCATGCAGATTTGCTGTATACGCTATCATGATCTGTAACGGCAACGATTGAACTAACATAATACACACGTTCTGTTAATACGGTGTTTGTTCTGAGGTCACAATTCCACTTCACTTAACAGATCTGTTAACACTAACACAAAGCATTGTGACACATGCACCCAATGCAACACTCCGACGCTAATATTAGCGAATTATCGAATGTATAATATACAAGCGCGCATTTGGTCCAACCAAAATGGCAGCGGTGGAATTTTTCCCCTACTCCCATACCTTCTACCATTATATTTCTGTAACAAATAACGCACAATTACATGACTTGGAAATTTTAATGCACAGTAAGTACAAACAGGATCACACTTTAAAAAAATGAATATAGGCCTATCTCTTGGTTAAAATAAGTTCCGTCGTTAGCTATGTACAAAAGTCAGAAGTCAATATTTTAAATGTTTAGAAACGAACAGACGAAGATAACTAAAATAAAACTCAAGTTACATTTGTTCAACTGCGTACGTGTAGATCTCAGAAATAAAAAAATTTGAAAGTTATCAGCAGAAAATAGAAAAGTTAGGAAACCGATTTAGAGAATACATGTAGTTAAGGCCAAATGTTCATATCCCAATATATTTTGACACTCCGATTATAAAACTTGCAATCTCTCCCACATACATCATTGGTGTTGATATTTTATACCGTATCATACACTGTACATGTGTGATATATTTTTATCATAAGCATTCTGAAATGTTATGGTATTTTCTAGGCTATTGTAAAAATAAAAGTGGACACTTGTCCACATTTGTATCGCGATAATTCATCCTGGCAGTCCCTGTGTCATTATCCCTAAAAATAAAATCACCTATCAAGGCGCTCTACAAAAAATTATATCAATGTTTGGCATGAGCCAATATGTCCAGAGAATAAAGCTGGACTACCTGCTCCTTCCACATCCAATATGAGGATTGAATTGAATATTTTTATCTGCAAGGTTCCACGACGCACCATTTTAACTTTAGGATAATTCACATTGAAACCTTCAAGCAAATATCCCCGTGCATGATTAAATACCTTTTATCGAGCTTCGGTTTGACAAAAATTCCTTTAAAAAAACAATTTCATGTAGAGTGCGGTACTCGGGTTCATTGCGCATGCCCTGTTAATGTTATTCGTTACTTTGGACGCTAGTTATACGCCCAGCATTCGTTCCTCATTCGTTGGGCATTCATTTTATACGTCAAGAGTTTGATAGAAAAATATTTAAGATGACAATTTGAGCGTATCTGGACTTTGCCAAATTTCGAGGGGAAAAAATCAGTACGCTATAGGCATAAGTTAGCTCTATTCGCTGCTATGCGACAGGCGCTTTAAGCAAGTAAACTGAACACAAACGCAGACAAGAGTCATAAAAACCGAGCCTAAAGCCGAATCCTGGGCTGCGTTCCAAACATTTTCCCAATGTGGAATGGATTGTCTGCCGAAATACATTGTCAAGATGGCGGCCTCCACGGTCACATCAGTCGTACCGACGTTGTAATGTGGCTCTCTGCTGCTTACCAAAATTGAGGAAATGTGACACGTTGCTATTGATTGCGTATCGCCAGCGATAAGGGAGATAACCACGAAAGGTGCAATTTATTTGGCAGTTCGTAAAAGCCGGATCCTCCAGATCTTCCGGATCTTTGTCAAAAATGGCTATTTAACGAACAGAAAGTACCTAATTTGACTTCTAAATACGCTTACATACCTTTTACCACCATGTATTGCACAAATTTGTAATCATACACAACATCGATTATCCACAAAGTGAAATTTTCGAAGAAATAGGCGTAGGAAGTGCAGGACACAAAGAAAAATGAAATTGGTTTTTTTCCACGCCGGATCTTTAAAAATAAGGCCTGTACATGGTGGTAAAAGGTATGGAAGCGTATTAAGAAGTCAAACTAGGCACTTTCTGTTCATTAAATAGCCATTTTTGAAAAAGATCCGGAAGATCTGGAAGGATCCGGAGGGTCCGTTTTTCACCCACACCCAATTTATTTGTTATTTTCCAAACTGCAAACCATCGTCTGTCATCTTTTATGTCGCCGACGTTGTTGGCCAACAATTGTTGGCCAACGTTTGCGTGTTTGAAACGCAGCCCAGCATATTGAAAACGGCCTACATACATTATGCGCATGTGTCAGTTAGCACAAACCAGTATCTCGAGTAAGCACAATATAACGTACCCGGGGTATACCCCACTCTCCCAGGCATATTTCCAAACACCCCAGATTCTGGTCACAGTCGACATTGAAAGATGTCTTGTTATTAGAGAAATATTGGTAATACATCCATGCATATACAGTTGAAGTCTAAGAAGTTAGAAGTATAAATACATGTATACACCACTACCATCATCACCCAAAATGGTAAACAGGACTATCCGTCCGAACCATTGCAAGGTGTACAAGTACTGCATGCACGTGAGGAATTCCACAAAATCAAGACTTATAGTAAAGACGGTTACAAAAATGGTGAACTTCACACTATCGCGAAAAAATCACCCTGCAGCGCTGCGCTCACCGCATTGCATAAGGTCCCAATCACCGATTTTTCCAAAATAACAAAGTCAACCCCGGTCACTTGGGGCTTCTTTGATACCTCATTGGCTGCGCGTTTGAAAGGTCAGCGCACCGCGGTTAAAGTTCAACAAATTTGAACTTTGACCCAGCTCAAAACATCTTGGCTGCGTTCGGGCGTGCAGTTCTCGTTACTCGGGAGTAATGCGTGCGCATTGTACTCGGGTCACATCACGCGAACGGCAAGTCGGCATTCCGCATGCGCGAATGGCAATCGGTGAAGATGGCCGTCTCTTGCCATCACTGCACAAAAAAACGCCGTTTTACTGCTCAAAAGAAACTGAGGAAATACAGGCCGTAAGTCGTGAGAACCTTTGATGCCGTCCAAAACAAACCTTAGTGAGTTATTGTTTCAGTTATCCAGTTGACACGTTTAGCAAATTCACCAAAAATCCAACCTATATCCCGCCATCTTCGTACTAATCACATGGCATTCGTCGGGAGTAAGAGCACACTCCCCATTTGTTGGGGAGTACCGAGAGCATACTCTCACTGACCCGAGTGTCGTTATTCTTGCCGTTCGCGCGCGCAGGAGTATACTCGTGTTAACACGAGTACACGCCCGAACGCAGCCCTTGCGCGTCGCGACAGGCCGTGCACAAGCAGCAAACCAGCTCCTGTACAAACCAATAGACCTATGACATAATGACGTCACGCACTGTTTAACGCGTTGCATTATGGGTGAAAAGTAGGGACGAAATCTCTCCATCGCTAGTTTGCACAAGAATTACAGGGCCATTTTCGCCGCCTTTTGAGGCCTTGAAAGTTAAAACAATAGTTCGGGCATCCGTCGTGCGCTTAAAACTCACGCAGGCACAACTAAGTTGACACGAACCATTTTAGAATTTCACGATCTTTGTTTTTTACATTTTTTTTGCCAGCGAAGCGGTTAGTAAAGTTCACAAAGTTACGTGCATGATACGCTAGGCACGCAAAGTTCCCAAACTAGCGATTTCGTCCCCACTTTTCACCCATAATGCACCGCGGTAAACATCGCGTGACGTCATTACGTTTCAGGTCTATCCTTCCTCTATTATTGTACACGGCGAGCAAAGCAATTTTCCGCGATAGCGCAACGATGCACTGAAATCGCTGAATTTTGAAAAACACTTTCCGTCAAAGCAAATTATGTAAAAATAATTTGGCGTGAAACAACGCACCGGAAACCACAGAATTAGCTTGGACATATTGGATGTTAAGTGTTTTCAAAATGCTGTGATTTTCAGTGCATCTTTTCACTCAAAATTCCCTCCACATCGCTTTTTCTCGACGCGACGCGCGTCGCAGTTATGCGCGCGCGATAAAGCTCAATGTGAATTCACCATAATTAAAATTTACAACGTAGTTAAAGGAGTGTGACCAGATCACTTTTTTTTACCCATAACTCCCCGGGACTTACCTTATGGGTCATGAGATTTTTATATCATAACATCCGTTATATTTTTCTGATTACGAAACTGAAACTCCCGCGCTTCTAGGCCGCATATTTCCGAAGATATCGTCGAAAATCCACCGATTATTTGTAAACTAATTTTCCAGTATCAACGTTTATCCGCTGAAAGCCGACTCGATAGTTTTGTTCATTTTTTTACTGGAAATTGCGAATGTTTTCGGGTTTTTGGGACATGGGAGGTGTGTATGGGAGTTACTTGATAATATTGGTAAGTTACATCGAAAACTATTTTCCAGAAACTCTGGTCACGCTCCTTTAAGCGGCTAAAACTGTCTTAATTAACAGATGCACTTTCTCTAAAATCTTCACCGAACTACAGATATTAGAAAAATGCTATATAAATGACTGAAATTAAGCACATACAGTTCCGGCCAAAAGTTTGAGTACACTTGTTAAAAACTATGTGCAAATTTGTCTGTAAGATTGACCCTCATTTCGTAGAGTAATTACAGCTTGCCTTTTTCTTTACTCAACTGGGGTCCTTTTGCCATTTTACAACAGTTGTGTACGCAGCATATCTATCTGATAGTGGTCAAGAACTGACTGATGCCAATACTGTGCATTCAGCTTGTACAAAGTGATTTTGGACACGCTCCAGGGACCTCAGAAAATCAGAGAACAGTCAGAACACATGCAAAAGAACCTATTACACATAATCTGCTACATAATACAACATTGTATACTTCTTAAAATATGTGTCACCTTCAGAGGCTACGTTTTTTTTATGAAGCCAGAGGTGGCTATTTTGAGGAATGAAAGATAAAGAGACATCTCTAAAGTTTCAAGGACATTTCTATGACATGCATTGAATATATTGGTTGCATAATGTGTTTTTTGTACTGGGCATAAAATGCTGTAAAATGTTACTAAACATAGTTTTCAACAGGTGTACTCAAACTTTTGGCCGGTACTGTATATATTTACGTTAAAGACAATCTTACAGTACCTTTAGCAATAATGATGGATAGAACACGAAAACTGCTGCATTATAATAAATGCAATTGACTCGTGTATCACTGAATTATGAAGCCGACTTTTGCAGTTGTTGAAGGTACCTGAGAATGACAGTCTATAGACACTCACGGGTAATCTCAGGAGATCATACCTGGGGCCAATTTCATGGAGCTGTTTAGCAGCCGATTTTGTGCTAACGGAGGCTCTGGCTATTTCATGGAGACCGTAACCTTAAGCACTGGCAAACGTTTGCTAGCTTCAAAGGCAAATTTGCTAAACACTCGTGACGCAACAATGCCCGTTTCCAAGCACGCGCATGCTTAAGCACGCCGCGGCCGTGAAATAGCCTTAAAGTTAGCACACCTTTTATGCTACAGTAAGCACACGTTTTCAGCTAGCGCTTAAGCAGCGCCATGAAATTAGCCCCTGGTCGTGGGAGATTAATTGGCAGGCTTAACAACTTGAAACCACAAGTTTAAACCTTTTCAGGGTAGGGTTCTGGCTGGGGAGGGTAGCCCTGCTGGGGAGAGTAGCCCTGCTGGGGAGGGTAGCCCTGCTGGGGAGAGTAGCCCTGCTGGGGAGGGTAGCCCTGCTGGGGAGGGTAGCCCTGCTGGGGAGGGTAGCCCTGCTGGGGAGGGTAGCCTTGCTGGGGAGGGTAATCCCCCTGTTGGGGGTAGCCAGTTGGAGGGGGGTTGGGATAACCATGTTGAGGGGGGTTGGGATAACCATGTTGAGGGGGATATCCCTGCATTGCATAGCCCTGTGCTGGGGCGCCACCTTGCTGAGCCACAATGACAGCTCCCCCAATGGGAGCGCTAGAGGTGATCACAGTGGTGCGAGTCTGCACAGGCAAAAGGTAAAAACAAATTTTAAAAATGAACAGTCATAAGGGAAAAGACGTACAGTTGAATAACACAACAGGTCATTAGGGCTTACCTTATTGTGCCTCTCTGTAACATGAACACTATTATTTTAGAGCTCCATTATATTATTATGAATGCAAACAAAGAACAAGGAACTGGGACACCAAAATAATTGTCCTTGTTATTATAGGCCTGGGCCTGGCCATTAACTTGATTAATCGCGAGTAATAAATAGCACTTGGACTCAGCGATTATTTTAAAACTGTTTAATTAATCACAACACAACGAGAACCATTACCTACTCTCTATTACTTGCTATTTATTGGTGAGGGGAGAGGGGGGATTTGACTTGTTTATAACGATAAAACAAGGATTTGTTGTTCTTCCCGTTGAGCCATTTATCGTATATGGTGCAGCATTTGTCAAATTTTCTCAAGGGTCAATGTTTCCACTTCAAAACATGGTAAAAATAAAGCACCATTTTTGTTTGAAATTTTGGTAACTAATTCACTAATTGGGCACCACTACTTATATTATCGATATCTCACTGCATTTGTATTCGCTTATTTAAAATGTTTATGGCGGGAGAGGTGGTCAAATTAAATTCGTACATGCATGCATGAGTTGCAAATGCGTTCCGAGAATGTGTGAAAGGTGAGTTCCGTGGTGGACCAAAATTCATGGCTAATGCCCCATCAGAAGTTATTACGACATTTGATACAAAACTCTGCTTAAAACTTAAAAGAAAGTTAAAGGCAGTATACATGATTGGTATCTCGAAAATCAGAAATGTTCACAGATTTACGCCTAATTTACACAATATAAACATGATGACCGTAGAAAACTTCCCCTGAAATGGTTTTGTCTGAAGTGCTATAGTCTTTGAGAAATGAGCAAAAGAAATAGTTTTCGTCTCATGAGACGAAAATTCAATTCGCCCCAAAACCATTTTGCCCAAGTGCCATTTCGCCCCCAAAGCACTTCGTCCAAACACTACATCGCCCAAATGCTACTTCGCCTTAAAACCACTTCATGCACAGGCCATGGTTCAGGGCGAAAAGGTTCGGGCAAACCCTTTTTTGACTTTTTTTTTCTTCAAAAGTTAGACAAAGTACGGAGCTGGTTTTTGCTCAGGTTGGTTTTACTCATGCATATCTTCAATCACACAGGGGGATAACACTATTTGTAACAGTTTACCAATCATGTATACTATCTTTAATACAGAACTTTGCTTAAAACTTAAAACAAAGTTAAGATATAATTATTTCAAGAAATTCGGTGAATCCTTTTTTTAAAACAATGGTACAACGGCATTGCCGCTGTTGTCTCCTGAAGTCCCCAACATTAATAAAATGGTTAACGTCCAAACATTTCAAGCTTACCCTAGCAGCGATTATGTCTTGCAGGCGGCCGCGGCCATCACGCAACTCCTGGTACTGAGACACCACACACAGAAAGCAAAAAACCTGCATGTTGAAACAAAAATACCACAAGTGGTCTCGTGTTTATCCCAAGATAAACACATGGCTTTCCTGGATTATTAAAAAAGAAATATAATTTAGGATCAATGGTCATTATCCCTTTTTTGTAAATCATATAAGATAAATAACATTAGCCCCATCATCATCTCACTCTCAAACTAGATGCCAAGATCTGTTTGACTAATAAGTAATAAGGTCAAAGGGTATGTTAACTTTTGTACTGCTTGACCATACCCAACAATATTATACAAATATTGGGCAAGGTGATCTCAAAGCCATGACTATGCCCTGAGGCGGAAGCCGAGGGGCATAGTCATGGCTTCGAGATCACCGAGGGCCTATTATCTTAACCATGACCCGAATAAACAGCAGTCAATATTTGTTTTATATACCGAATGTGTAGATTTGTGTCATCTGGTTGGTTAAAAGTAACGATACACAGTCACAGTCATGACAGTGGTCCTTCGAGTTTCGATTTTGGAAGTTGGTCTATGGCGGACAAGTTGTATATTTACAGCCAAAAATTGTAGCATAGGCCTAATCACCTGGGGTTGGTTTCACAAACGTCCTAATAAGATCAATCTTAGGGGTTTTTAAGTCCTATTGTAGGACTTAAGCACAGTCAACTCCTATCGCTAAGACCTTTTTCACTAAGTCCTATTTTTGTGAAATGAACCTCTGGCACTTAAGTAGCACATTTCACCTGACACAGTTCTCACTGTAGGCCACTTCTCTTATTTTCCTAAGGACTTCATCATCTACGACAGACGACAAAACCACTTCGTCGAGATTCCGCCATTACCGTCCTGCTGAATGTTTACGTGAAACGTGCAGCTGCATAGTTGGTGCACAGCTATGCTACACACGTTATGCGCGTGTCTGGAACCCGCTAAATGACTATGCCCACTGGCATAGTCTTTATTATAACACCTCACCCACAGATTCTGTATCGTGGTTGGTCGAGAGCGTGTCACATGACGCTGGCTTATTTGGCTTTTTTTGTACAAGTGCTCCAAAAAAAAGTACTTTATGGCGTTTAATACGCAGTAGCATTTTTTCCTACGAAGATGGTGTCTCAGATCAATTCGTCCAAACACTACATGTTTCCCATAATTGTTCCCTTAGGTGTTTTATTATTGATTTTTTTTAAAGCTTAATTTAAGAACTGTACAATATTGGCTTATGCATGCACATGCCTTAAATACATTGCTGTTCCATTGGAATTTCTGAATTAAATTTGATGAAACTGATTTCCACTCAAGGTGTTTTATTATTGATTTTTGTTTAAGCTTAAATTAAGCAGAATCTGTGGGAGAGGTGTTATAAAACAAATATTGACTGCTTTAACAGTCAATATTTGTATACATATGCCCGTGGGCATAGTCCGAATTCTACACGCGCCGGGTCTAGCTGATTCAATGCCCCCACTTTTAACCAATCAGATGACAGAAATCTACACATGAGGTATATAATACCATTTATCCCACTCTATCATCTCTATCCCATCTCTTTTAAATTATAGGCCAACATCTATTTGACCAATAGGAAATGAGTTCAAAGGTCATCTTCCTAATTTGTGTACAGCTTGACCATACCAACAATAAGGCCATCGACCCCAACCTGGTATCTCTTAAAGACGATTCCCAACTTTAAATAGATTTTAATCGACTCGAGGATTCGCCCAACCACAGTTACCAGTTTTGTCATTATACTCACATCAAGGACCGTCAGTAGAGCCAGGATAATAAGCGAGATGACCAAAGACACAGTCCCGTTTGAATTATAGGAGTTGTAGTAACTCCCTCGGGAAACCTGGAGGTTCCAAAAGGAATTATACAAACAAATAAATTGATTTTTAGCCCCAATTCCTGGGACTGCATTAGGGCCAAATCCAACTAGAACGGTAATGCCGCCATGGCTCACTGCCACATGACAAACTTTCCTGCTCTGGCGTCCCGGGTTCGAATCCGGGGCGTGTATGTGGATTGGGTTTGCAGTCCCTACTTGACCGCGTGGGTTTTCCCCTGGGTATTTCTCTGGGGGTTTTCCTCCCACTTCTAAAACTGCAACTCCTTCTTCGTCATCTCAGGTTGATAATATAGTATAGTTAAAGCTAAAACCGTATAGTTGATGGCATAAAGGGCCTTAGTTGCCGAAGATGCCATAAAATAAACAACAACACAAAACTAACTTTCCTGTAAATACAACTCATGGTATTATTATTGGCTTTTTCGTTTAGGACGAAAAAGCCTTTGTTTTCGTTTTGATTTTTTTTTTTTTTCCGTTTATTTCTTCTTCTTCTGATTTTTTTCCCATAGACAAAGCGCATGGGCGTTGTCGGCGCTTTTTCAGGTTGTTCCCAAACATTGATCTTAACCAAACTTGGTGACATCAAAGACATAGTATAAGAGGTGTGCACCCAAGAATGGCTTCATTGTGACGTCATCCGTTACGTCATTATAACACTTTAAAAATGCCTAAAAACCGGAAAATTGCCGAAATATGTACTTTTTAAAATGGTTCCCTTGCCCAAACCACATGACCCAGGGTTTTCATATTTGGCAAACATTTAGATCAGATCATGAGCTTCAATGTTCTTAGTGTAGGCATTTTCATCTGACCCTTCCTTCCTGGGTCAATCGAAGGTCAAAGTTCAGCAAATTCAAAAATCACATTTTTTGTATTTGTTTGTACTTATGAAGCAATATTAGCTATTCAACCATGCTTGATTTTCATAAAACTAGGTACAGGCATGGGCCCCATCACAAACGTCCACCACCATGTAGAACGTCACCATGACGTCAAGGATTACGTAATTATAATAATTTTAAAATGGCACAAAAGTGGATTTTTATCATGAAAATTACCAAAATATGCATTTCGTAAAACGCTTCCCTGTATGAACCCACATGACCCAGGGTCTTCATATTTTGCATACATATATATCAGATCATGGGCTACAATGTTCTTTGTGTGGGCATTTTCATCTGACCCTTCCTTCCTGGGTCAATCGAAGGTCAAAGTTCAGCCATTTCAAAATTCACATTTGTTGTGTTTTTGTGTACTTATGAAGCAATTTTAGCTATTAAAGTACGCTTGATTTTCATAAAACTAGGTACAGGCATGGGCCCCATCACAAACTTCCACCAACATGTTGAACATCACCATGACGTCAATGATTACGTAATTATAATTATTTAAAAATGGCAAAAATGGATTTTCGTCATAAAAATTAGCTAAAAATGCATTTAGTAAAATGTTTCCCTCTATGAAACCACATGACCCAGGGTCTTCATAAATAGCAGACATTATAGATCAGATCCTGCGCTACAATTTGCTTTGTGTACTCATTTTCATCTGACCCTTCCTTCCTGGGTCAATTGAAGGCCAAAGTTGAGCCAAGTCAACATTTCCGTATTTACAGGGTGGATTTAAAAAAACGAAACCGAGATATTATTGCTAATTGTAATTAAAGTAGGGCGCGTATGAATGAACGGGAGATATCATCTGTTAGGGTCGAATCTCCTCTTCAAAATGACACCATGATCATGTCATTATGTTTTTGGTTGACTGAGCAGTGACCAGTGTTATGCAAGGGGCCTAGTTTTAGATTTGACCGTTCTCAATGCGAGCAAACGTCGTACAAATAAATCTTTACCGTAGCTGTCTATTCCGTGTGCCCTGTGTGACACGGCGTCGACCGAGACGGTGACACGGTAACTTTTAACTGTGTCTACCACGGACGTGTAATTCTACAGAAGATGGTTTAACAAAAGGACATGTGAGTAGGATACAATCTTTTATGTTATTTCAGTCTTATTTAAGAGAGTCCACTCTCTACAAGAAAGTAATTGTATGTTATTGAGGGAATGTCGTAGTTTTGCCGTGAAGCATTCATTCCAATGTTTGTTTTCTTCCTTTTAGGTTTAGTAAGGTGCAAAGCTTAATATAGGCCTGATATCATTAAGTCGTTGTCTGGATTTTATTGAACCATCTTCAACAAATATAATTAAGAAAATGTTCCTTCTTGGCCAAATTCTTTTCAATCTTAACAAATTATGTGCTCTGATTTCTGCCTTTGATGACTAATATATGTAGGCCTATATCAGTTTTTCGAGTAAACATCGGATTTCCATCCCAAATGTGAAGAAAACAAACTAAAATTTAACAATATTTTTTCGCTGACTACATCGTGAGACAGCAGATGAAAATTACCAAAATATGCACTTTTAAAATGTTTCCCTCTATAAAACCACATAATCCAAGGTCTTCATATTTAGCAGACATTATATATCAGATCATGGGCTACAATTTGCTTGGTGGAGTCATTTTCATATGATTCCTCCGTCCTGGGTCAATTAAAGGCCAAAGTTCAGCCAAGTCAAAATTTGCGTAAAACAATGCATAAGCCACCAAATGTCGACTTCTGTACGTGACCGGCAGAGGGCGTCATTCATAAATTACGGTGATGCACAGACCTATAAACCTATAGACCAACCAAATGTCGACTTCTGTACGTGACCGGCAGAGGGCGTCATTCATAAATTACGGTGATGCACAGACCTATAAACCTATAGACCAACGATCGTGCATTGAAAATCGTGACTTGGAAAAGTATGGGCAAATGACGACACAATGGGCTGCATGAGCTAACAGCGCGGGTTTAAAGCGCTTACGGCTATTCCAAAACGCGCGTACGCCGTGTGTATTGTACGCGTTCCTATGAAGTAAGGGCGATGGACGCACGACGCTCGCAAAGCGGACTGACAGCGCGCACGAGGATTAATTGTCATGCTTCCAAACTACTTCTAAAAATAATAATAAAAATTCATAAACAATTAATATATTACACATGCCATTTTAATATACATGTAGGCCTAGCATCTAAAAGCAAATTCAAACCTTGTCTGCATCACCAAGCTGAGCTCCATATTGTACTTTTAATCTGCTGTTGTAATCCCGTAACTATATAGCCATTCATTATCGCTTTACGGTTACCGTAACTATAGCCACTGCGTAGTAGTTCTGAATCCGTTGCATCACCAAATACACACGCAGCGGCACGCATAGTGCACGCGACGTCAACTCAAATTCTCGAAACAATGACGAATCATACCCGACGATTAACGATAACGTCCGGACGTGCATTCAGGTAACTTCGGGAACCTTTGCAAAAAGGAGCAATTCCTCCTGTTTCAATGTGGCGGGCAAACGTGTACATCTTACGCGTGTGGTCTAGTGGATATGAGGCGGGACTCCCAATCAGAGGTTGGAGGTTCGAACCCCACTTCGACCAACGTGTCTGTGTCCCTGGGCAAGGCACTTAATCTCAGTTGCCTCGTAAACCCAAGCGATATTTGGGAAGCTGTTAAGGGGAATGCCACAATCTAACTGCTGATAGTGTTGTGCGCCTGACCAGCAGCCACCTAGTTGAAGCGAAATGGTTCTGGTGATTCCCTGATGGCAGCGGTAATAATGGTAACAGCGCCTTGAGCACCCTGCTGGGTGGATATGTGCGCTATATAAATCTCATCACTATTATTCAGATGCCCACATGCTTTGACCTTTGACTGTTTGACCTATTGGTCAAACAGACTCTGCTTGTAGTTTGAACGTGTTCAGAGCTAGTCTACTGTGTTATGGTTCAACTAGGGTAGGGTATTCAAAACTATGGTGTTGACCTTTGACCTTGCTCTACCGGAAGTGCATTTAAATAAACCTATTTTGTAAAAGTGGTCAACGATGCCGAGATCGGGTTGGCAGTGTTGGTGTCTAAGGTAAATGCTTTCCAAAAAATGCGCCCTCTAGCGGCGAAATTAACAAATCTTAAAATTACCCTTTCATAGCAATGTTTGCGAAAATTAGCCCATAGTGGTGCTTATAGAGTACGTCGACCACCAAACATGTCTGTAGTTAAAACATTGATTACGTCATCAGTCCTTTAAAGGTAACGCATTAAAGGTTAATATTTTAGGTTAAAT
The DNA here is from genome assembly GCA_037783545.1 of Henricia sp. BOLD:AAB3569. Classification (NCBI taxonomy): domain Eukaryota; kingdom Metazoa; phylum Echinodermata; class Asteroidea; order Spinulosida; family Echinasteridae; genus Henricia; species Henricia sp. BOLD:AAB3569. Next base: position 1,579,208 of record JBBELK010000453.1, read on the forward strand.
AGTTGATATGTTAACAACATCTAATTTTACAAGGTAAGCATGCTCATTTTTCAAGTAAAAAAATGTGAAAAAGCCCTACGCCCTGTTCATAGAACAGACGTAGCTCTAGTTTCTTTCTGGTATTCATACCAAGGATTTCTCAATAGTGCCCATTGCACTGTCACTCGCAAGTGTGAGAAAACCCATGAAGAAATTCAATTAGAAATTCGAAATGGCCAGAGACACCAGGGAATCCCCTTGCTCTTAACGAAAGGATACTCTGGGATCTTTAAAATGCATTACCGTTACCTAACACACTGGACCAACGGCTTTACATCCCTTCCAAAGGATGTAGCAAGTGTGGTTGAGTGCCTTGCTCAAGGGCACAGGTACCACAGCTGGGGGCATGGGGGAGGTTCGAACCGGCAACCCCAATTATTCTGTATGAGTGAGTATTTTGAACGGAGTGGGGCGGAAATGACAATGATTATTGCACATGATCGATTGCACAATGATCGATTGCACAATGAAGCTTAAACCTTTTACTACTTCCTCTCTCATCATCGATCCGCCCCCGCCCCTTCGACACTCCCCATGCAGCTTTTAAATGCAGTGCCCATGTGACTAATTATTGCGAGTCAGCTCTCTGATATGACGGATTGGGGTGGGGGGAGGGGGAGGCGGTAAACGAATTTGTTTTGTGTTTAAGCCAAGCGCAGTCAACAAGTCCTTTTGTGCATAAATCCCCGAGTCCCGCCTTCACACTATGGCGGTCACGTATGAGAGGATTTATGGAAATGTAACACGCAAATAAGCTTATTTCTAATACATTGCTCATCTAAACTGAACACTCACTTGGGCAATACCAACGATGTACAGAATGCAGTTAACCCCATGCAACAAAATGAGCAGTGGCATCACAATCATGTACGGGAACAGCAAGCCACGCTGGTCCTGCAAAAAAAAAAACATCAAAAACATTAGGCAACATTCACAGATTTTAGGCAAAACACCACTAGCCGACAATTCCAAGTAAATTACTGCTATGGGTCTTTTCGACAAAATGAGAGCCATTGTGACATTTTAATACATTTTGTCAAACAAAATGGCCTTTTTAAGTTACCAAAATGTTTCTAAAAATTATCGTGAAGTTTCTAAACAGTCAAAGAAATTGTGACTCAAATCTGGTCCATTCTGAACCACCGTGGTCCAGTCTAAGCCACTTCGGTCCAGTCTAAGCCACTTCGGTCCAGTGTAAATAAGCCACCACAGCTCAATCAGAGTCACCTCGATCGATTCAAGTCCGAGTCATTTGTCAATGTGCATGACTGAAGTTGGGTCAGAGTTTTAGAAATTGTGATGGACTCAAATCCAGACGATATGGTCCTGGAAATACCACCTACATGTACCTTTGACACTCCCACCAGGAGCAGAATGGAAGAGATGAGCACGAGGCATATCAAAGCCACGCTGAAGCAGTATACAATGAAGAGTGGCGGGGGATCAATATAATGAAGCAGCCCTGAATCTGGGAATAATAAGAGATGTAGTGATTGCAAATAATATTATACAAATAATGAATGTTTATGAGTGCAATGGGAGGAATATTTTCATGAGGTGAAAGATGGAATGTTCCATTCAATGAATGAAAATATTCCTTCTATTGCACGAATTAAAACATTCATTATTTGTTTTATATGACGGCCAAGTAGATCCTTGTCATCCTACTTTTTAAAACAAATTATTCAGGCTTAAATATCCTTCAAGTATATTTCATCGTCCATCATAAGTACAAAACCCGCCATGTTGTAAAACGTTTGTGTCAGGGCCGGGGTCGCGCTCACGTCATACATTCGACACGCACATACGTTTGCGCTGAAATCATCCAGTGGGCGTGGGCGCACCGTGCAATGGAAAAAAACGTATAACAAAATTGCACGGCAAACAAATTGCACAGTTACTGAGGTAGCATTAAATGGATTAAATATTGAATGACACATGACCTGCTATCGTCCAATCAGATCACAAGGATCTACTTGGGCGTTATATAAAATAAAATGATTACTGTTTAAGAGACCCCATAAGTGCACTGACAGTGGTTGCAAATACCGAAATCAATTTGTTTCCTTCTAATTTGTGAGAAAAGAAGAAATGCTACTCCTATATTTTTCTTAGGGAAACTATATATAGTCCACTGTTTCCCCCACTCCCCCTCACGGCAATACCTCTCCGGGGCAATGCCAAATCACCATGGTTAATAGAACTTACCATAAATATAACATTTCAACAGAGGCCACAACCAATCTATCAGGCTCCTGTGAGAAATCAGCTTTTTTTTTCAAAAATCCCGCCCTATTAGAGCGAGAATTTACATTAAGCGCACATGCCCAGAAGGTATTTCGTTAATAACTTTATAAAATAACAACTAATTTATTCATACACATACATTTTATACACGCAATATAAGTTGTGCTATATACGAAAATTATGTTTACCCAGACATGTTTTTCTCACAAGAAATGACATAACTTTTGAATATCACGCAAATGCTCACCTGTCAGAATGTCTTGAATTAAAACTTATCTGAATGAAAACTATTTCTTTTCAAAATACAAAAAGAACTTTTAACATTCCTGGAATATTTACCCATACAAAAGTTTACCAGTCCACAGTATACAATTCAGTCTGACTAAGGGCAAAAGTACAATAAAAGGGACAAATACCAGTGTACATTTAATTCCCAGGTGACTTCAAAGGAATTTCTTTCAGTTTTTAGGGGGAGGAGTTGGTGCGTTAACAAAAGAAAAGAGTGTATGTTCATGTGTAACTGGCTGTGAGTTATTAAAAAAAGTAAAGAAATGAAAATAAAGAAATTTGAACCGGGCCACTTGAAATGCCGACGGGCCAGTAAAGACTGACGCCAACTGGCCCTGTTGGCCAATTGGGAAAAACATTAAAGGCACACACTGCCTCTCATCCCAGACATGCCAAAATGTTAGGCCTAGTACAAGTACAATCTTGTTTCTTGAAAAATGTTGATACTGTACATAATGTGGATACATGTATTTGCATGAAAGTTCAATGCGAGCAATTGTGCTACTGTTGAAATGGCGCGATGTAGAATTTTGCCGTCACGGAAGCAAAAATACGATCATACAAACTAACATATATATCCAATTTTGGTGTGCAATCTTAACAGCCTGGTGTTGTTCCCCGGCTCTACGATGTTATTCACTGACCTACATGTATTTACTCTTAATTTTTCACTTTAATACTTTCTAATTTCCAGTTTTCTTGTCATGTATAGTATTTTGAAGAGGTATTTTATATGATTATAGGTTAGATCGAAATCCATTTCCGGAAAAATCTAAGCATGCTTTTTTAAGTCACTATATGCGTTAATCACATTGTGAACACGTACACAATAGCACGCGTTCTTTCTGCCCCCTGAGCAAGATGGCGTCGATTACCTTGAAAGTGTTTGACAAAATAATGAACGACAGAAGATTAATAAATTTTAAAATGAGATTAACAAATAATCGCGTCATACTCACCGACAACTGTCCAGATTTCATATGCGGAGTATGCCAAACATATGGCGGAATAAATCTGCATGAAAATTGAAGAAATATTTTAAAGCAAAATGCAATACGAGGAATTATCATGAAATTCTATATTTTACAAAATGTAATGTGAAAACTTTGGGGTTGGTTGAAATAGGTTCATGAATGTTGCAATTGCGGGACCTTTTTATGATATGGAGTAGAATAATCATGGATGACGTCAACAACTATCATATCCGCCATTACTGTGTCCATACTATTGCACGCCACGCCAAAGCGGAAATAATTCAACACTGATAATCCTGCCACCAACCCTGAAAAACAAGTCTCAACATTTTAAAAAACTTGCCAACAAAAGCACGGTATGCCAGTTTCAAACAGTCTATCAACATTTAAAAGTCATGCCAATTTAACTTTCCTGCGCAACCTTTGCAAAAATATGCCTAAACATTCAATTATCAGTGTTGAATTATTTTCGCTTTGGCGTGCCATAGTAATATGGACACAGTAATGGCGGATAGCAACCAGTTGTCAAGAAAGTGAAACTCAAGAATATATCAGTCCACATCGGTCCAATAAACCTTATAATAATAATAATGAAAATTTATAATGCGCCGGTATCCATAAAAAAAGATGCTCATGACATTATGGGAGAACCCTGCATACTTTATTTATTTATTTATTTATTTATTCACCACATCCAACAGCGGAAGAACCGCCAATTACAGGAATGGGATCAATCAACATAGATATTCGAATAACTATCAACTTCTAAGTTGAATTAGAAACGGCCAGAGACACCGGGGAATCCCTCCCCTTGCTCTTCACGAAAGAATGCTCTGGGATCTTTAAAGTGCGTTACATGTAACACACTGGACCAACTGCTTTACATCCCTTCCGAAGGACGAAACAAGTGTGATTAAGTGCCTTGCTCAAGAGCACAAGTGTCACGGCCCGGAATCGAACCCACATTCTAGTACTGGCACAGGAACTTGAGTTCGACGCGCTAGACCGCTCGGCCATAACACCCCACGGAAGATCCATTAAAATGCATCGCGTTGGAACACGCACACGCAGTACACAGCGCCCATGCATTTTAGACCCCGTAGATGCAAACCAAAAATAAGTAAATCGTTTGCAAACGATCTAAATAATTTCATCTTTACGGATTATTTTCTGGTAAAATTATATCATTTTGAGCGGAAACCTTTTATTGGGTAGTTGCTATTAATTCAATTTTTACTTTCAGAATTTTTCCCCTATAAACTCGTCGATTACTTTTTGGGGTCATTGCAAATGATACACTAAGCTCATTTTTTTAGAAAAGCTTTTATTGCAAGAAATTACCAAAAATCTTGGCAAACTGCAGTGAAAGACTGATAAACAGTTGTTGGATGTTGTGTCTAATTACTATTCTGGGGGATATTATGCCCCCATTATTGAACCATCTTACTTTTTATTCAGGGGTGCCGAAATTAGGAGCATGCCGAAATTAGGGACGTTTACCCTAGGTAGGGACTTGGAAAAAAAGTTTGATTTTGATTGAAAATACCATCCCACATTACAGATTATTTTCTGTAAATTCCAAAACAACTTCATCGCATAAATTGAGCAAGCGCCCCCACAGTGACATTGCCTAAATGCAGCAGGAGTACATATACTATAGCACACGTTGGGGCGCGCAACGTCATTGTCAATGTGTAATAGCACACATTTTCGCCTGGAATGTCATGAAAACCACGCACTCGACGACGCTCACAAAGAGGAACTGAATCATTTTTGTGTGCTAAAACAAATAAACAAAGTGCATGTTTTTTACACTGAAATTTTGCACAAACAGTGACAATTCTCCCCAAACTGTCGCTGGTTTCACAATCACAAGTCTGTTTCGCAACACAAACTACCCTTTTTGGACCAGAAATCTCAGTCAAACAAACATCTTGCTGTGTTCGAATTTAAATATTAAAAAAAAATCGTTTTAAAAATAAAATATCGTCAGAAAGTATTCTTAATTTCAGTATCTATTAAAAAAGTTGGAATTGAACAATGCTGTTACTGTTAGTGTTTAATGTTTTACAGCGCATTTCTCACGATGCGCCACTAGCACTTCGCATACGGCAGAAACCCACTGTGAAACTGTACCTGCGCGATGACGTCACAGATTTCCAAGTCCCTACCGTACCCGTACCGTACCCTAGGCCTTCATCATTTTGTCATGCCCTATAATATCAGTTATAAACAGGTTTTCCTGTCTCTATCATGGACATGGTTATATTCTTACCAGGGTATATATTCCCGAAGCAATGGACCCAGATCTCACGTTGTCAATACAACAGCATCTTTGCATAATCGCCATGATAACGGACTCCTATTGCTAAATAAAAATGTAAACGAAGGAAAATGTCCCTCCGATCTTTCCTTCGGTTTGTACAGCTACCGGTATCTCTCCCTAGCTAGCTCTCCAGCCTAGCAGCGCAGCCGGCCAATACAAGGCCAAAAGGGCACGGCGGCGATATTATGGTGCTCTATACCTGCCACCGAGACATGCCCAGACATTTACAGGACCCCCATAGTTCGACGACAAAGTATGTGGCAGTTAAAAGCTACCGTAACCATCAGTTGCGGAATGTGCCGACAACATGAACAGGGTTTGGTTACTGCGTTCTCATTGGTTGGTTATATAAATAGCGATGACCTGGGCTGCTTTCGAGCGCTCGTCCCTGGGCCCAATTTCATAGAGCTGCTTAAGCATGAACAATTGCTTAAGCATGAAAAATGTTGCTTGATAAAGTGAGGTTACCAGCAAAATATTCATGTGATAGCAATCGTGGTATGACCAGTGTTACAGGCTGTTTCATTACCATGACAATCACATGAAAATTTTGCTGGTAACCTCATTTTATCAAGCAACATTTTTCATGCTTAAGCAGCTCTATGAAATTGGCCCCAGGTGCTCCTAGGTGGTGGAAACGTTACGTCACACACATGGAGCACCTGGTGCCGCGCTCGAAAGCAGCCCTTGTGGTTTGGTTATAGATTGGTTCCCGATCCCTATAGATTGGTTCGCTTATTGCGAAAATATAGGGATCGGTAAAGGGCAGCCATGACGGGCAGAATTCTGCCCGTCACGTGGTTATTATTATTTTTATATTTTTAGTAAGTGCGCAGATTTTGAATTGACATTTGTAACTTGGCCGTGCGTGTCGAACATATCCAATTATGTAAATAAAGTACATTGCCTAAAGCAAAGGACTTGGCCAATTTTTAAATATAAAAAACACAATGCGCACGCGCAAAGACGACCAATTACAGATCAATATGAAGCGCCTTTACCTGTCCTTATATTCTCCTGTGTGGAATATGTGGACGGGAACCAGTCTAGTTTGGTTACTGCGTTCGCATTGGTCGGTTATATATAGCGATGACCACATTAAAGGGATGCCCTCACAATGTGCGAAAACAAGGTTGTAAAGCTTCAAAGGAAAATGAACGGTCACGCTCAACTAGACATGTCCGGTCACGTATTCTTCATACGCACACAAGTTTCTGTACATGAGTACATGATTGAGAAACTATAATAGTTTCCACTCGTAATTAAAAGCCTATGTCGGAAAAAACCTGCTCTGAAACGGCATAGCATAAATCGCGCAGGTTAGGTGAGTTTTTGCGACCATAAGAAGAAATTTGCGGCAAATCCACGCTCATTAAAATACAAAAACACAATGGAAATTCCTGGCAGTGCCCAGATACCGCCTGGAATGTCCGTGTTTCGCCTGGACTTTCCTTTGTGTTTTTGTATTTTAATGAGCGTAGATCTGCCCGCAGATTATGGTCGCAAAAACTCGACCTAGCCTGCATGCAGGACTTACGCTACCGTTTTCCATCACATATAGCTAGAGAGATTGGTCTGGTCGATCCGTGACGGATGTGCTGATAGTGTTTCGATTTTAATGAATAAATTTACACTTAGAAAGAACTCTGTATTGTACCATGACCACCTGGTTTAAGACCGCCTGGTGACCTGAACGCTGATAATGACCCTCACCTTGCGGCTCGGGCCATTATCACGTACAGTTAATATACCCAGCACGATATGGGGCCTGGTTTAAGACCGCCTGGTGACCTGAACGCTGATAATGACCCTCACCTTGCGGCTCGGGCCATTATCACGTACAGTTCATATACCCAGCACGATATGGGGCCTAGGATCCCCCCCCCCCCCCCCCCCCAACGCCCCTATATATGACTCAACACACTTTTCCATTTTGTTAACGCACCAACCCCCCCCCCCCCCCCTCACCCCTCCCCTAAAAACTGAAAGGAATTCGTTTGGAATTCCTTGGATGTTTGAGACACAATGGGGGAACAATGGTAGGGGGTTGTACCCTCGGCCCCATATTGTGCTGCATATGACAGTTCAAGACCGGCAAAACAAACTGTTATCCCAAAATGATATGACAACGTAAATGTTTAAAAATGAACAAGAAATTAAAATTTTACAAATTACTATCTCTAAAATATAGCGAACGCAATATAGGTGGAAGCAAAGCAAAATACCCATTACATTATATTAACCTCTGAAAGTACTAAGTCAGTCCTGAGTCCTGACATAGGTTTTATGCCTTTTGGGTTTATAAAGCGAGAGATATACAAATACATGTAGGCCTATTACAGTATAGGCCTATGGCTCTAATACTGCAATAGGATCATTGGTGAACTGACAACAGTATACACAAGCATAAAAACATAACATAATGTCAGTATCTCATTTCACCTGCATGTGTCAAGTTTGCTTTTTGGAAGGATAGACACTTATTAAATACTCATTTGATCAAGTCAAAACTGAAACCTTTCATAATTCAACGCGGCAGTTAAATATTTCGCGTATCAGACTGTTCTGGAAAACGTGATACAGTCATACATGTACAATGTACTTGATAAATGTAGTCTGTTAAGCCGGCCGTACACCTTAAGAGTTTCGTCCGCGATCCGATCATGTTGCGCAAGTTGAGCAGTCGCATCACAGGGTGTACTGGTTTTGCGATGCGTTCCGATGGCGATGTGGTCACGATTTTGTGTACGTTTCCGTCGCAACGAAATCGCAGAATTTCGAGCATGCTCGAAATTTGGCGTGTCTGTGCAATCGCAACGGAGTCGGAACGCAAGGTGTATGGCCGGCTTTAGTAACGCCTTGGTTCCGGAATCGCAATCCTCATGCCCTTTGTTGGAGACTGAACGGGGAAAATGCTTTCCTGTGAAGATACAAACACACACAAAGCGAGACGCATAATAAAAACCTTCGCCAAAGGTCATTGACGCACACATCACAAAAGTCAGGTGGTTACGGGGATACGAAGGGTAAAATACAGGCGGCAAAGTTCCTGTTTCTATAAAAAAAAAATTAAAAAATGCTTTTCGTGTTTGGTCTGTGGTGCGCATATACTAATTCGAAATACATGTATTGACAGTAATTCGATAACTAAACGTTGGTCGATTTTTTCGTTGATGTCTCATTTGAAAGCGAATAACTTTTATGTTTCTAGAAAAATATCAATTCAAAAAAACTTTTATTTTTCGACTGTATATCTTTAGCGAAAAAAACACCAACTTTGTATTTCAGACATCGGCAACCCTGTGAAAAACGCCGTTTTTATACGGCCGTGTTTGAGCAGTGAGTTGAGTTTATTGGCGGACCGCCAATAATTCGAAATATTGACAGTAATTGTTCAATAACTAAACCTTGGTCGATTTTTGTTATAGACGATGTGCTCTTTGTTTATATCTAACGCGCCCTCTGTTGAAAATTGGTCGTCGTTATGCGCGCGCATCCTGTTTTGCATTCATTTGGTTTGGTAATGATGCCAAAGGTCACAAAATTCAAAGACGATTTGGCATGCGACCTCATTGCTGAACCAAATTGATGTAAAACATGATGCGTGCGCATAACGCCGGGCATGTTTTGGTTTGTTGTGACGTCAGAGGGCACATTGTCTATATATGTGATTTAACGGAGCCCTATGATCAGGGGTAATAATAATATAGGCGCTTTGATAAGGGTTTCTCTGGATAAGTGAACGGTATAAGTACATAACAGATTATGATTATTGCTAAAATGGTATAACCAGCATAGCCAAGGCATTGCTGTGCTGTAGCAAGATGGCGAAAAAGTTGCTTCACTGGCTGGGGGTGCCACACAGCAATCCATAATTGTACACATATCAGGAGGGAATGGACTGATACAAAATAGACTGATCACCTGTCGAACAAGTCTTGTATCCTCACCGTACCTTAGTTCTTGATACCGAGAGATCACACACAGCAGACCCAGCACCTGATAACGAATTTAAAATATATGCCAAGTTATTCCGTGTGAGGAATACACCCCGCCCCCAAACATGCCCCGCCCCAAACCCGCCACGCCTCCAGACACTGCAGCGAGTGCTGCAATTAAGGTTAAAGGTAGAGTACAATATTTGCAGTGACAAAAATTTCACAAGAAAAGCCTTACTATAAGAGTTAAACATAACACCACATGAATTTATTTCTGTCCAAAATGGTATTTTGTGTGAAGCCCCCGTCACACTTATTCGGAATTAGCAGGAATCAAGCAGAACCAGCCGGAATGACAAATTTTCAAAATTCGTGCCACGTTCGGGCGGGAATTTCAAACTGACCAACATTCTTACAGCTTTGTAAGAATGCCGTTCGAATACTTATAATGCGCTTCGAACCGTGCTGAGAAATGTGCTTATAATGTAACACGAATGTCCCGAGTGTACCAAGAATCCCACCGGAATGGTCCCCGATAGGGTTTAAAACGCTGCCGAATCTAGCATTTTCATCAGTCTCAGCCCAGACCATGTTGCTTTGCGGCAGCTAGCTGCGTTTTCATGCGATTCGGTGGTGTTCTGAATTACGTCCGGACTCATTCAAGGGCCAATCGGGACGTTCCGACTGCATTCGAGATGTATTCGAGCGGCAATAGAAATATTCAGAAGGCATTCGAAGTGCATTCCAGCTGAACTATTTTAGTATCAAAATAGATTCCGGCAGCAATCGAGATACACTCGAGGTGCATTCCGGCTCATTTGAGGCACATTCGGGACATTCTGGCAGGATTGCCATGGCTTGCCATTTCGATTTTTCCCTCGAACGCGATCAGAATGTTTCGAATTATGTTGGAATGCCGTAAGAATAGTTAGAATGCAGTCAAAATACAGTTAGAATACACTTCGAATGCCGTTCGATATTTCTCCTCTTCGAATGCACCTCGAATGTTTTGAGCATGAGCAAAACATTCGGGCCGGCCACAAGAATGGGCCCAAATGTTTGGAATGCATTCGGAATGCAGTCAGAATTTTTAGAATGCACTTCGAATATCCCGGAATACACGAGGAAGTTTTATCCCGACGGCATTCCGGCTCAATCCGCCTCTAGTGTGACTGGGGTATGAGAAATTAACAATTTAAAGGGAACACCGGCTTACTGTTTACATAATGTAGCGATCTAGCATCCTTGACAAACAATTTTCGATGGTCGTTGTGAAAAAAAATTATCAAGATGTCACGTAATTTGCAGAAAGTTTATAACTAGTTTCAACTTTGCGTCAGATTTGCGTTCGCGTTCGCTTTTGCGTGATGTTTGAACCGGCCTTAATCAAGAGGCACCCCTTGGTGCCCTTTTTTGATGGGGAGGGAGGGGGAAAAAAGACAAAGACGTTTCAAACTTACATCAAGTACAATGAAAACTCCAGAGGCGGAAAGGGCGACGAGATTAAATACGTTATTCATGTAGCCATCCTCAAACGCCTGGGCAGGAAAAAAAGTGTGCTGTCATTTTCGAGACAAATGCCATGTGGAATTATTGTATAAAATAATTTTAGCAATTGTTGGCCGACGATCATTGGAAACAACAACAACGCTTTTTCCAAAATTGGTCTGTGACAAACAAGGTAATAGGTCCCAGTTCTCTGCAAACGTCTTTCAGTTATATCTCAAGAGGGCGTGCGGTGTATATCCTCCATTGGCGGCCAAAAGCAACCACTGATCCTTGTATTATAATCACTGCTTACAATACCAGATGGCGCTATGCGAGAAATGAAGCAACACGTCAGCCATCTTACTACAGGCAAGACACTGCTTTGCCTAGACTGCACCCCGGTCCACACGATCGCTTGCAATCCAATTATCACATAATTAGTGAAAATGGCATTACCATGAGTCTAGACAAGACATTGTATTTCCTGGAGTAAGATGGCGGACGGTTGCTTTATGCGCATCTTTTTATGACGTTACACCAGAGGGTATAAGGCTTTGTTTTTTAGGACATGCACTGATATTGATTTTGTGTTTATGTTATTGACAAACGAAAAAACACGACCCTAGCTATAACATAGAGCTTTATTTTTTAATGCAATCGACAAGAGGCTCGGTTCGGCTCAGGTTCGGTTCTACTCGGTGCGGTTCGATTGTACTTGTTTCGACACGGCATAGTTTAGTTCGGTTGGAACAATTCGGTTCGGGTTAGTTCGTATTAAAGTGCGAGGAGCCTTTACATGACAAGCTTTTGGTACTCACCGAGAGCATGATATATAAATACAGAGCGCAGAGAGCACAGTGAACCAGGCTAGTGAGCACACTGGCTACGATGTACGGGATGAGAAGACCGCGACGATCCTGCAATATGATGAAAACAGTTTTAAAATGCTCAGCGCGTCCCTGAGACACTATGAGAAAACCTTCATAACGAGCTCGGGTAGGACTCGAACCCACAACCTTCTGCATACTAGGCAGATGGCTTAACCACTCGATCACCGAGTTTGCTGGTGCTGAATGGCCGGTTCGAATCCTACAGCAGCGGGAACAGCAACTGATGAGGGAAGGTGCCTTTCTCAGGGATGTGATTGTTCCGGTTTTTCCCGGAACTTTCTTTTGTCTCATTGGTTTGTGACAATGATTATTCCGGGAAAACCGGAACAAATCACATCCCTGCTTTCTGTTTGATCGGCTTATTTTATGTAACTATTACATCAATTAAAGGCCTATTATATCATATAGATGAAAATGCTTTACGAATTCCAGAAACAACAGCATTACATAACTAAACAATAATGTTGATAAACTGCCTTGTATAGAAATTTCAGCCACAAAGATATAATAATACTTGATAGAAAAATCCATGCATGGTTTTTGTGTTGAATAAAAAAAAATTAAAAAAAATAGTTGGCAATTTCTTCCACAAACTTGTAACATTTTTTACGGGAAACATTATGTTGTGTTTTGTTTTACCTAATGAAGTAAAATTTCGGGTTACTGCAAATGATGTATTATGGCTTTAATTCTAAAGCCAATGCTCTCGTTTCGCGAAGTAGTATATAATTCGTGGCAACATCATTATCGATACAAGTGTTTATAAGTGTTTATAAATTATGTCAGAGAAGTACGCGCGTGACTTGCCTTTATAGTTTCCTGTATATATTAAAGGCACAGGCTCGTCAGCAATGCGCGCCCGCCAAATGTGTGCCACGCAATACGCAGCTCCATAGCAAAGGCATGGAGCTGCGTGTTTCGAGCACGAATTTGGCGGGCGCGCATTGCTGACGAGCCTGTGCCTTTAACCTTCACATTATAAATTTTGATAATTTGTTTTCTTATCGCACTGAACACTTTCATCAAAGAGAATAATAGGCCTATAAGCATATACGTTTTCCTACTTACGCAACAGACTCCTGCCAAAAGGGGAAATGAAGCGAGGAACAGAAACACCCAGAGTCCAACGCCAAAGGCGTAGCCGTAGTAAAACGGTGCTACATCTGAAACTACAAACAACAAACCGGTCTTTTTTTGTCACAGTCACTCATTATAATAGACCTTTTGCATCGGCGGCCATGACAGGGGGCAGAATTTCATATTTGAATGCATGACGCACGGTGACAATGTGACTGCCTCCTGCTGCCGCCCGTGCGAAGGGACAGCACCATGAACTTCAACCAACATGTTTCCTCTGTCTGTCAATCCTCCTACATGCATCTTCGTCGCATTGCAGCGGTCAGGACGCTCATAACGTCGTCTGCTGCTGAACAGATCATATACATGCCTTCATTTCATCTAGGCTTGACTTCTGTAATGGTTTACTCATGGGTCTTCCACAAAGTACACTGAAATGTCTCCAATCTGTACAGAATTCTGCCGCTCGATTACTCACACGCTCAAGGATTTCAGATCACATAACTCCATTCTGCTCAAACTTCATTGGCTACCCATTAGGTACAGGATTCAATTTAAAGTTGCATTGTTGACATTTTAAGCCCTTAATGGATATGCACCATCTTACATTCAAGACTTGCTACAAGTCCGCACAGTGAGACCGAGTCTCAGGTCAACAGGTAACACGCTCTATGTCCCCAGAACCTGTCTGGTAACCTATGGGGATAGGGCATTTATTATCAGGTTGGCGTAGTGTTGTTTTTTTTGTCCTCGCCTTCCACATCTGTGGCCGTGGTTCGAATCCCATATTTGGTTCAACTCGTGCAGTAAAATATTGGGTCATTGCAAATGATATAATAGGGCTAATAAGTGTACTTACATGATTCTGTTTGGAAAATCCCGGACTCGTACAGGTTGTACGCACCCCACGCAGCCCAAGCAAGTGACGTCACCTGTAACAACAAACCCGCACGTACGTCACTTGGTTGTGGACGCGAATAGGCGATCGTACTATCCAGTCACACTATGCAGATTGTGATGTTATTTGACTTTGTCTGAAGGCTTCGTCCACACTATCAGACAAGTCTGATGATGTTTGATGATTTTGTTTAATCATGTGGCCACTTAAAGATCACATGTTATCAAACTGTCCACTGATTGGCTGTTGTCTGTCCAGACTTTAGACTTTGTCTGGATTTAGCTGCATGTTCAATTTTTTGACAGACAAGTTTGATCGTGTCTGACAATGTCTGATGGTGTTTGATGCGCGGCCCACACTGTCAGATTTTTGTCTGACAACCACGACAGACAGGCATTGTTTGTCACACGAAAAATCTGACAAATGTAGACAAGCCTTTAACTATAGCACAGAACACTGATCTCTATTACGGACTGGATAGAGTTCGCATATATATTATTCACGTGCACATGCGGGTGAAGTCATCTAGCGGCCATATTGGTGTATTATCTGTGGTCAGGGCCATAAATTAACTTGTTCGAACCTATATAACAATCATATCAAATATCTCCCCAAAATACTATCCATGGGAAGAAAGAAAAAAAGGAAATTTACAACCTCCAATTACGAGGTGGAAGCAAAAAGATTGGTGTAATCACTGCATTGCTTTATGGAACAGGATAAATTAGTTTACTATAAACATGTTTTTCAGAATGAAACCTCTACGGATTATATACGGGTTGAGAGCGCGAAATTTCAGAATGGTAATGAGACAAATATGACAAATGATTATGGTATCAAAATCTTAAAACCCATGGGAAAAATGGGGGTGGGCGTTCAAAAATGTGATTTGGACACGCTCCTTTAATATTATCAAATAAAATTACAAGACGTAGGCTATATAGCCAGATAACGCAGACACAGTCTTAAACGGCGATAAACGGAAAACTATACGTCTGTGCTCTGCGCCCACCTGACTAACAACTTCAAAAGAGTGATTTACCATGGAGAAGACACCGGCTACTATGCAGCCACTTCGCAGCTCGCAACACAAGCAGCTCTTCATAACAGGCATCGTAGGGTCTCGTAATCGCGAACTAGAAATGGAAATGGTGTCCTGCAGAGAAATATCAAAAACATATCACCAGCAGTTTTAAAACTACTATCTTCAGCCATGAATCATTTCAGTCTCCGTTTAGCGCAATAATATACTTGATAGTAATAGGGTACTAAAGTGAAAACGTCACCCCCTATATGTGCATTGCCAAACTACACTAAAACCAGTGAACTGTTTCCCCGCGCTTTAGCAATGGATGTTTCAGATTACCAGCGAAACCCAGTTACCCTGGTAACTGACGCCAGACGTATATAGTCTATTAATTGTCCCCACTTCATGTTGAATCACGGTGGTTAGGTTCACACGGAGTGATTTTATATCAAGGATCAAGTCGGATCAAGACCGAGCCGAAACGGGAGTCATTCGTTTGAATGACAGGCTCACCGCGTATAACTATGCATGTACCACGACCACAATAAATGAGGGGAATGAGGTTGCCTTCAACCTTTGTGCCCCGGTTCAAATCCTGTCCGAGTTCCTAATCCGTGCGTGACGGTTTTCCATCTGTCTCAAAATAATAGAGTGCTAAAGTGTGACGTCAGTAACCATGGTCCTGAGTCTAAACATTCGCTGGTATTCTGAAGTATCCATTGCTAAAGCGCTGGGAAACATTTACTGGTTTTAGTATACACACAAAGGTACTATTAACACTGATATAATTTGAAGTAGAACGCGACGACGCACTGACGCCACAGAATGAACTTGGATGGAAAGTGGGTTTTTTTTGCGTTATTTCACTACGAATTACATGCACTAGTTTATACATAAACTCTTAAATTACAGTTCACACAGCCATGCTAAAGAATAAATAAACTCGTAGAGTTGTTGAGTTGACCAAAATAAAACACAGTCCGCCCATTAAATTGCCTGAAAGTATACGTGTAAAAAGCCTGCTAACTAAAAAAAAAACATGAAGCATGCTTCTAAATAACTTAAAGGTAGAGTACATCATTTGCAGTGACTGACCCTATTTTTTTCATGAGTTGACAAGAAAAACCTTACTAAAAGAGTTAATAACAATCATGGTACCAAACACCACATGAATTTATATCTGTCAAAAATGGTATTTTGTGTGAGAAATTTACAACTGAAGGTGGTTTTCTTAAAAAATTATTTGCAAAAGACTTTTACTATATTCAACTCAACACAAAAGCCATGCATGGATTATTTAGGTTTTCTGAAGTATTACTGCTTTTATGTATAGCTGACATTTCTACACGGCAGTTTTATCAACATGGGCTTCTAATAACGAGTGGAAATATTAAACGTCTTTGTATACAGTTTACCAATCATGTACTCTACCATTAAAAGCCCGGCCTAAGCCAAAATCTTGAATCTTTTCTATAAGCGAGATCAAACGCATGCATGCAGTAAAATCGTAATACTTACAGGTTGGCCTTTTGTTTCAAAGTACGACGCGTTCCAAATATGGCTCATCAAGTTCTGGTGCATAGTGTTGGTATAAAACGTACCATGATTACGCATTATTTTGTGTGTTTGCACCAATCCGGAAATTCGCGCTTGTGTATTCTTCCACGGTGCCACATTCCGGTGGCTTTAACTTCCTTTTCCTGCAACGCAAAACACCGCTATTAAAATAAACATAATACCAAGCAACAAAAGAAATGCAAATTTTCCTCAGAAACTAGTTTAATCAAAATTTGTTAAAAATATTTTTAATTAAGTTGACATAAAAATTTATTGAATTAAGGGTGAACTATTAATCGATATGTACTAAACATCAAAATAAACTTATCAAGGTTTTCTTCTTTTAAGAGGTGGGGATTGTCACTTTTCGCGTGACAAAATCCCTGGGGCATAATTTAGGTGACAAAAATCCTCACCCTGCTATTTATGCACAACAATTTGTATTTCAATGGGTCAAAACCCCCACCTGAGGGGCGGGGCAGCGAGGGTTGGGGTAAGGGGGAGGGAACAATTGATAGGTGCATTAGTATATCCATATGACCAATATTGCTGTTGCTATGTAATGTGACCGGCTGCACGCGGCACGGTGTGAAGTACAGAATCAATACCGTGTTCATGGCAGGAGATATTGTAATAAAGCAACCAGACTGTTGGTTGCTAGGCAACAGCGTGCACCACGTAGCAACAACAGCATAGTATGTGACTTTCTAAACTGCACCTCCATTTTAAAGTGAAGAATTCAGGGCGCCGCAGCTGTGTGTAAAGGTAGCACGCAAAATGATAATTAATATACATGTAGGCCTATATGTATAGTTGATCTTTGAGTACACCACCTGTGGTCTGTACATAAAGACCATTCAATGTACCCCATGAAAATCATATGTAGGCCTACGACAACCACTCATGAAGCATGCACAGGCCACAGGTTTAAAAAATTAAAATGGCCGCCATTAAACCTGTCTAGAAAGACCTTGTCTACGCAGACTACTTTCCCCGTCGCTCTTGAGTGATCTTTTCATTCCCATATTTGACAGCAAATATGATTTTGAAAGTCCTCTTTCAAAATAAAGGTCAAGCATTTAATCTATTATTCACGAGGCTTGCTCTTGTGAGCATGCGCGAATCCTTAGCGACCGCTGCGGTCTCGCGTAAACACACATTAGGCTTGTGAAAACTTCAAACATCATTCCATGCCACAGTATTAAACGGTGATCTATAATAGATTTTGTTTCAGTCATTGATTTCATGTTGTGGTTTTCCGTTTTGGACTCAAGAAAAGGATTAATTTGGCCCCAATATGGCGATTATGAGAAGATGTTGTTGTTTTAATGACACCCGAAGCGGGACTTTAGCGTGTACCATCTATTCGTTGGTAAGTAGACACGCTTTTGGCATGCATGCATGGTCCGGTTAAAGCCGATTTATAATCGTTTGCAGGTGAAATCCCTGCTTTTCATCTGTTGAATCAGAATAATAGCGTTGCCTGGTGCAAGGATACAACCTTTTCAATTTTGGTTTCGTGTCCGTTTAAGCAGCATGATTTTCCCGTGTTAAATCGTGATTTAGGCTCCGTAAGCAAAATGTCCGCAAGTTTATCATATGACTGATATTTTGGTACACGTGTACTACTACAGAACTATTAGTACATATGCATTTCATTGTGTTTTGTACGATGTGTAGTCATTCCGATTTACTTAATACATGTATTTTTGGTGTTTATTCAACATTTTTAAGTGGTGGTTTTATAATTATTGCTGGAATTTTCCACTCCTGTATAGTTGTATTTAAATTTAAACTAATTTATATTATTTAAAACTGTTTCTTTCGCGCCGAATACACAAGTCACAACATCCCGACTTGTAGCATATGACGTAACAATTTATATCACACACCCAGCGGGGTCTCCCTTCAAATCAAATTATAATTATTGGATATAATAAATGTAAATTCCTAAAAATCTAGATCTCAAAGGTTTACGAGATATGCAGTGTTTTAAAAAAAGCTACACTGGTCGTCAGCTTTCCGGCTCAATAAAAGCAGAACAATGCACTGGATAAATAAGGCGTAGTATTAATTAGTGACCTTGACCGAAATAATTATTACATTATTAAAAAACACGCACGCAAAGTAGCAGCGCGCGAAAGGCCTTTTAAAGGTGGACATTACAAAAATACTCAATAAAGTGACGAAGTTATTCTGCAGTACTTTGTGCCGTTGCAGAGCTAGATATCATATAATATTTTGGCACAAAGTACGCTGTCGTGTTAAAAAAGCGAAGATTGGGTGGAAATTTCATTTGAAATAAAAGACAAATAATTAATAAATGAAAAATAATAAAGCAAAGCTGTTTAGCAGAAATATTTGCTTAATGGACAATTTATTTCCTTTTAAAAAATGGGATAGCAGTCAAAATTGTACGTGTTGTGTATTACAATGGACCTGAAACATAATGACGTCACGGTTTGTTTACATGCGTGTTTTCCTATGGCCCCATGTCGTCTGGTACCCTGAGTCTCCCCTATATATTTACGCGCATGCAAACAAACCGTGACGTTATTATGTTTTAGGTCCATAATTGACTATATATGTTTATCTGCTACTCTGCCTATTATTGACAAACGATTTTGACTCGGCTAAAAAAAAATTTTTCAAAGCAAATAAATTTTGCATTAAGCCGGTTTTTCTGCTAAACAGCTTTATGAAATTGGCCATGAGCGACCACTAATACAAAAGTCGCACGTAAGCTATAGGCCTAGATCATTTGCACGGCTAAACAATTTTTTTCAAAGCAAATAAATTTTGCATTAAGCCGGTTTTTCTGCTAAACAGCTTTATGAAATTGGCCATGAGCGACCACTAATACAAAAGTCGCACGTAAGCTATAGGCCTAGATCATTTGCACAGCGACCATATTAGGGGACATTGTCTCAAAATAAAAGAAATAAGTTTCTGTTGTTCTGATGAGATAACTTAGGCATGCCCAAAAAGGGTTACAAATAGTGTGACAACCTTTCTAAAAACCCTGTGTACAAATTTCCAATATACGCTCGTAACCGGGACGGACACTTGTATTACATTTTAGGCCGTCCCGGTTACTAGCGTATATTGGAAATTTGTACACAGGGTTTTTAGAAAGGCATATTAACCCTTTTTGGGCCTAAGTTATCTCTTCAGAACAACTGAAACTTATTTCTTTTATTTTGAGATCAGGCAAAGGTATTTCCTCGAAAATATGGTCTGTGTTGCCAAAATCCCCCTTTACGGTGGAAAGACTCAATTACCGTCTTTGTTGCCTTTATTTTCCCTTCAACCTGCCGCGTGGTTATAACCCTAGCAACGCCAAGGTAAACATAAACAGTGATCATAGAAACGGCCACCGCGTATCCGTTGTTCAGAAAGGCGGACTAAACTATGGCAGTGGTCCGCCTGAGTATTTTTTCTCGTAAACGATCCATAGCCACGTAAATCAATATTGAAGTGGGGTGTTGAAAAATACATGTAACATTAAAACGCATGCCATGTAACAGGCTGGTTATCAATAACTATCAGTTATTTCACATGTTTCATGAAATATCATTCTAGAATGGTTGTTTTTGTGTGTCCCACGCGTAATGATTTGTACGTGAACTGAAGAGTGTCCCATGCGCAACACCAATCTTGCTGATTTGTCACTTCGATATTTATTAACTGAAACATTAATGACCCTACTGAAAAGTACTTTATAACATTGCCACTTTTCAAAATGTACAGTATACACTGGTTCAAAATATGTAGAGATATGGTTATCTCAGGTCACTTGAAATGTTGAAATGGTCGACAGATATTTCACCTTACGTGTATTTTTAAACACCCATGCAGAGTACCTTTGTGGGCTCCTTATTATAGACTGCCGAAGTGAATACGTCATTGCCTATAGGCAATGGCTTTACATAGAACTCACTGAACTGTGTCCCTTGTGCTTTTGCAATGGTACTTTTTCCGACGGCCATGATGTTTAGAGCCAATTACCATGGCAACACGTCATACTTCGGCTGTCTATAGACTCAGTGGCGGATCCAGCCTCATTAAAATACAGGAATACCCCCTGAAATCCATTGTATTCCTGTATTTTAATGAGGCTGGGTCCGCCTCTGCTCTGACGTTGCAACAAACCAAAAACGTGCCCGGCGTAATGCGCACGCAACTTGTTTTACATAAATTTGGTTTAGGGTGAGGTCGCATGCCCAATCGTCTTTGAATTTTGTGACCTTTGGATCATTACCAAATCAAATATATGCAAAACGGGATGCGTGCGCATAACCACGACCGATTTTCAACAGCCGGATCCTATGCCGGTCTTCATATTCGTGTTTGTGTATGGAATATGAGATCTAATTGGCATTTTGCGTGTGACATTTGTATATTAAAGGCACAGGCTCGTTAACAATGCGCGCTCCAAATTCGTGCCGAGAAATACGCAGCTCCATAGCAAAGGCATGGAGCTGCGTATTTCTTGGCACAAATTTGGCGCGCGCGCATTGCTGACGAGCCTGTGCCTTTAAGTGGAGTCACGTATAAATGGAGGTGCAGTTCAGAAAGTCACATATACTATATATACGCCATTGCCTAGCAACCAACACGGTATTGATTCTGTACTTTACCACATAGCAACAACAATTTAGCCTGGTCAAGAGGATACTAAGTTTGCATGTGAAGTACGTCAGTACACCAGACGCTATTTGTGCGAAACACGCAAATAGCTAATTCACAAATGCCTAGAATTTATGAGACAATTATTTAAACGGACTCCTAGATCTCAGAACAAAATTTGAACAGTAAGACAAAGAACAGTAAGACAAAGACAATGACATCGTAATAAAGACGTGCAACTTATACATTGTTGTTATACAAAGAACAAGAAATATGACCCACTGAGAAGCAGATACAAACGGGTGGGACTGGGTGACTTGCTGCGTCCAGGTGAGTCGAGAGCGCGGCTTCGGGGGCGACGCCGGCCGTGAGGTGGAGGCTTGCTGGCAGCCAGTAGGATATGCCGTGCTGGGATCTCCTCAGGAGGCCTGGCGACGTGGCCAAGTAGTTGGAGCCTCCGCTTCCTTATGATAGTTCTAAGCGGAGCAGGGTTGCTCATTGGAGATGCAAGTCCTGCAAGTGAATCCCGAGGATGGTGCGAAGACAAGTCCGGTGGTAGGCATCAATCTGCCTGGCCAGGTTGACAGGTAACGACCAGGTTTCGCTACCGTATATAACTGGCAGCACGGTGGCGTTCAGGCAGCGCCCATAGGCCATACGCATTAGCCAGTCTGTTTAAAGTTGTTGGATGGGTCATATTTCTTTTTCGTTGTATACTGTGCGTGTTCAGCACACATGTCTTTTGTTTCTTGAAACCTGAGCTTCTTTTTTTGTGAGAGTAGGGCCTACAAGGCGTACTTTATGTACTTTATGTGCCAAACATCCATTGTTATTTCTACAGATTTATGCATCAATATTCTGCGGCTTGGCTGGATGGGGCTTAATAAGCATTTCGGTGTGGGTTGGTAAGTTCATAGCAAAGATAATATAGCGCTAGACCACTTTGCCCTGAATTCCGTAATACGTCA
This sequence comes from Henricia sp. BOLD:AAB3569, assembly GCA_037783545.1. Classification (NCBI taxonomy): domain Eukaryota; kingdom Metazoa; phylum Echinodermata; class Asteroidea; order Spinulosida; family Echinasteridae; genus Henricia; species Henricia sp. BOLD:AAB3569. The sequence continues at coordinate 1,601,554 of JBBELK010000453.1, forward strand.
TGGCGCCATTTTAGTAAGCAAACTATAGACGCGCCTCGTTTCTGTTTGACATGCTTCTCGTGGCGCGGCGCGGATGCTGCTGTAACCATTCGCCACAACACAGATTACACCATGAAAGACATATGCACAAAGACACGATGCGCATTTAATTTGCTTACTAAAATGGCGCCTTGACATCTACGTTTTATTGAATTGATTTCGCAAGAGTGTTTCATCTTGCGCCTACAGCGCTTTATTTCATGTGGCTCATAAGGCTTTCAATGGACCACTAATTTAAAGTGAAAACGTCACAATCTGTGTATTTTCGAGGTTCCTGAGTCTACACTAAAACCAATGAACTGTTTCCATAACAGTGCATGTTGCAGCAATGAACGTTTCAGAGAATACTATACATTTTTAGACCCAATTAATACCACGCTGTAAACAATATTGCCCGTAAATTTTACGTTCGAAAGGTAGGAAGCGAGTTGCCCCCTTTCTACCGCAATTTTAACGGTTATCCCGTAATTTGTTTTAACGGTTGTCCCGTACAATTCTACGCTATTCCCGTATATATACGGTGGTTTCCCGGTACTAGGGAGGTTTCGCAAGCGCACTGATACGGATAGCGCGACGGATAGCGCGGTTTTGTGACGTCATATGCGTCTTGCTATCCGCTACGCGTTTGCACGGCACGGATATCGAGCTCGCTATGCGTAAGCACAAAACGCGTAGCGAAATCTCGAATTTCTAGTGTTTTTCCTCATCTTTCGTTCCGTTTACGCATACAGCTTGAAAAAAGTATGAATTATGAATGTCCAGGAACTTTTTGTACGCTTCAAAGCTTTGAAACGAAAGTAAAATTTGTATCAATAGGGAGGTTTCGGTCGCATACGGTTAGGCAAAACGACGACTATTAGTGAATTTTACGTCATCGATTTGTGCGTTTACACAAATATCCCAAGTGTTGTTTTGTTGTTTACACTGATAGCAACGCCTCTACACCTTAGTGAAAAACGGACAGCGAAAGGTAACGATTTTGAGGTTTGGCTAATCGTAGTCGTAAATCACTAACCGTGCACACCGAAACCTCACTATTGCCGTGTTATGCCGGGTAGTTTTCCTGCTGTCGGAAATAGACTACTTTTAGCTAACATGCTGTAGTTTGGGAGTTGCGAAACCACATAAATGCCACTAACGGTTACGGGTAGCTAAACGTATGCGTACGCGTATCCGTCGGCTTGCGAAACCTCCCTACTTTCCCTGGTGCTCTAACTAATCACTCCTTCCAGTACTTTTAACTTCTGCTGATACATGTAAGGTCTGTGTCTTGACACTAAATCAACTACAATACATGTTGTTATTGTTAATTTATGGCATCTTCGGCAACTATGCCCTTTAAGCCATCAACTATACGGTTTAAGCTTTCACTATATTTTCAAGATGACGACGAAGGAGTTGCAGTATTAGAAGTGGGAGGAAAACCCCCAGAGAAATCCCGGGGGGGGGGGGGGGGAACCCACGTGGTCAAGTTTAGGGACTGAAATCCTAATCCACATACACGCCCCGGATTCGAACCCGGTACGCCAGATGAAAGGCGAGGAAAGAACCAATGCGCCAACCTGACCGCCCTAGCACACGGTTGCACACATCTACTGGAATTAAATTTACTATTAATCGCTCATTTGTCGCCAGCTTAAGTTAACTTGTACCCAACAACTGTCAATTTTGCATCTTCCCCAAGCAAAAAACTTCTTTACAACATCTTTACAAGGGAAATATTTTAAAGGTATACGCGCAATCACACAATGTATTGCGAAATGATTTTGACGGTTTCGGCAGTAAAATATTCATTTACGGGCACTTCTCGTAAAAAGTTACGTACTTTCCAGCGGTTTTATTTTTTTTACAGTGCATGTCAACTTACGTCACACTTTGGTACTCTATATTGCTGATGCTGGTTGTAGCTTAGTCTTGGCCCAAGACTACTCTAGTCGATATTGGTTTGTGTACGCGTTGGCCATATAGTGCGCCCTCTTGCAGCACTAACGGACCAGTCTTTGCTCACTAGAGTAGTCTTGGGAATTTCTCCCGGAAGTTTTAACTTTTTCTTTGTTTTTGCCTAGGCTTTCCTAGGGAACCAATCAGCGAGTGACCCAAATACAGTAGAGCGTGGGAATGCAGCGAGCAACCCAAATACAGCGCGTCGACCGCAGATCTGCGTGACCCAAATACACCGCGTGCACGCGCTTCGAATGGTTTGAAAAATATAAGGCGGCTTACAAGAATCATCGAACATGATCGTTTTATCGTTGCTAATATTTTCGGTGGCATAAGTTTCTTGGCAAATGTTTGCGAATATATTGACAAACATGTTTGCAAAGGCGTATGACATCGCAAAATACAATTGTTTATGAAGATAATTGCGACATTGCAAATATTTGCAAAGATATCTGTGGTATGCCATGTCCCTTGTGTGCCATCATAAAACCCTCTGCAGTTATTTACATAAAACGGTACCGCCCCCAATGCTGAACTTCCGGGAGAAATTCCCAAGACTACTCTAGTGAGCAAAGGGCTGGTCAGTTAGTGCTGCAAGAGGGCCCACTACTGGAAATGGCCAACGCGTACACAAATCAATATCGACTAGAGTAGTCTTGGGCCAAGACTAGTTGTAGCTTTGCTCTATAGCTTTGGCTGTGTGCATGTCAGTGAGTTTAGACCAATATATCTAACAAATAAAATTCATTATATACAGGCGGCATCGTGGTGGTGATGTACTACATCGAATTCATCGCTTTCGCTTCGGTTGTAATCAGTTCTGTCATTGCTATCGTCGGCGTTTCTAAGGTAACTGAAGAGTGCTTCATTTTTGCTGATTTGTCACTTTGATACCTATTAACCGAAACAATTAATGACGCTGCTGAAAAAAGGTACTTTATGACACTGCCACTTCTCAAAAGTTGTGGTGTTCAAGCACTGGTCCAAATTCTGTACAGATATAGGTCACTTGGAATTTCGAGTTATTTTGAGACACCCATGACCCTTCTATCAGATGCGGGCAGCCTATATAGTACTGCTCTATAGGCGATTCCTCTCTACAGCCAATTAAAATCGATTCCAAGTTGAAAAATAAGAATCGATTTCGTCATTTATCGATTCATATACTACATGTATCGTGGAGATTTTAGAAGTACCCATCGATTCTGAATTTTTATTGAGGAGGGTTTTTCTTTTGTGATAGATTTGGCAAGTGAAAAAAATGCGTGGATTAATACAGCTAGAATTAGGGTTAAGGTTAGGGTTAGGGGTTGGGGTTGGGGCTGGGGTTGGGGGGTTTGAATTAGGGTTAATTTATTAGGGTTGGTTCAACATCCAAGACGAGGCTGTCCGTCATTGCTAATTTGAAATGTTGTCAATACATTGGCAAAAGATGAATATTCACCTTTTTTTCTGGCTGTTCTTCGTACCCATCAGGACATAGCCCCAATGCTGTTGCCCTACATCATCTCCGTTATCTTTATGATGGTAGCCGAACTCACCTCGTACATCGTGTGGTTTTCAATACTCGTAAGTGTTAAAAGTGGATTACACTGTTACAAACGGCGTTATTTCCATGTGTGGTTAAAGGCACAGGCTCGTCAGCAATGCGCGCCCGCCAAATTCGTGCCACGAATTACGCAGCTCCATGCATGCCTTTGCTATAAAGCTGCTTATTTCGTGGCACGAAATTGGCGCGCGCGCATTGCTGACGAGCCTGTGCCTTTGTGTATGATAAAAGCTGACCTGTGTATAAAGTCAGTTCAGTATTTATGTTTACGGAAAAGACAATTAAAAAATGTGTCAATGTTTTGAATAAATTGAGCGAAGCCGCCATTTTATTAGGCTGGTTCCCAGACTATAAACTGGCGGAAACGGAGCTATAATGCCGGCCTTGTTTTGTTCACATAAGGGCGCACTTGTACAAAAAAATGCGTGTTGCGCATGAGGAATGTCCCAAAAATATCGAAACCACGATATAGCCTAATCGGCGACTGAAGTGAAATACATGTAGGCCTTATACGTGAAAATGTGTCCATAATCGATTTTCTTCCTAGCGTGTCAAAATGTTCAATAAACCTGTGATGAACTCGTTCATTTCGCGCAGATCCTGATCGAGATCTGTGATCTCTGTGATCTTTCTCGGACGGTGGTTCAGCGTGAGATCCAAAATGGCGACGATCACACGATATAGACACATTTAGGCTGCTTGCTTATTAAATTTACAATGAATGTCATGGACGAAATTTCATATACAGACATTTGACAAATCTGGTTATTAAATTGCAATTCACGCGATTTGAGATCCTAGTTGAGAGCAGTTTCGTTTGTTTCTAATTCTGCGCGGTAAAACAACTCGGGATCTGGATTCAGATCTGTCACGAAAACAAACACGCCCATAGTTCGCTGGCAATGTTTGTCATCCAATCTCATGAGCCTTTGCGAATGCGCGCAAGGCTTATTCATCTAAATGGCGTTTTAAGAAATTTTATGAACGAGGCATGCATCAGCTCAAAGTCCATTGTAAACGATCTAAACAGCAAACTTAATTATTTTGTTCTTACTTTGATTTGTCTTCTTTGTGTCTCCAGGGCCTCGTATTCGGAGTAGTTCTGATCATACCGTTCGTCATCTTTGTGCTTTTTGTCGCGCTCAACGTAAGTCCACCACATTTCTTATGAGTTGACTAGAAAAAACAATACTCAATGGTTACACACCACATGAATCTATTTCTGTCCACCAGGATGGTACGTGACTAATTGTTGTTAAAAAATAACAACTGAACGTGACACTTTAAAATACTGTTTTAAAAATGTGTATTCGCACATATTTGAAGTATATTGCTGCATTATGTAGCTGAAATTTCTGCAGGCTAATTTACGAACATTCGTCTTTATAGGTTATGCCTTTATTCCAGGGATCTGTAAAAGTTTCTTCCCGCACCAACATTGGTTAGAAATGACGTCATATAGAAAACGTCTTTATAACGACGCACGCACTCCAACAAGTGCGCCCGACACGTGTTCAAAGCATAGGCTCGTTTTCGTGACCATAAGCAGAAACATGTTCTGACGTAATTATTGATTCAACCAATGAACGGCTTCGGTTGCCGACGACCAACACTGATCATTGGTTAGACTCTACAATTGCGTCAAAAACGTGGTTTTGATTGTGGTCGCGAAAACGTATAGGCTTGTTGCACAAGCGCGTTGTGCGTAGAGCACCTAAGCAAGAGTATATATTGGTTCCCGATCCCTATAGATTGGTTCGCTTATTGCGAAAATATTCTCCTGTGTGGAATATGTGGACGGGAACCAGTCTAAAGCAAGAGGTGTTTTTGACGCGCCGCTGTAAAAAATAGCACAGCGCGTCTGGACGCTTTCATTAACTAACGATGATTAACTAATCTTCGTTGATCGAAGTGATTTCTCTAGTGAGAACGGGGTCTAAGTTATTTAGGATCAAAAGTGGGATATTTGGCTATATCTCCACAGATCATCTGCGTACTGTGCGTTGTCTCCCAGTACCAGGAATTGAGGGCCGGTCGCGGTCGTCTGGAAGACGTTATTGCAGCCCGAACGGTGAGTAAATACAAACAAATTAAGTTGCGGCCATTTGGCATGTTTTTATTGATGGGTGGTCATCTCATTGAAGGGTTTATCCCTCTGTAGGGCTTGTTAAGCTCTACGTGACAGCCAATCCAAATCAGCGAAGAACAACAGTACTGCAATACCGTGTTTCGAGAACACCAGTTGGCTTCGCTAGCCCAGTTGGCATGGCATATGCACGTTACGCAGAAGGTCCGCGGTTGGAAGCCCATCAGTGGAGCCAAGTTATTTTTCACTGCATCCACATTTCCCAAACTCATGGACATCTGTCCACATTTCTGTCGAATTAATTAACCCTGGCGGTCCCTGGGCATTATCCCTGAAATAAATCACCTATATATATTCATGTATTTCTTGAGAAGGAAACGTTTAACACTATAGACCGTATCGAATAGCCGCCATTTCGTGGGGCACCTTTTTGTTACTTAAACCGTTCAACAATGGAAGCACAATATGTGCAACCATGCATGTCCTCAGAGAACAATGAAACTTCCCCACGAAATGGCGGCTATTCGATACGGTCTATACTGTTCACCCGCCGTTGGCTTCCTTGCACATTGCGCGCACTATACCATGCACACAGAGTGAAATGCCTTAAACTTCAATTTTAAATATCCGCTGGTAATCTAAAACGTCCATTGTTAAAGCACTGAGAAAAACAGTTCGCTGCGTGGTTTTAGTGTAGACCTACTGAGCATTTTTTGAGTCAATGAAATACGTTATGACATTTCCTGATGGGAGAATCCAGTAGTTAAGGGATCCCTGAAAACCCATTTTGTTGGGTTTAAACCTGATTTAACCTGCGCGGGATGAGCTGACCTGAGCCGCGCGTTTCAAAAACAGCCCAGGAGCTCAGGGAGGCACTTCAGGCAGAGTGGCACACCCTGCCTCAGCAACCCTTACGAATACTGGTGCAGTCAGCCTTGCCACAAGAGGTATTATTACACATACTGACAGATCTCTTAGCCTCTTTGAACTTTTGGTCAGAGTATAATTCCTTTTTTGCACCGTATTATAAAGGTAAATTTCAATTTTTTTCTGTTTACACGTTGTCAGACCACCACTGTTATCATGGCAACCGGACCGATTGTGACCCAGTATCCCCCTCCAGGAACCTTTGTGGTGACCCAGCAACAACCCGGAGCACAAGGGGTGCAGCCCGGCTACGCCCACCCCGGCCAAGCCCAACCGGGCTACGCCCAACCCGGCTACACCCAGCCCGGCCAAGCCCAGCCCGGCTACGCCCAGCCCGGCCAACCCCAGCCGGGCTACGACCAAGCCACGAAGCCACCTCCCCCTCCCAATTACCCCGGTGAAGTTGTCGAAGCTTAGGCACAGTAGTGGGATTCCAAATTAGAGGTTGTGGTTTCAAGCCCCACTATGACCAACGTGTCTGTGTCCCTGGGTAGGGCACTTAATTCCAGTTGCCTCGTCTATACCCAAGCGACATTTGGGAAGCTGTTACGGGCAATGCCACAATCTAACCGGCTGATAGTGTTTAGCGCCTTGGCCAGGTATAGCCACCCATGCAGTTGATTTAAAGTTTTAATTAATTAAATTAAATGAACTAAGTTACACTCACTTTTTTGTAGTTTTACAAAGAATTTTGTACAGTGTAAATATTAACCCACGTGTTATTAGCTGTAACTATGAAAGCCTATATATGACAACTGAAATTCCAAAGGTATTCTGAAGTTCTCTTCTTCTTACATCAATTCTATACAAAAGTTCACGCTTCTGTTGTGTGGATTTTAAAATGTAAATAGCTCAATTGCAGCTGGAAATAATACCTTAAAGAGAATGCAAAATATACCACTGCGGGATGTCATAGTATTCGCAGTTTGAGGGTCTTTGAAACTGTTTGTTTAAAAGTTTGAAAGCTATTATTTTGATAAGCTTGTGTTTTGATGAGATATATAGTTATAGGATAAATTGAATAGTTAAATTGAATAGAAAATTAAAATTGTAAAAATACAGCTTCGCTATTTTGACAGTGTCTTTTGTGTATAAGATTCTGAAGTTGCATTCGTTGATCTTAAAAAGCAGTATACATAAAAAGTGCCCATGAGACACATTGTGTACATTTTACGTTTTGCGAATTGTATAGAAGAGACAATAAAGTTAAAGCATGACTTAATTGATGTGGGGTGAATTCTTTTCATTAAAATGCCGGTTCGTACTTAAACAAATGTCAGCTTTATACCCTATAGTCACACTAGAGGCGGAATAAGCCGGAATGCCGTCGGAATGAAAAATCTTCGTATATTCCGGGATATTCGAAGTGCATTCTAAAAATTCTGACTACATTCTGAGTGCATTCCAAACATCTGGGCCCATTCTTGTGGCCGGCCCGAATGTTTTGCTCATGCTCAAAACATTCGAGGTGCATTCGAAGAGGAGAAATATCGAACGGCATTCGAAGTGTATTCTAACTGCATTCTGACTGCATTTTAAATATTCTTACGGCATTCCAACAGAATTCGAAACATTTTGATCGCGTTCGAGGGAAAAATCGAAATGGCAAGCCATGGCAATCCTGCCAGAATGTCCCGAATGTGCCTCGAATGAGCCGGAATGCACCTCGAGTGCATCTCGATTGCTGCCGGAATATATTTCGATATTAAAATAGTTCAGCTGGAATGCACTTCGAATGCCTTCTGAATATTTCGATTGCCGCTCGAATACATCTCGAATGCAGTCGGAACGTCCCGATTGGCCCTTGAATGAGTCCGGACGTAATACCTTCTGGGTTTTCTCCTCCTAATGTTTCTTCTTCTATAGCCTCCTCCACATCTCTTTCAAGCAGGTCTTGCTAGAGGACAGCAATCTAGAGCAAAGCAACATGGTCCAGGGGGTCCATACTCTATGGTGTCTGGGCTGAGACTGATGAAAAATGCTAGATTCAGCAGCGTTTGGTATACCTATTGGGGACCATTCCGGTGGCATTATTGGTACCCTCGGGACATTCGTGTTACATTCTAAGCACATTCGCAGTACATTCTAAGTATTCGAGCTGCATTCTCTTTGAATTCTTAGACGTTCGAAACATATTCTGCGGCTATTCCGGGAGCGTTCTGACTGCATTTAAGGTGAACTCGTATAGCATTCGAGGCACCTTCCAACCAGACTTCGGGTGGTATTCGGGTGGTATTCGGGCAGCAATCGAACCGCACTCGAAGTGCATTCTTAATATTCTTACTGCATTCTAACAGCATTCTAGGTATTCCTACTGTGTTCCAACTACATTTGAACTGCATTCGATAGCTAATACACCCGGAATGTGCAAGAATCATTCGAGGCGGGTTCGAAGCGCATTCTAAGTATTCGAACGGCATTCTTACAAAGCTGTAAGAATGTTGGTCAGTTTAAAATTCCCGCCCGAATGTGGCACGAATTTTGAATATTTTTTATTCCGGCTGGTTCTGCTTGATTTCTGCTAATTCCAAATAAGTGTGACGGGGGCTTTACATTATAGCATTATACTTCTCATTATTTTATGTCCGTTTCATGTTATACACTGAGCCGGCCCAGTCGAGTGCAAATCCATTTCGTTCTGTTTAAATATGGGGATCTGTTTTCCCTTTGATACGCAAGAGTGATTGTCGCCATCATGACGGTTATATCAAACCTCGGCAATTTTTACCTTGGTGTAAGTTTGTGGACATTGGCTCTAAAATTAAAAGCTTTTAAACGCCGCCTTTTGGCGTTGACCATTCCTTTTTTTCTAAAAATGACTTCTCAAGGGTAAGAAATGAGGAGTTGATCATGAATATTGTTTTATAAAATAACTTATCAACCATCAGTAAGTGCAGATTTGATAGAAAAAAATAAAAATTTAGGAGTGAGGAAAATTAAATATTTTCTCCGAAAACACTTTCCCGGCACCCTCGTGTGAACAAAACTATAGGCCCCTTGGCTGCCGTAGTATTATGGCTCTGTTTTCCGCGCAAAATAGCAAGAAACCAGCCTAAACAGGACGGTAGATTTGCACAATTTCTTGAAGGCATGGTTACAGTTCATCAGTTTCTTGGAACGTAAACGAGGATACTGAGCTGACCATTATACGAAGGTTGGTTTTTATCACATCCTCAATCATAAACAAGGGGATAACGCCGTTTGTAAACGTTTTGCAATCAGGTAATATATCTTTAAAATAACAAGCCTAAAGTGCCCTTTGATTTTCCCTCCATGCTGTCGCGTGGCCATATCCCTATAGCAACGCCAGGGTCAACATAAACAGTAACCATAGAAGCGGCCACTGCGTATTGATCCAACTGATTTATGCATTTTATGACCAAAGCGAAATTAAAAACCAAACGAAAGCTTCTCTTACAAAAGACATGTGACATGTGACATATTTCAATCATGGTATAATTTACAGCAGTTCGCGTTTACCTGCTGGCGCTGCTGGGTCAGTTAAAGAGAGAGAAGACACTTGTTTGTAATTATCGTAAAAAATATTGCTCCCTATTCGTACTCATTGCCAAAATGTGTAAACCCTTAGGGGAATCAGGGGCACTTGGTAATCTTTGTGGCTATGTGTGCCGCCATATATGAAATTTTGAAATTTTGAAGGGAAAGACGACGTCAACAATGCAACAGCTGCTTGCGAAAATATGCGTCAACATTTTTTAAAATTATTATTTTCGATTTGGCGTGCCATAGTATGGACACAGTAATGACGGATAGCAACCGTTTGTCAAGCCAAGTGAAACCCAAGAATACTTTACTATCAACTTGAGATGACGAAGAAGGAGATGTTTTTGAAGTGGGAGGAAAACCCCCAAGAGAAATTCCCGGGGGGAAACCCAATCCACACACACGGCCTGGATTCTAACCCGGGACACCAGAGGTGAAAGGCGAGGAAGGCACCACAACGCCAACCCAACCGCCCTCAAGCAGTCCATACAGATCAGTTGTATTTATCAGTCGTACTGGCGAGTGATGGCGCCCTCTATAGCTGGCTCGGCCACTGAGCTCAGGCTCGGGCACGCGTTTTCTTTTCCGTAGGTGAAACGCATTGAGATGTTTCTCTGCTTATGATTGGTTGAAATGGACACAAATATTTATATTCTCTATATAGCGCCCTCAAGGAGTTGTTAAATTAAAAGATAAAAGTAAGAAAATTGAGGGGGTTAGCGAGTTGCTTGGTTCTTCCCGGACGCGTAATTTGTTTTACACCACTGCGAGGGGAAACTTAGGGGTTTTGTACCTTTTAGCGGAGACTATAATAGGTTAGGGTATAGGGTTGGTTATTTTAAAGGAATTTAGGGTTTTGAATGCGGTCGGTTTGCAACTATAGCTTCGTGGTCTGGTTAGAAGAGAGCTCGACTTGCAATCATAAGGTCCTTGGTTTGAATTTAAGTGTTTGCTATAGGATATTTCGAAATTTCTCGGTTTTTGTTCTTTTTCTCTAATAGTGAGAGTAAGAGTTCTGGCTATTTCCAAGATTTTCACTTGAGAAGTATCAGTCATTGGAAACTTAGTAGACTCTATTCGGTTTAAAAATTGCAATGGTACTTTTTTCCCGACGGCCATGATGTTTAGAGCCAATTCACGACACACTCCGGCAAAAAGGCCGTAACTTGCTCTAAACATTCACTGGTAATCTGCAAAGATAATTGCTGAAACGCAGTTTACTTGTTTTAGTGTAGACTCAGTAACATTGGCAACACATAAAGGATGACGTTTTTCCGTTAGTACTCTATATAACAGCGAACTTGCACTGACTGCAAGCCACTTATTCATCGCGTGGTTGCAATACAACGGCCAAATATAATCAGTCTATTTGGAAGGGACAAAATGCATGTTGATGGCAATGGATTGCGAACGCGCGCTCCGTTGGGAGTTCAGAAAATTACTATACGCGGGCTAAAAATGGACTTACACTGTACTACTTTAAAGGTATGATTTCGTGGCCCCGCAAGTCACCCACGCGTGATTACTAGCAAAGATCTTTGAAACCTACTTTGACTTTCATGCGATGGATGTTTTTCCATTCTTCAGCCAATGCGTTTTTACAACCCACGGGCTGAAACTATTGGCCACAACCGCTGATTTTGTTGCTTGCGTATAATGTTGGTCGAGATTCGATTGCACAGATTGTCTGTTATATGGGGTTAAAGGTAGTATACATCATTTGCAGTGACCCCAGTTTTTTTCCACGAGTTGACAAAAAAAATTACTAAAAGTGTTAACAATGGTACCAAACACCACATTATTTTATTTCAGTCCAAAATGGTATTTTGTGTCAGACATTAACAACTGAAGGTGGTTTCTATTAAAAAGACACACAAATGAGCTAATCAGACAAAACACCTTCGCTAGTGCTGATAACAATAGCAACAAAAAACACATTAATTTATTTCTGTTCAAGATGGTACTTTTTTGTAGGTGGTTTTTAAAATGTGTACTCATACACACTTTTTACCATTTACTTAACACAAAAACCATGCATTAATCTTGAAGGTTTTCTGAAGCATTGATGCATCTATGTAGCTGATTTCTGCAGGCTATAGTTTAACGTTCTTCTTTAGGTGTTATGCCCTTCCCGGGAATCTGACAGTAACAAGTTACATCTTACATATTAATACATTGGGCCTTTAAGCACTGCATTCAACATGTACAATACTAAAAATAATAATGAAAACTAATGCAAATTAGTCCTATTTTCATTAATGAAAATTAATATGACTTCATTAAAACAGCGCGCCAAAATAAACTTGTTTTTGTTTTCCGGTATGCATGACAAATTCCCCGCATCCTAAGACATGAACAAGTAATTTATAAGCTAGCTAGTGCTGACGCACGAGCCACGATGTAAATTTTCCTTTTCGGAGGGAAAAGGGGATAGGGGGCGGTCAGCCAATGCCCTGAGGAACACACAAGAACATTAGTGACTTTGCAGCGGGTATATTATAGGCCCTACAGGGCCAACACGTTTCCCCCTCCCCCTACGGCTACGCAACGGGTGTGATCATACTCCCCGCATATACTCGAGTTTGGCAAACACGGGTCCCATGAACTAATCTCCTTGCTCGCGCTATCTGTCGAGGAAATCTGATTAGAATCAGGCAATTTAGCGGCCCAGCTCGGACCCTAGAGGCCAAGTGTCGTGCCATCGAACCCTCTTCATATGCATTATTGGCTTGTTCACATAAACCTCGTTAGATATATCACAAAGCACTCGAAAGTTAGCCGGACGATAGAAACAACTGACCGACATTAAGTTGATAACTTTTTAAACATCTTTCTAAAAGGTTTTTGGCCACAAAGTCCCTTTACGCTTAAACTACAGCTTGGTAATAATCAGTTTTTGATTCAGCACCCCCAAATTTAGGTAAAATCGACATGTAATAAACATTTTGAATGTTATGTTTTATTTGAGAAAACCTGTTTTTGTACAAAAAATATAGTGTTTTAAAACCATTTTTAGGTTTTTATAAAAAATAAAACAAAATTATATTTTCCCTAAAAATACAGCTTTTCCATCAAAATACAGCTTTTCCCTCAAAATACATGTAGAGTCTCAAAATACAGCTTGGTAACATCATTTTTGGATTCAGCATCCCAAAAATAGGTAAAATCGACATGCTACCAACTTCTACTTAAAAATGCCTCTTCCCCTTCAGCTCTTCCTGTCACTTTTTTCCCCAAAAGGGATTCTGGGTAATTTTGAGTTATGAAGTAGTCAGGACTATTATTTTCAAAAAATACCGAAATTAGCTTGTATAGTACGCCATCGCCAGTTGCCAGTTGACCCCCCAAAGCAGCCTTAATCCGCTCGCCTATACAACTTTGCTGAAGACGAAAAAGCAAGAAAATGTCAAACCCCATTTCTGTTCAGATATAGCAACAACTCCTCGGAGCCATTTTGGAAATCATCTGTTTGCACAGGACATCGCCTCGAGGGCAAACAGTATTGCGATGAGTAAAAATGATGATATGCTAACGTCTGCCGGAGTAATTAATTTAATTGATTGAACTACATGTACCTCGCACTGCGCTGCGCTCCCACGCCAGACGTGTAAAATATTGTTCCCATAAACTTGGCTGATTATTGCTGAGCCAACACAGACTGTTATGCCCTGACATCCAGAAACATAACCTGAATTAATTCCTGAAATGTGTAGCACGATCATCGTTAAATAAAAAAGTATAGGCCTAAACTTAATTTATGCTCAAATTTAAATTGATTGGTAAAATTAATTTAACCAATCTTTAGTGCTTCAATAACTTCAGTTAGTGATTACGTCAGGTTCTGATTATAGTCGCCAAAACGTGCAGCCTTGTTTCACTTTTATTTTAAAATGCAAACCAAAATACACACCTGACCATGCATGTATAGGCCTACATGTAATATCATCAACCGATAATGTTACATACAAAAACTGACCCTTTTCTCCGGGTCAAAAGGTAACCCTTGTCCGGGATGAAATGACCCGAAAATGGGTCGTTTTGACCCGGAAAAGTGTCATTTTTTGGACCCCGGATCGATTTCACAAAAATTTACGACGCGTCGCAAACACCAAATCCATCGCAACTCGCCAAACCCATGGCAAAATTACAAAGGGTTCGGTGAGTTGCGATGGGTATGGTACTTGCGACGCGTCGCAAGTCTTTGTTAAATCGACCCCCGATATTTTAGAGTGTATAACAGAAACTGACTTATACAGTGAAACTTGTCTATAGTGGCCACCCTCGGGACCGTAAAAAACTGGCCACTATAAACAGGTGGCCTCTTTATAGAGGTTTCTTAAGCATTATACACATGGCATTTGGGACCAAAGGTGGGTGGCCACTATATGCAGGTGGCCTGTTTATTAAGGTGGCCTTAATAGCAGGTTTCACTGTATATAGTGTACTAATTTGTAGTCGCACGTAGTAACATTATTTGGTATCGGTCAGTGATACGTCCATTTTTTTTACATTATCGGATTTGTTGGTAACAGCTTTCTTTATAATCTTGCACACATTGCAAAGATTGAGCCATTACTGACCACTTCAGGGGCACTTTAAGTTAGAATCTGCCTTAAGCAATACATCTTCTCGTATGAATACTTTCCAAACAGACAGTCTCATCATGCTCCTCAGGCTAATTTGGAGCCTTTTTATCATCTGGTCTCTAAATCGTCCATATGTCACATCGGGCTCCCAGCGGTATTGCATCGATTTTTTCTCAAAGATTTTCTGACATCCGACGCCGATTATTGCAGCGAGCACAAAATTGATGGCTCCTCGATCGAAATCTTAAAGAAAAGTTGACCTTTTCATTTTCATCCGAATCCTAAATCTGGCTCGGCCGATGTTTGTTTGAAAGTTTATAATCTACACGTCGGTGCGTTCTTTTTGATAAGACTTTCCCCAATATTATAAAGATAGCTTAATTGTTACCTATCTTCAAAAAGAAAACTGAAAGATGTAACATGCTGAAAGATGTAACATGCATATTTAATGACCTGTGGCAAGGCTGACTGCACCAACCTCCACATAGAGCCGCTGAGGCAGAGTGCGCCACTCTCCTTGAAATGCCTCCCTGAGCTTTTGTACTTCTAGGAGACTCGTGGCTAAAGAGGCCAGCTTGCGTTCGGTTGAAAACCCAACAAATTTAGTTTTCTACAGAGAGCGGCTAACTGCACGATTCTCCTTAAAACAGGAAATGTCACATTTCGCTGCTGCGAAAACCACTTTGTCAAAATATTGTACGTTCTCAGGGACTTTGGGATAATTTTGAAAGCAATCAATGTGATTGGTCGGCCAGTGGCTTGTAATTAATGGACAAGTTCACTTTATACTACATGTACGTGTATTTTGGATTGGCGCCTGGCACTTATTTACTTATACGTTTAATGTTGTGATGAGTGCTCGTCGAAACGAACTTGGATATCTTTGTCGCTATTCGATTTTATTTTTTCGATCATGAATCATCTTGTGATTTTAATGCTTGTCAGAAAAATAGGCACAGAAGAGGTTTCTGTGGAGTTTCAGAACTTTACGATTGCTACTACTGACCTATATATTCTAAAATATGTCGAGTGCAATTTACACATATCATATACTGCAATATGACACGCGTCTTTTCATGGTGTAATATGCTTCACAAAGATACTTCATCTCAAGTCTGCTGCAATATAAAATACTCCACCGTCTACTCTTCCCATAACAAGCACTGCTCCCCCCCCCCCCCCAATGACGTCACAATGACGTATTTTGGCCAGAAACTTTTCATCTTATAAAACAATTCATATCTCAATTCCGGCGTCCCGGCGAAGCCTCGCTCAAGTCCCATGCGGTCAGGTTCTTTCCTGTCAATTGTGAAATTAACACCAAGTTTTCGTTGCGTGAAAGACGAGGCAAAGTTGTCCACTTGCAAATAAATGGTGCATTACGCGAGGATATTTGAATGGGCTTCATGCACGTTTGCGCTCAAAAAGAGGCACAGGCTCCACACGCGTATTTTACGACGCGCGCTCTGTGAGTGCCATCCTATACTCGTTTAGATACCGAAATAATTTTATCTCACGTGGAGATGTTGACTTGGCGAGGAAATTTATTAGACTTAATAAGTCGACCTGGCGCCGTATTACATAATTGCTACGACATAAAAGTTAAATTTATAGCAACTAATCGACAGAGCAACGACGTGAGATTACAGGATTTCGAAACGGCGCTATCTCCATGTGTGATCGAGGATAATTTTTGTGTATGGTAAAAATCAACCCGTGTACAGCTGAAAATCTTATCTACGTTCCGAGAAAAAAAAAATGAAAAACTGTGTCCATGCTTTCAAGAAATTCGGCGAGGTCGCCGTCCTATTTAGGCTGGCTCCGTGGTCACTGACAATGGAATGTACCACGGTAGTCAGGGTCATAGTTTCGATCACATGAGGGCGCCTTTGTAAAAAAAACAAAAAAAATTGCGTGTGCACATGCACGTGTTTACAAAGTCATCTTAATTCAGTTGTTGTTTTCTCAAAAAAAGATATAATCTCGGTCGGAATCATTGTATTGGACAGTTGGAACAACGTTTGTCTTTCATTTGAGTAAGGTTTTATGGTCAAATATAGTTCATTACATTTTTGGACATTGCAAATTCTGTACACGGTTTTTAACCTTTTCCCCCTTTGAGGGGCACGTCTATACCCATCGCAGTCCAATTTGTTCGGAGAGACATCAAATTTGTCGTGAATGACAGCGATATTTTTTCTTCCCACACTCGAGAGAGCAACTCGTGGGTCCTTCAGATTATTTTGACGGCGACGATCGAGCTCTGGCTTCCGAGCAGTGCCTCAAGTACGGAGATGTCGGTTTCGATGGGCCAGAAACTGGCAATATTCGGTCGTCAGAGACCGCATCGACAGCGCCAAACTGTCCGAGTTAACATGCTCCTCAAGCGGTTGGCCGTTTTGCTCCATTTCAGTCAGGTCGGCGTCTGATTGATATGAGATGTGGGACATCGCAATAGCTTAACTAGTTTTGCCAAATGCTAAGGGATCGAGAACGCAAGATTTATTGAATAAATTATTGCTTGAATTTTGGGCTGCAGCTTTCGCATGGTTAGGGCGAACTAAACCTTCGGCGCTCGAACGATTAAGAGTATAACGCTTAGGTAAGCGCACTGATATAGCCTATGCAATGGACTGTAAGATTAATTAAAGCGACTCGCTGAGTGAAGCGACCGTCCGCCATCTCAACACTCTATAAGTTGTACTATACTTTTACAAGAGTATAGTGTTAAGTCGAATATATACGATCTTGTGGACCGTGGACTAGTCTGGACGAAGCATTGTCTTTCCTGGAGTAAGATGGCAGACGCGTTGCTTCAAAATGATAAAAACCAACCTGTGTATAAGAGCCGCCCAAAGTTGTCTACATTTTCACAGTTCTACAAAGCGTAGTATTTTTCAAGACGCACCCCCCCCCCCTTCCCCCGAAATACTACTTATCAACATTTGTTGGGTGACGTCACTATACCATCATGATGAAATGTCAACATTTTACAGTGCATGTAAAGTCCTACGCGGCCCTCGACCACCTCTCCAACCAACCACCCCCCCCCCCCCCTCCCCCAAACCCCCCCCCCTATACGCTTTGTAGAATCGTGAAAATGTTGTCAATCTAGTTTCGTTCACACGAGGGCAGCCTGGTTAAAAATGCGTGTGCACACGCATTTATATACATTTATCATTAGTTATCGTTTTCTTATAAAAAAGATACCATCTCGGGCGGAATCATTACATTGGACAGTTGGACCCACTTCTATATTCCATTTAAGTAAGGTTTTCCGGTCAAATGGTTTATTGAAATTGTGGAACATTGTAAATCCAGGATGCGGGGTTTAAAGGGACACACCGGTGTGTCCCTTTAATACTGATTTGTGTCTAGATTCTTGTGGTAACAACTAGCTGTGCACTATTGCCAAACGCTCAGCCTTTCTTTATCAACAGAGAAGCGGGCCCAGGGGTATACGGAAGAGAGGCGCTCGATGGCGCACGCAATCGAAATATTGGGCTCGAAATATCTACGACCGAGTGTTTGATCAACGCTGCGCGGGTAAAGCGATCAAATACGGCGTTTTGACGGGGACAAACTAGACAAACGACCGTCGCGACCGCGCGCCGTGGCGTCCGCTGAGACAGCACTGGTGGTAGTTCACCTGCACATCTATTAGCAAGATAGCGGTGGGTTATATTGACAAGCGCGCATCTCACGGGCGACTAATCACTGTCAGATTGAAGTACGCGAGTTTAACAGGTCAAGCAAAAATCAAACACCGCCGGGGTGAATTATTCCGGGCCTGACGCGACGAGATCGTGGAAATAGCGGATCTAGTTACCTTGCGCGGCGCACGGTTAACCACACGGGTGCAAACGCTGCTGTTTTGGGAGGCGAACGAAACTCAAAATTTACAAAGAACGGTAATTGTAGCGATGCTTTGTAGTATGGGCTTCGCCATTTTGTTCGAAAATTGGGCAAAGATTGTGTGTCACAGCACAACTTTTTGGTGTAATGCCATAGTAATGAACGAAGGAAAACATCATTCCTTGACCATTGTCATTCTTTGTAAAGTTTGTATCCGCCTTTCAGTGGGTCATATTTCTTGTTCCTTGTAAGTACAATAATGTACGAGATGCACTGTCTTTTGTTCCTTGGGCATGCTACTCCCTTAATGACCAAAATTGATTCAAATACGGTCTGTATTGCCTGTATACACAGTGATGAGGACATAGCGTTGAATCCCGATCGAGTTCTGATCGAGTACCGATCGAATCCCGATCGAATCCCGATTGAAATCCGATCGAATCCGGATCGAATCCGGATCGAATCCGGATCGAATCCGAAACGAATCCTGATCGAATCCCGATCGAATCCCGATCAAATCCCGATATAATCCTCCCGATAGGATCCCGATAAAGATTTGCGAGAGTCTAAATCTGTATTCTGTTTTGTTAGTATTGAGTGTAAATGGGCCAAGGCTTTAATTGTTAAAGTCCACGAAAAGAAAGACATAAAGTACATTATCGGTAAACTCGGCATTCAGCCAAGATCATCCAAAGTGTCTCAAGTAATAAATACAGCTGTGCACTCATGTACGAATGTTGTAACATAACACCGGTCCAATAATGCACAATTCTCTGTGTCTACTCTGGTTTTGACAAGTCGCGCATGTCGTCTTTTGACTTACATCTCGGTAACTCCATTCAAAACGTCCGAACGATTTAAGCTTTTGCTTGAACATAGCGTCGGATCTGGCAGCACACTCGATCAGTTTGTACCGACCGTTTAATTGGATAAGATGCGCGGAATTTAATACTCGATTTGGCCGCGGATAATGTTACCATACGGTGCGAGACGAATTACACGATCGTTTGAGGATTCGTGATGATTTACAATTTGTGACATGACTGTTAATTTGCTGTCTTTGTGCAGAAAAACCCACGGTCTGCTAAATATTTAATATTGTGTTTAAAGTTAGATTACCGGTATATGATTATTTGGAAAACTGTTACAAACGACGTTATCTCCATGTGAGATTGAGGATGTGTATATGATAAAAACCAACATGCATAGTATAAGTCAGCCCAGTCTTCCATCCAAAAACTTTCAAGAAAAGGCTGATTCCTATTATACGGAAAACGGAACATAATACCACGGTAGTCAGGAGCCTATAGTTTGGTTCACATGAGGGCGCCCTTGTAAAAAGTGTGTGCACACATTTATATAAATTAATTTTATTATAATCGTTTTCTTTCAGAAATAAAAATGATTTCGGGCGGGATCAGTTGAAACAACTTCTGTCTTCCAGTTGAGCATTTTTACCCTGCGCTTTAGCAATGGACGTTTCAGATTACCAGCCATTGTTTAGACCCTTTTAACTTGGTAACTGACGTCACACTTTAGTTGTCTATTACGAAAGCTGCGATTTCACACACGGCAAGTCCTCTTCACATTGCTACTCGGGTAGTTCCCACTCGCGTCGTTGCTAAGGCGTTTATATAAGGCAGACAACAATGCCTCTTGTGTTTTTCAAGTATCTGCCATTTTACGTTCGACAACCTAGTCTTGGCCCAAGACTACTCTAGTCGATATTGGTTTGTGTACGCGTTGGCCATATAGTGCGCCCTCTTGCAGCACTAACGGACCAGTCTTTGCTTAGACTATCGACAACCTTGATTTTTCTTTTTTATCATCACACAATGAACAATTTCACAATGAAACACGTTACAAACTTTAACGAGAAAATGTTTTCTTCCTTTTGCAATGAACAAAGCAAATTGCAAAAATCGTTTAGCACTTTTAATGTAAATTGTAAGTCCCGAAAAAAAACCCAAAAAACAAAAACTATTATTTTATTTTGTTTGTGAATACATTTGTTTCGAAACATTTGCAAAGGAATCTTATAGTATTTTGGTGTGAATTGATACAACTTTTATGAGCAGGTCACGATTTTTGTGAAATTTATATCCTTTTGTGAATTTTCAAGCTCACGAGTTTTGTAAGATATCGCCCATTTTGTGTGAATACAGGTCTCGTGACCTGTTAACAAAAATGGTAAATTTACAAATGTTTGTAACAGCTAGGCTACATTCGCGCAAAGTGCATCATTAACAGTACAGAGTACATTGTGCCTTTTGTCTATACAGATTTTACCTCAAAACCTATACACCTGTCATACACGTTAAAGGGAGATTACATGATTGGGAAACCTTTTAAAAACACTTTGTTCTAAATGTTGTTGTTCCTGTTTTGAAAACAGGAAAAGTAGCATTACATAACTGAAGACTAATGTTGATAAACTGCCTTAGAAATTTCAGCCATGCAGTAATACTTCAGAAATCCATGCATGGTTTTTTATATTGAATGAATGGTATATAAAAATTGTTTTTAAAGCACCTTCCGATGGCAGTTTCAGTAAAATCATGTGGTGCTTATTGCTATTGCAATCACCACTTTCAGTCGGATTTTTCTTGTCAACTATAATAATAAAGTAACATTTTGGGACACTGCAAATTATGTAATGGGCTTTGAATATGAATATCTACCATTGCGTTTGTTGTCCATTATAACTGCCGAGTGGCAATTTTCCCGCGAGTATTTGGCTCAGTGCAAGTGGCCTTGGGCAAAATTTCAGTTTCATGCTTTGTGATTAATGCAATCCTTTTTAATTACTATAGTCATTGTACTACGCAAAGCCATTGTATAGAATGTATAATTGACCGTGTTCTCTAAAACCAAATTTGAATAAAAACGTGGATAATTTTCTGATCTGTAAGCAGGGTTGTATATTGAGTCTACCGCAAGTCCGCCACGTGTCTTTCATATAGATCCATCCCATATCCATTTAAAAGCAACAAAGGATGAATTACAGTATATGCATTTGGTGCAGTTCATTTGAATGGCTTATGACTTGAGTTAGGGACTTGTAATGATTTGATTTGAGTGAATAATTATTCGAAGTAAAATGCACTAATTGTATTATTTTACAATTCTGTCTTTTTAACATATAGGCCTAATCAGGTTTTTTGGAAATTAAATTTAGAAAAATCACATAGGCCTACCTAAATACAATTGCTTCCTCTTGTATATATGCCACAATTCAAAAAGGCTTATTATAGTTATTTCTAGAACATCTTTCAATATTCTTCATAAATTTCACTTTAAAAATGAATCCATATGGATTAAAATTTTTAAGTAAAATTTGTAAACAATTTCGGAAAATCAGTTTCATATAGACTCCACCATGTGTTCCATGCTAAATCTATTTGATCAATATCTCTCATTCGAAAGACAATGCTTTCGAAAAATTGAAGGCAACATTTTCAAGGCAAAATAGACAGGAGAATAGACAATAAATTATTAGTTTCAATGTATTCGTTCTGGCGTTTGATGTATGCAGTCAGACTTCTGTAATATATTGCACGTGTGACATCGCTACTCACAGTCACAAGCTCGGCCGATATTCACGATCTCAAAGCGAGCTCAGTAATAAATCGCTATATTTCAAGGGCTTCGCTGCATATCAATCGGCGAAATCGATAAGCAAATAAAACCCTCTAACGTCTTTAGACCGCCGCTACTGCAGCTGTTGCTAAGGTATTAGGCATACATGTATGATCGAGTCTGACCGTGTGTATACAGTTGCCGATTTTTATCATCAAAACGTATATTACACGCATGTATAAACCCTTTTCACGGGCAGCCATGACAGGGGACGCTCAAACTGTCACCGTGCGTCATGTATACGAGTAGACGCTTTGTGATAATTGTCACATCATATAAATATGAAAACTCTCCTCCCAAAAAGGTATTTTTCCTAAAATATAAATTTTTAATCAGAACAGAAGGTGAACTTGTGCAATCAAGCAATCACTTTGGAATCGCTTTCAAGGTTGTTCCGTTTCAGTGGTTCTTACAGCAATACAATGTGACCTTTCCTGTTTCTGGGAGAATCTTGAAGTTATAAGAGCCCTCAGAAAACAAGTGGAATTTTGTTGGGCTTTCAACTTGTATCTATAAACGTGTGTGGGCTGACCTCTGAAATGAGCTGACCTCTGGAGCCGCGCGTCTCCCAGGTAGCCCCAGAAGTGCATTAGGGAGGCACTTCAGGCAGCGTGGCGCACCCTGCCTCTGCGGCTCTTACAGAGGCTGGTGCAGTCATCCTTGCCACAAGAGGTGGTCATACACATTACTAAAAATTGTATTTTTAGGAACAGGATATCAGTAAAAACACATCACATACGATTTTGGCTGGCAACCCAGTTTTGTAAAATAAAGCAAAGGAATTCTGTGCTAAACAAATTTGTGTGCTAACGGGTTCCATGAAATTGGGCCCTGATATGTAACTTGATTATGACGTCATTAGTCTTAGTCTTTGTCTTTATTTTCTATTATGTGATGTCTTAGTCTATATGTTACGATCACGACAATGAGCAGGATCATGTAGTATATACAGAGAAAAGATTTAGCCAACAGCGTTTTTCCCCATCCTCGTATATACCCTAATGTTTCCTCGCGTCCTTGGTTTCCACACGGGAGTCTATATACAGGTATTGATGGTCATTAGCATGTGACGTCACGATGATGTCACTGACTGAAACGCGCAACGAAAGGTGTGGCTTTTCGTTAGGTAAGTGTCATTAAGACGGGATAGTTTCCTGTGGCATTGACATCAAGTAAAGGATAATTTTGTGCACCGACGGACAGTGCCTGAAAAGTGGGAAAATTAAATGGAAATTGGGCAGATGTATTGGTGTACCGAACAGAAATACACACATGAAATGGCCGTTGACATGGAGTCGGTGGTTGGCGTTCGCTCGAGTGCTCAGCGGTTGACGAATAAAAGGACTTGATTTTCGCACTGTGAATTATTGCCAAACATGAAATGGTGTGCGAAACGTGAGAGATGCCTGTATGCGTGTAGTACATGTAATACTATTATCAGTGTTATTACGCGTTGAGACGATATACCAACGGCATGTACCGCTTTAACACGTCATCACCAAGCTATTGACTTTGTATGTCATTCAAAAGTGGCGTTTTTAAACGAGTTTGACTTAAAAAATTTCGAACATTTTACCAAATTTTGTTAGCGGTCAGTGAGCGAGTCAACACCGGGTTCAACAGCGGTGATCGCCGGGACACGGAACTGGGCCAACTCGCTGCACGTCATCAGCGGTCTTTACCTTTTGACACCCACTGAGCCATTGGTATGTAACATTGTGTTGTGTTTTGTTGTACATGTGTATACAGTTGACCTAAGTATATTATTTTGTGTGAAAATTGAGCCAGGGTGTTGGTGATTTTTTGGCCCTGTTCATTATTGTTGCCACATAATATATTTTTGTTTGTTTTGAACATGAATTGAATATTGCATATCTGTTGATGAGATAATAGTTTAGGATTAAGGTATCTTAAAGTAAACTCTACATGTGGTGCGATAAGAAAGAAGTATGAAATAGGTCCGGTCAATTTCGAGATTTTTGTTTAGGCCTACATAGTATCTCAGTGAAAACCCCATGTGAATACGACCTTTGGTGAATACGTTACCATTAACAACTGAGAAAATCAAGTACAGCACGCGTATAATTCATGTCACAACAAAGTAACTTCAAATGAGAATGTTTTCCCTTCTAATTTTGGTTAAAAAGGTAAATTGTCATATTTCCACCCCTCGGGTTTTTGAAAGAAATACCCTTATGAATTGGCGCCCTCCCTCTATGTTCTGCCAAATGAAAGTTTAACATCAAGTTGACTTCAGTATCGTCATCATGGTGCAGAGTGCCAAAGTACTGTCATTTCACTCAGCCCGTCTTGGCGCAAAGTTTTCCTGCAAAACAGATCGATTGTTGAGCCCGCGAATAGACCTCCTAAAGTGGACCGCGACATCCAACACCTCCTTGGCGAAGTCAAGAACCTCCGATATGCTTTTATCGTATTCTCGGGACTTAAAGTTAATTAAAAATGAACAACAGACGAGTATAAGTCATCGGCATGAAACTCTAGAAGTCAATCGACAGCCGACTTACCTCCGCTTTTTTCGCGCGTAAGATTTCGATGGCTGCACGCCACTGCTGAACTTCTCGGAACAGTTCCTTTTTGGTTTCAGCCATATTGGAAGTGACGGGATATAATATTATTTACACTTAACCTAATTTTGGACGGCGCTGAATGTGTTTGGAGCATGCTATTCGATATCCCGCGCAGTTGGTCTGTCGCGGAATGGCGGATAAATATTTATTCTGTGTAGTGTCAGTGTCGATTCCGCGTACATAATGTGGGGTATAAAAAGAAAGTATCATACTCTAGTTTTCTTGGATTGCAAAAATTAAATTAATTTGAAATTTAATTTAGGCTACAGGAACGGAAGTCACATGTTTATTCAAGATCTTTGAAAGGACCGTTGGGTCAATATTTGGAAAGGGGTTTTCGTTACAATGATTTGTCCCCTATAGTTTAGGAATGGTATCCTTTGGTCCTTTGGTAATTATCCTCCTGAATACTCCACGCCGAAGTCTAACAAGGAGGCCTTGGGGAATGGTATCGAATGGTTATATCTTATAAGAACCTCCTTGAGTCAACTTTGCCATGATAAACTTGATAGTATATTACTAGGGGTTCAGTAAAATATTCGAAATTAGACTCTTTTTGTGCAAGTTTTGCAATGTCCCAAAATTTTAATCAATTTTTTGCTCCCCTCCCCCACCCCCACCCCCAAAAAACCAATTAAATGAAAGATAGAAGTGGTTCCAAATGTCTAAAACGATGATTCCACCCAAGATATATTTTTGTTTGAAAACGATATAATTGAAGATACATTTTTATAAATTAGTAAATAGGCCCCTGACTATCGTGGTATTCTGGCTCCGTTTTCCTTGCAGTGTGGGCAGAGGAAGTGGAACCACCTTCATTATAGGACAGCGGCTTTGCACAATTTCTCGAAAACATGGTCACAGTTTGCACTGTTTTCCCGGAACGTAGATGAGGTGCTGAGCTGACTTATGCACAGTGCCGGTTTATACAGCCTCGAAAAATGATTGGACCACCTATGTCTTGAAAATCACTATATATATTCATAAAAATCACTCTTCTTCGGCAGCAACCGCGCGCGGGATTATGTTTATGATGTTTGGTTTTAGACAATAGTCATTAGCTCATGGCTTATATGACGTCAAATATTGCTTATGTTGTCAAGTTGTTGGTGGTCCAATATTTTTTCCCAAGGCACTCATTGAAAGTTCACAGAAAAGGCATTAAAAACTGTAGGCCACTATATGAAATTAAAAATGCATTTTAATACATTGAGGCTGTCAGGTATTGGAATCTGTTTACGGATTACTATAGAAGAGGTAAGTTGGAAGCAGTATTTGAAGAAAGTCCACCGACAGCAGATAAAATTGACACGTACATTTCACTTTTCCTGAAAATGGCATAAATGATAGCACCCGTTTGCTTTTCAACGCTTGCAAACCGTTTTGTCAAAAGAAGTGACAAAGAAAAAGAGACTAAAGTTTGAATAACGTGTACTTGCATTGTTAGAGATGGTATGAAATATTTCTTTCAAAACAGCCGTCGGCAAAGTCATTCGCAGGTCAACGTTCCATACAATCCACACGTGTTTTAAATGGGACATTTAAAAAAGAAATTACGCCAAAAAGAAGCCTAATCGATACTTGACATTTCGCGCTCATTTCGGTACACACACGAGCCGCTATCCACCGCTGCGAAACGGTTCAAAATGTGTCGAGTGCCAACTGAGACAATATTTGCGCCAACCCACATTTAGAAAAATTCACAAGTTGCAATAATATCAATACACGCGCCTAGGCTGTGTACATTTTAAAGCCCATTACGTCATTTGCAGTGACCCAAAATTTTACTTCGCGAGTTGACTCAGGAAAACCCCAACAAAAAGTGTTGATAGCAATGGTATTAAACAAACACCACATGGTTTTTCCCCGTGTAAAATGATACCTTTGTGGGACAGATTGCCAACTGATTATTCAGGTTTTCTGAAGTATTTCTGCATTCTATGTGGCTGAAATTTCTACAAGGCAGTTTTAATATTATTCTTTATTATATGTAATGCAGTTGTTCCTGTTTTTAAAGGTTTCCCAATCATTTAATCTGTCTTTAACACGCCACTATTTCAACAAGGAAATGTGTACAATGAAAAATGGCGCAGCTGGTTTCATCTCGTCGAAATTTACAATTTGTTTTGGCCTTTACATTCGAGCGAATAGTTCCCAGAACTATTGAGTCGATGTACCTTTGAATTCAATGAGCCGTAATATTTTGATAATGAATGGGATGACGAAAGCATTAGTACGTTCTGTTGCTATAACATTATACAACAACTACACTAATATTATTCCCATGCTGAAATGGCTTATGTATAGCCTATCTCATGTTTAAATTGATTGTAATTCGATCGTTTTGGGATTTTAAAATTAAATATTTTTAAAACGCAGCAATCGGCTTTAGTTACATGTAGGTGCCCTTGCAACACCACAAAATGGATTTTACAATGCACGGGGCGCGTGTTGTAAATGCCACAATGAATCCAGCATTTGCCTTTCAGAATTACTGATCGGGTCCCATTGAATTGTTTCGCCCTTTGAATTTTGTGTATGAGTCAACTTTACGCTTCCTTGTGTCTGCTCTACTGTGGTACAGACATGGTTCACGGATCACCGTATTAAAATGCTCACTTAAAGGCCTGTGATCTGTTTTTGACCGATTCTGCGAATAAAAACATTGTAAATCAAAAGAAAGACATCAACAAACTCATCCGAAGAAATTTCAGCTTTGTCAAATGTACCAGGTTTAAGAACAAACATGAAAATCCATATGCGTTTTCCTGGTCTTGGCGGGGTGTTTCAAATATTCGTTCTCAGTTGTCGGGAACTATGTGGCTTGCGTCATGCACTCTGTGGCGCACATCATATACTGCGTGTGCGCGCGATCCATAAAAATGCATCGCATTAGAACACGCACACGCAGTACACAGCGCCCATGCATTTTGGACCGCGTAGATGCGAACCAAAAATAAGTAAATCGTTTGCAAACGATCTAAATATTTTCATCTTTACGAATTGTTTTCTGGTAAAATTATATCATTTTGAGCGGAAACCTTTCATTGGGTAGTTGCTATTAATTCAATCTTTACTTTCAGAACTTTTCCCCTGTAAACTCGTCGATTACTTTTTGGGGTCATTGCAAATGATACACTGGGCCTTTAAACGGGCATTGATTATTCATAGACCCTATCAGTATTCTTAATATAGTAAGTTGTTTAGAACATAATTATAGGCTATTTGTCATGGGTAACACAGGGAATGGATATTGAAAATAGCAAGTAAAGTGCTTTGGGCTAAGACAAAAAAGAAGCAGCTGCATGTGTTTCCTTCACATTAAAAAACCCAAAAACTTGATGGTACTATATTGGTGGAAACCACACAAAAATTGAACATTTGCCAGTATTAAAGTGAAGATTTGATATAGCAATGGTAACAAACACCATGCACATGGATTTATTTCTGTACAAAATGGTAAGAAATTAGCACCTGGAGTTTTTTTTATATGCTATTCACTTAACACAAGAACCATGCATGCATCTATGTAGCTGAAAAGCATACTGTTTACCAACATTCTTCTTTAGATATGTTATGCCCTTATTCCAGGTATCCGTATCTTGCAAATACATATAAAAAGTGAGCGTGCACGCGTTCTTATATAACATGTTTTTTTCGGACATATCCAGATCCTGGGATGTATCTCTTGGATCCTTCTCGAGCGGTGGTTCAACGCCAGATCCAAAATGGCGACGTAAGATTTTAGTGTGAGTAAACCGTGCCGTTTCAATTCTAAGCGACAACACACGATACAAACAAACTGAGACTGTTCGATATATGATGAATGTCATAAATGAAATTTGGTTGAGAAATTTAGCAAACTGAGCAAATAAATTGCTATTCGTGTGACTTGAGATCCTCGTCGAGGACAATTTCGTTTATTTCCCGCACTGTGAAACATCTCGGGATCTTGATTCGTATCTGCAACGACCCAACAAACACGTTCTTATTAATCAAAATTAAATGAGCAAAATCGCTCCGTGAGCTTATCACTTGAGTGCCGCAAAGGGTTCTTGTATAGTAAAACGCGTACCTCTGCTAATAAGATCTGTCACGCACGATCTCGTCTGACCATCGCTATTCCCAAAGGCTACTCTTTTTTTGGCTCTTTTTTCTAGTTTGACCGTAAGCAATTTAATCGGGAATTGATTAGCCGGTGTGGATCGACATGCAACGGGGTTGTTGTCAAAATTAGCAGATTGCCTGTTGGCTTCGCCGTTTGGGAAATCAAGCGTTCTTTGACTAAATCGCGGCTTGCGATTGTCGGCAATTGATGCGGTATATACCCAGGGGAAAGGGTAACGCAAGAACGTGCCGATT
Organism: Henricia sp. BOLD:AAB3569; assembly: GCA_037783545.1. NCBI lineage: Eukaryota > Metazoa > Echinodermata > Asteroidea > Spinulosida > Echinasteridae > Henricia > Henricia sp. BOLD:AAB3569. The sequence goes on from JBBELK010000453.1 coordinate 1,630,630, forward strand.
CAAATTGCAGATTTTTGTCACCTATAGTCTTGTTTTCACACCCGGTTTTAATTCGTTTTGTGAATAAGGTGTTTAAAGATAGATTACAGGATTGGAAATCGTTAAACAAACGGCGTTATCTCCCTGTGTGTTTGGGAATGTGTGATAAAAAAAAATCTGTATATGTCGGCTCATATAGTACCTCATCTGCGTGAAGAAAAACAACGAAAAACTGTGTTCGTGTTTTCAAGAAATTGTGTGAAGCCAACGTCCTTTTTAGGCTGTTTCCATGGCTGTGCTGCACAGAAACGGAACTCATAGTACCACTACCACGGTAGTCAAGAGCTGGAGTTTCGTTCACATGAGAGCACCTTTATAAAAATGAGTTTGCTCACGCATGTAAATCCATTGTAGGTCAGTGGATGGCAGTTTTAGTCGTGTACCCTAAATCGGGTTTTAAGGCATACCGCTAATATGGAAGCGGTATCTTACTACTGATTAAGCATTATGAACCTCGTTTTAAAGACGAGGCTTGGAACGCGTGAATAGTCTGGTACCTTGCCAATAAGCATTTTACAGAACATATTTCCTGACACTATTTACGATTGCCCGACACGATTTAAGACATGCATGGGTTGCGCAACTGTCAATAATTTGAACTCGCCCCATGCCGCGAGTTTACCGTCAAAACTAATCAATCCTGATCCGGCCTTCGGGCAAAAAGCGCGCACAGAATCTTTTTGAAATAGTTAGCCTTATATTACAGACATGCCACTGGACCTGTCATATACAAACATTGACCGTGACCCTTGCCAATAACACATCACACCTCGGTGGCCGCTACACTTGTTTTTATAAATCAGAGAAAGTGTGTACATATGTATTCGCGCCTGACTGTGTAAAAGTAATAATAAAAATAATTGGCCTTGCGACCGTGACAGCCCCACACCCTAGGGCGAAACTGTCACCTTGTCCTCACCACCCAACCCCCAACCCCCGCCACACAGTCGTCATTTTGAGAATTCATAATTATTTAATTTGCGCGGGAGGGGTGGGGAGGGGGCGTGCCCTGGGGGCACGTTCCCCCACAAACAAATCCATATATATGTCACGGTGCCTTAAGGCAGGGAAATAATTTGAAAAAGATGCCTGTAAGCGACGGATGTCTGCTGTATATGGCCCGATTCAAATATACATGTATCATAAAATTTTGGTCGGGGGTAGAAAGGCAACCAGCACACCCCCCCCCCCCCCCCCCCCCCTCCCCCCCGCTGAGCGCCTTCGGCCCTTGCATGGCATCGGTACGCCACTGGCCCCTAGACCCCCACTAAAAAGCAACCCCCCCCCCCCCCCCCCCCCCCCTCCCCCCCTACCCCATTCCCCAGTGAAACAAATCCTGTATGGCTACTCCGCTGTCCTCACAAGGCCGGAAATCCCAGGTGTGTGCAATTGACCGAAAACGAATTGACAGCGCGAGAAAATATATTTGACACCGCGTGAAAAAAAATGTTGTTTCAAGTTAAAATACTATGACTAAATCAGTGTATGATCCTCTTAAATGTTCACGGGCGGAAAAAACGCACGATTAAAACTGTAGATACGACAATCTTTGTCATTTTCGACACGAGCGATTTCCAGCAGTCATGAATTACCCATTTGCGTGTTCACGTGAATAGCGTCTGGTGTACTGACGTACTTCCTTACACATGCACACTTAGTATCCACTTGACCCGACTATTTGTTTGTTGCTATGTGGTGCATCCCATTTTGAAAGTGAAGAATTTAGGTCGTCAACCATCATTCGATTATGTTACACGCAAAAGGCTAACGAGCGATTTTCGTAATGTATTCAAATTTCATACTTTAATAACAGAAGGTTGCTCTTAACGACCATGTCCTACTATACCTAGCAACAACTAATGCATGCAAAATGAATTCCAACCTAGAAGTCTAATTTTAAATTTAAGTATATAACAGGTGAATGAAATACCGTAGCTCATCACTAGGCAATGTCACAAGAAACATCCATGAATTTGAATACATTCTAAACGTTTTGTTATGTCTCTTGGCGCAATTATTTGGGTATGATTGTTTTGTCCAAAAAAAGAACAAAAAAGAAAGACAAATCCAAAACTTGATTAGGCTTTTTGGGCACCCTAATTAAGCTAATCAGGCACAACACCTTACCTTGCAGGTACTTATTTACTCATATGGGCGGAGAGAGGCGCTAGTTTATGGCAAAGTACCTTGCCTAGGGGCACACGCACCATGGCACAAACTGGATTTGAACGCACAACCTTGAAGAATTAAACAAGCTCCCATAGACCGTATCGAATAGCCGCCATTTCGTGAGGCAGTTTCTTTTTTCATTGAGGACATGCATGGTTGCACCGTACTGTGCTTCCATTGTTGAACGGTTTAAGTAACAAAAGGTGCCCCATATGCACGATACGGCTAGTCGATACGGTCTATATAGGCTAAGTGCACACAAAATATTGATAAGGCCGGCGCACCGAATTCCGCACCTATTTATTATTAGTTGAGAGCACTATTTATTATTAGTTGAGAGCACGTGTGGTCTAGTTGGTACACAGCCGTGCTCGTGATCGATGGGTTATGGGTTCAAGCCCCCACTTGTGCCAACGTGTCCGTGGGCAAGACACTTAATCTTAATTGCCTCGTCAACCCAAGCGATATTGGGGAGCTGTTACGGGGAATGTATACTGCTGATATAAGTTGGGCGCCTTGGCCAGGCAGCCACCTATAGTTGAAGCGAAATGGTTGTGGTGATTTCCTGATGGCAGCGGTAATACTGGCAACAGCGCCCTGATTACCCTCACGAAGGGTAGATATGTGCGCTATAATACAATAATCTACCATTAAGTGCACCCATAATTCCATAATTATGATTAGTATATCTCTATAGACTATTCGGCCATTATATACTCTATTATTTTACAATAATTTGACAGTTCTACTTGTTCATGTCTGCAAATCTTGTATACTTGCTCTATTACCTAGTGTACCAATAAGCTGACAGTAAGTCAATTGGTTCCATTCCCGTACGTTTTTGGTGTCAGCAGACAATCGATTGCTTAATGGCGGCGCTGACAAGTTCATTTCGCGCGTCGGTCTTCGGACGCAGGAACGATCGTTAAAGACCGGTGAAATGTGGCTTGGAATATCGATGTTTCAAATTAAATACTCCCCAAGTTAGTTTCCATGTTATACATGTATACCAGGGTTGTAGTCGAGTCCATTATAAGTCTTTCACAAGTCCAGAGCCGATAAAATCACAAGTCCGTGACAAGTCCCGCACAAATCTGTCACAAGTCAGAAGCAAAGGATGAACACGTACAAAACAATGCCTTTGTTGGAGCCATTTGAATAGCTTGTGACGTGTTAAGACGTGAATTAAGACCTAACTATTTTATGGTTTTTAATTGTTTATGTGTTACACTGTTTTTAACGTTCTTGTGTTGAGGTAATCTACCTCGAACAACCTATAGTAAACTTCTTTTATTTTAAAAGAAGACAAAATCCGTCGTACAAAAATCTGATCCTGATTAAAACGAAATAGTTTCCGAAACAGATTCGTAAGAGTAATGTAGAAGGCAATTTTTATCATGACAGCTCTGAATATTAAATCCAAGAAAACGGATTTCTAGAAGGCGACCGTCGGGAGCATTCGTCAGTTGTTTTCTAGCACCTTTTCTAATACTTTTGCGCCGGCCGCACTTCACGGGTCGATACGGCGTTAGGGGCAACACGGGAACAAGGGCATTTTGCGCCGTTTTGCCGCGCGTTCCCCCTTGGCCGAGACATGGCCGTGGGCGGCGAGGATGTTCGCACTATACGCTCGCACACTCCGCAAGGTATTCGGTGAGTATACGTCGAAACAGTTGCAAATTTACATACGGGATAGACAAGCAAAGATACATCTCTTTAAAGTAGTAAAAGCATGCCTCTCTGTTGACGCGGGAAAGTGTGAATAATTTTTTTCAATTATGGTACCTGCATTACATTTGGACGCTGGAACGAATTGTTTATTATCGTACTACAATATGTCTGCTTGTATATTAATGATTTTACGGGATTGTTTTTTACAGTTCGAATGGAAATAGAAAATATACATTTGCAGATCGATGTACATTCAAAAACTCTGGATAAATCACATTTTTTTCCCGATAAGTACAAAGTAAGTATATACGCCATTCGTTTTCTAATAATGACATATTGTAATTGTAAATATTGTAATTGTAAAGTCTCTTTTAGAGTGTAGTTCTCCAACTAAATGGAGACTGAGGCATATACTTAAGAAACAAAATACATTGTGTTGAACAAGACATTGTGTTTAACAAGACAAAATGGACAACCAATTTGGTCCACCAAATGGACAAAATGGTGGCGCCCATACTGCAAGGCATCGCTGTAAGTGCCATTCCTCTTTCAATTCAGTGGGTCATATTGGTTCTTGTCAATAATACTACATGTATAATTCGACTAATGTCCCTCGAACGATAGGGACTCTGCGTTGGACTTTCAACCAACTGCGGAAAATTAACGTCACGTACAAAACACTTGGTATATTTTAAGACGTAGTCTATAAGTGTAAATATTGTTGAAATTATTTATAGGCCTATACATCGCGCACACCACGGCGGCCGCAATGTAAAAGTTTTGGCGCATGCGCGACCAAAAGTCCAAATGGTGCTTAATAAACAAAGTTGTTTATAAAAACAAGGCTTAGCGTCACAAAATAATCCAATTGGCATGCAATGGATGAAAATATGGTCTTTATTCAACAACATCAAGGGAAAACTGCCAATGCACATTGATATATAGCTAGCGGTCTCAGCAATTTTACACTAAATGCTAGTTTATCTCCATGGGCTCACTGTAAAAATCTCCTTTTCCCAACAGAACAGCAGTTCCATTAAGAGAAAATAATCCAACCTGAGGAGACATTTTTTCCATCTCCGAATCTCGCAAGCGTCTCATCCTCTTTGGGCGCAAAGATCCGATTTTGTTGTCAAGCTGTCTCTGAGTCATTTCCCAAATGGTGGAGCAGCGACTGCGGAATCCCACGTTCTTTGCCAATAATTGCGACTGTTTCATGTTCGAATTCTTCTCGTGCATAATTATGAACGACCAATATACAGGATATACTGCAACGTTTTTTTTATTTTTATTTTTCCAACGAGTCACACACTAATTCAGTTTATTAAAGCCTGCAGATGCGACATTTGCATTTGTCGTAATTTCGATTTAAAATGACTTTTATTTCTTGCACCTTATGTGTTTTCTTATGTATACAAAACGCTTAAAGGATTCGAGAAGTGCGTCCAGATCACATTTTTTGACCCCCCATGTTTTCCATAGATTTTGAGATTTTGATATATCATTTGTCATATTTTTCTCATTACCATTCTGAAATTTTGCGCTCTCAATTTTTTAGAACATCATCCAAAAAAAACACCGACGTTTTGTGAATAATAATATCTGGTTAAAAGCGCTTCAGTGATATAGCACCAATATTTTTGCTTCCACATCCAAATTGGAGATCGCAAATTTCCTGTTTTCTTCCCACGGATAGTATTTTGGAGATGTATTTTATATGATATAGTTGGGTTTAAACGAAATCCATTTGCTGGAAAAATCTGAAAAACCCCCTTTAATATATTTTACGTTTCTGTAAAACTAAATGTAAACGCATGGGTTTTAAAAGACGGTGATTGATTTTTGTCGTTTTTCTTTATATACACGTCTTGATACCTTCAGCAATGCCGGTAAAATGGCAACATAATATCATTTATTTCCGAGATAAAGAGGTAATCGAATTTGGAAGAATATTCTTCATCGCCCCATGCATGCAGTTCACGAACAGGGCATAACAAAAAGAAGAAAACAAACTAGAGTAGGCCTATTCGGTTACGCTGTAGGTAGGGCAAATAGAGCTATCGTCCTACCTATAGACCGAGTTTTAGCCACCAGCCATGGCACTGAAAACAAGCCGTACTGATTTCAGTCTTCGCCCTAAATCATCTCCGATGAAAATATTGTCCGAGTTAAGTCGAGCACGGAGCCACGGCCAGGGGCCATTTCGTACTGATGTTGTTATAGAACGCTTTTAGTGCAATTGTTTCACGAAGCATAGGAGGGTGTGTTTTGCTTTCCGGATGCGCGAAGAATACGGAGGAAGACGGTAAATTTTGCACGAGCCACAGCGAACTTTCATCGTTTGGGAGGCAATAAAGTCTTAGTGATTTTGTCCACTGTTTATACACAGTGAAATATAGGCAATACGGGTTGTGCTTCTTTTTAATTTTCCGTAGACATTTTATGTTATTTATGGTTTTAGAGGGATTTTGGAAAAGGAAGATAAAAGCATATGCGGCGCAAAACTCCACGTTTGCCATTGTGATACAGTGTAGTATGCATGGTATATACAAATTTGGACATTTAAAAAAGGCTCGTCAGCATTGCGCGCGCCAAATTCGTGCAACGAAAAACGCAGCTCCATGTAGCAAAGCCATGGAGCTGTGTATTTCGTGGCACGAATTTGGCATGACGAGCTTGTGCTTTTAATGGTTAACTCGTGGCTGGTTTACGGGATTAAAGGGCAATTTATTTTGCATAAATTTAGTTTATAGAAACGTCGGCAAATGTCACAAAATAAAGGCGATATCACCTGCGACCTATTTTCTAAACTACATTTTTTATGCAAAGCATGATTGCGTGCGCATAACGACAGGCTTGCCAAACGATTTGGTGCGTTCGATTATATCTCGAGTCAGCCCCGACCTGGTAAGCGTCGAATGATCAGTCAAAGAGATCATATAGAAACGAAGAGAAGTTAATTTAGACTCGTGGAAGCTAAACGAACGTACATAGTACTAGTATAGTAGTATGACTGGTATAGCGACTCCTCACGCGTGAATGAAGCAACCGTCCACCATCTTATGCACCTATCAATTTTTTCCCACATAGCAGTGCAGTGATTACACCAACCTTTTTGCTTTCACATCCAAATTGGAAATTGCAAATTTCCTGTTTTCTTCCCATGGATAGGCCTAGTATTTTGGGGGTATTTTATAGGTAAAAACTAAAATTAATTTTCTGGAAAAATCTGAACAAGCTCCTTTAAGTGCAAGCGATCGTATGGACTAAGGAGCAGTCTGCAGTAAGAATTACTTCAATTCTGGCATCTGCTATTGTACACGACGTCCATGGCATGCATAAATATCAGTGGCGTTGAGTCGCGCGGCGGCATTTTGAAAGACAAAGTACGTTTGAGCATACACATCTTTCTCGACCAAAAAGAAAAGGAGCGGGATCTAAAGATATATTTTCTTATTCCATCCACAAAAAAGTAAAAATTTAATTAAAATTTAAGTGAAACATTCCAGAAAAATTCCGGACTTTTCAATGCATTTAGTGACACCATTACCCCAAACATGTGTCGCGGAAACCACCTTTTAACTCGCAACCTAAATACGAGTATGCTCCCGGCAATTTCGATATTATCTTTACCCAAAAACACCCTTGTTCGTCATTAATAATCTAGCCCATGCAAAAGACCCTGAAGCAATAACGAAAACAACTTAATAACGTTAGGCCAAAGACGACTGGGGAAAGAAAGTAAGATATCGAGAAATCGTTACTTAAAGTGCACTCCTGGGGAAAACAGGTGCTGGGGAGGTACACCGGACGTAAACCTGTTAAGGAATTGGACCGTGAATATCCATCTAACTCATCCCTATGGAACCCCAATCTTCCCCGGTGCACACCATCTCCTTTACCCGCTGGAGATGTTTATAAACCCGGCGGTTCGGTCTCTTTATCTCGGCTCAGTCATCAGTGCCACAGTGCGAGGTCCGGTCTGCCCCGCCGCTCGCACCGGGAGTTCATGCGGGGTTATCGATTACCGGCCGCCTGCAGGAAATACGCGGGTAATCGATCGGCCAAGAACCACGAACAACTCGGAGTTTATTTCTTTCCGGCGGACTTTAAGTCCAATCTGTAGCCAGTTATTGTTGCAGTTTTATGTTTCTGGCGCGAGTTTGCGGGTTTTTTCTGTGTAGGCCTAAGGATCGTTTTTTTATTGAGATGTAATAGAAGACAGACTCTATTTTGGACAGGTCAATGATATCGAGACTTCAAATTATTTATGTAGGTTAGGAACCATCAACAGAACATTACCAAAATATTATTGGAAAGAAGGCTAGTTTTTTTTTTATATTAAAAAAATCTGCCTTATCTTTCACAACAACTGCAGTAGAATTGGAGACGTTTGAGACGCTTGGTGGCAGCAAACAAACCACGTGTTTCACCACGCGTTTCAAAAGTCTCCCTTTTGCAAGTCCTGCCGTTTCGATGGTTTTCATAATTGTCCTTATTTTGTAATCTTTTCTAATGAAATATAGGTCTGGTTATCAACCACGATTGAAAAATATGGAAAACATGGTTTAGAAACACGGAAACTGAACCAAGTGGTATGATTTATTTATACAATGAACACTGGTTAATAAAGTAACGAATATACTAGACTTGGTTCCAAGTCCGAGATCCTGTTTTGTTTTCCGTTTCCGATTTTTGAAATGTATGGACAGGGAACTAGTCTATTTCGGTTCGAGATCCTGAACCGAAATAGACTAGTTCCCTGTCCATACATTTCAAAAATCGGAAACGGAAAACAAAACAGGATCTCGGACTTGGAACCAAGTCTACGAATATACCTGCACAGTGGTCTTGTTTGGTTTATCTTTAAACAAAATATATAAGCAAACGAAATCCGGTGTCAGGTTTACCATAATATACTAGTCGCTTTAAGTGCGAGAAACATACAGACAACACGCTAGTATTCTTAGATATGTGTACGTTATGTTTACGATTTAATAAATATTTAGGCGAGCTGTACTGAAACTCAATTAGATGCATCGCCAATATTCTCCTCTCCATTTCGCGCCTTGTAACCGAGTGTGAAATGACATCCCCAGATGAAGAAATTTACTGCGTACACGTACACGTACGTACGTACGTACACGGCCATTTAATAGACCGATCCAGTAAGCTCCGCCCATTTAGAAATTGCCTAGCAACATGCCATGCACGTGTGTATAGTAGAGTCGCGTGGCCGTGCCGTGCCGTGCGTCAGCGTCCGCGCCCTGGTCAGCGCGTATTGAAACACGCACACGCACACAGAAACTGCACGCTCGAAAGCAAAATGTGCACTTAAGTATCTATAGTCGTGTGCGTGCATGTACAACACGCCTGCAATACGCGTAACGCCCGCGATCGAACAAAAACATCTCGACACACATCTAGAACGAAGTGAATGCAAAACTTAGCAAAACGACAAGCTAATTTTGGTAAGTTTTTCACGTTTACAGAAAAACACATTTATGAAGGGATTAAAAGTAGGTTAGGATAGTCTTATACAATCCGTTTTAAACCCGCTAGCCTCCTCTGCGCTGATAAAAATGATGTTTATGGCGTTTTTGCGTCACTCGTGCTGCATTTGCCGTAGCTCTGTGCACAACATTTTGAGGACTCAGGTAACCAAACATTTTGAACCCGAGGCTGTGATTGGTCAATTCCAAAATGGGCGGAGCTTACTGGATCGGTCTATTAGGACCATTAGAAATGGTACGCGTACGGGAAACGTGTGCGGCTCTGAAAAAACGGGGCGAGTATATCACCATTTTGCGTAGTTATTTTATTATTTTATCTGAAACAATACAAGTAATGAGAATTTCACACCAGTATGCCCCTGAACACATACGCACATTTTGTAAATAACCACGCAAAATTGTGATATAAACACCCAGTTCTTCCGAGCCGCATACGTTTCCCGTACGCGTACCATTTCTATAATTTCGCGCGCGCGTACATCAGGCACACGTGTCGTGCATGGCGTATAAAGGGACATCGCAAATCTCAAATATCTTTGTCGCAAATTTTGTCGCAAATATCTTTGCAAATATTTGTACTGTTCTCAGTGCCCAAAAAGGTAAGAAAATGCTGCCATAACATACATTTCTGAATAGCTTGTGTACACATTTCCCCTTATATACGTATGTAGCCTAACTGGACAGAAATTTGTACATAAGTTTTTCAGAAATGTATGTTGTGGCAGCATTTTCTTACCCGTTTTGGGCAAAAGTTATCTTCTGAGAACAGTACAAGGGAATTTCTTTAAGTTTGAGATAAACCGAAGACATCTGAGAGGAATTATTGACTTATTTTTCAAATAGGCCCATTAGCGTGGAAAGACCCACATACTCTTTGGAGTCTAATTAACTGAGAATTTGGTAAACCATAAAATAAGCTATTGCAATAATCAAGACGAGTTGTTATGAAGGCATGGACCAAAGTATGTATAAGTATACAATGACGTCATAAAAAAAGTAAGTATGCGATGTCCCTTGTATGCGATGTCCCTTGTACGCCATGCACCATACACACAGCAGTGATCTCAACGGTACCGTACTTAACTCGATTTCCTCCCTGCATCGTTTCGTGACTGACGAAGTTTTGATTTGATTTCTCAAGATTTCTCTGAGTCGATCCAATATCTTAATTTCCCATCGTTACCGCGCGCCGAGAGAGACTTGATGAAGCAGATAAACAGCGCGCCGTTCCTGACTCGAGGGATCGCAATATAGTTCGTCTGCAGGTTCCAGTGTTTTCCGGTTTTAAGAAAAATCGGCGCGATTGTTTTCGCTGAATTTCGCTTACCCCTTGCGGCAATAATGCACAAGTAGTGCAATCTAACCACTCGCTGAACAATTACGTCATAAGAAAAATTGCATTAATATCCATTGGCGCTTTTTCCCCCGAAACGTATACTGGATGAAAACATAATCGTGCACGCATTCTAAGGGCTGTTTTTGTTTTGGTTAATAAGTGACGCAGTTTGACACATGATTATGCTTATTAATTGAAAGCTTACGACTTTAGGAAACTTAAAACAATGTCACTTAAATGTATAGTTATTGCAAAAAAAAACCTCTTGTGCGGTTGGACTTCCCAAAGCCCGCCGTTCATATCAGATTGAAAACGGCGAATATTGGGCGCAGTGTCGATGACGTTTTATAGGCGCACACGAATCACAGGAACCAACTCAATGCGCTATACATGTATAGTTTAACATTCAGTTTGTCAGTTCTATCCCGAACTATTGTCATTCTTTTTGTGTAAAATAACTCAACGTATACTGAAGTGAAAAGGTCACCCTTTGTGTGTTGCCAAGGTCGGTCTACACTAAAACCCGCAGTGAACCGTTCCCTGGACATTTCAGATTACCAGCTAATGTTTAGACCCATTTACCTTTGTCTAGCAACTAACGTCACGCTTTATAGTCTATTACAACCACTTCCCAGGTAAACTTGACTTTCTTTGAAGTTTGTTTTTGCTCAGTGGCTGTAGTAAATCTTCGAGAAAATATAACTTGAGAAAACTAACTATAATCATAGCAACTACAGCCACTTTTTTTCTGATTCAGGAAATCCCTTTGTTTGGTTGGGTCTAGCGCCAATTGCCTATATTATGAAGCCCCACGGTGTATATGGCTCTAAACTAATAGCAGACACCAGAATTTCTCATATTTGAAAAAAAGTACTCCGGCAATGCAATTTCCCGGGTCCGGGTTTTTTGTTATTATCTCAACATCGTCTCCTTTGGGATGTTTGATATCATCTCATCTTGCGGCATGCATTCTAGTTTACTCACATTGAACGGGCACGAATTGAGAGTATTGCCGTGTTATATACCAGAACCCATGCCCCCAGGGGTGTTAGATTGGCCGAGAACCTGGCTTTAATAATGGCGTCTCAATAAAACACAACGCCTCGGGCACTGCACGTTTCACCTGACTCAGACGAAATGAAACGCAGAGGAAACTTCAAGTTTGGTATGAGAAACCATTGTATATTGATTTTCCCCCCTCTGTGTAATATTTCTTTTTTCCTTATCTACTTTGTTGGTAATATTGTTGGCGAAAATAACATCCTTCGGCGCGAAATCCTTACGTGCTGAGCCGTTAACTAGAACGCATATTCAGCACGTGGTATAAAAGTATGTCGTGTGGAAAATATACCTCTAGCTTTTCACCTTTTAAAACTTTGTTCCAGGCCAGGACATGTTTGCTCGAGGGATAATCACTCAAGTTTCGTGGTATGAAGTGGATTTATCCTCCACATACGTGCGCAGTTCGTGCGAGGCATACGTCATGTGACACTACCTCTTATTTCGTCGATCAATTTCAATTATTTTCAAGGGTGTGCTGAGATAGACTCACGTCTTCCACTCCGATTACGACATGTGAGTTGTTTTATTCATGACTTTTCGTGCGGAGGAAGGAATTCAAAACCAAAATGATAAAAATCCTGTCAATCCTTGAAGTCACCTACAGTTTATTACTTAATAATTTACATAAAGATATTTTACACATCACTGCACGTGTGCAGTCAGCGCGAGAGACAAAAATAAAGGAAGCTCATTGGTGGAGGGATGTGCGTGTGCGTTACGCGTGTGTTTCTATTACGCGCAACGCGCTTCATTGCACCAATGGGATGTCTTTGTTCGATAAATCACCCATTCTGCCAAAGGCAAAGCCAAAATTCATTTAAACCGAATTTGTAGCATACGTTTTTGATAAATACTTCCTACAGTCATTACACCATTCATGTGACAGCGGCAACAGGCTGATTTGAGCACGGCAATACAAGAATGCCGTGCTTAGAATGGTTATGCTATTTTCACTACTAGTGCATGTGCTAAATGGAATGCAAGCGATCGTAAACATGGACCGCGGAAAGTAGGCTATGCAAACCATTGACTTTTCTGTCGTAAGATGGCCGATGTGTTGTCTAACCTTTGAGAAAACAGTCAAAAAAGGATTACGGTCACTTCGCCCAAAACCATTTCGCCCCGAACCACTTTTCCCTGAACCACGGCCTGTTCACGAAGTGTTTTGGGGCGAAGTGGCATTCGGACGAAGTGGTGCAGGGCGAAATGGTTTTGGGGCGAAGTGAATTTTCGTCTCATGAGACGAAAATTCATTGCTTTACTCATTTCTCAAAAAACTATAGCACTTTAGACAAAACCATTTCAGGGGAAGTTTACTACCGTCATCATGTTTATATTGTATATGGGTCTTTCTATAAATTAGGGGTCCAGCTTTGGTCTCCCCCGTTACATTTTACATCTTGTTTTTGTAAATTCAGGACACATTCTTTAAATACTTTCCATCTCAAAGAGTGTGTACATAAAGTACAATTCATACAAAATGGTTTAAAAGCCATTTTAATGATTTTTGTACGAAAAATAACACATATCAGGTGTAACGGGGGACACCAAATGTCACACTTTTGGACCCCTAATTTATAGAAAGACCCATATGTTATGTGTAAATCTGTAAACATTTCTGATTTTCGAGATTACCAATGATGTTTTCTAACTTTAATTCTCACATATCCATCTGTTATTCCATGTATGTTCAACCATATACATTGCCGTGCGCTGATACATGTTTTACACACAGTCAAATAAGACATTTCATAATGATTTTGGTAATTTTGCCCGTTTTGCATTTCAATGTTTGTGCATTGGCTTTAAATCATCACGATGGACCATGGCATAATAAATAAATCAGGGTCCGTATCTGGAACCCAACTAAACCGGTAAACACTTGCACGGACTGTAAAATCCGTGGCACATTGAAAACACTCCATTATGCCTATAAGGCCTAGCGCATCAGTGCACCGTGGAATCAATTTACTTCGATCATATGGTAGGATCACCGGCTTTCCCAAATTGACCGACTCAATTCCAGACCGGAATCGTGGCTTCTTTGCATGCAAATGCAATCCATTGGGACGACCGTAAGCGCCTGTTTGATTCGAGTACCGTATAGCGGTCTGACAGATCGGCTTCTCGATTGAACGAAATGCGTGTGCGATCACTTCCCACGCACGATTTAACAAGACGTCAACTCTCATCTACAAGACCGACCATCCAAATTAAATTGCAGACGGTCGGAGCAGATCGTAATGGCAAGTTGCTTGGGTCGCATAAAAATCGTCTGGTTTAAAAAATTAAGCGAAGAAAAATGATAAAACGACCAACTTAATAGTTTCATGCATGAATGGTAGGCGTTCAGATGGTTTTTGAATGGCGTGACTGCAGTTGTTTAGCAACACAGTAAAAGATACATCTCCGATTTATAACACATTGTAAGCTCGCATGCAGCATCTGCAGTGCAAAAACCTTTTGCAAAATTGTTATACAAAATGCTCTAGTGACTGTCGGTCGATGAATGATATTGGGGCGGTCGGCCGGGTGGCGTAGTAGTTCTTTCCCCGCCTTTTACCTCTGAAGTCCTGGGCTCGATTCCGGGACGTGTATGTAGATTGGGTTTACAGTCCCTATACGGCTCGACTGAGAGTTTCCAACCAGGAACTCCCCCTGGACCAACGGCTTTAGATCCTTTCCGAAGGATGGAGCAATTGCTCAAGGACACATGTACCACCACGGGGTGTCGAACCCGCAGCACCAAGTTCTCATGTTGCGGGTCAACGACCTAAACCACGGTCACGGTACCCCCACGAGGGCTTTCGGAATGGCGAATGTATAGACCCTCTGCAGCGAAAGCCATGACAGGGTTTTTTCATATTTAAATGATAGACTACTAAAGTCTGACGTCAGTTGCCAAGGTAACTGGGTCTAAACAATCCCTGGTAATCTGAAATATCCATTGCTAAAGCGCAGGGAAACGGTTCGCTGGTTTTAGTGTAGACACAGTAACCCTGGCAACACACATGTGACTGCCCCATGTCACGGCCGCCCGAGCCAAGGGTCTATACCCACCTCCAGGGCGTCCAGAACAGCGAGGCATGATCACGCAGCGGCGTCGCCAAGGGAAGAAGGGGGTTGGGGTGGTGTGCTCAAATGGGGACTGTGAAAACCAATCCACATCCACGTCCAGGAATCGAACCCGGGACACTAGAGGTGAGAGGTAGGGTAAGAACCACTACTTCAACCTGACCACCCCTCCAAGTCAAGTCCTAAATAACGTGGCTCAAGAAACCTATACAGGAAAAACTTCGCCATATTTCTTACATGACGCATACGTGCTATATAACACACAAGTTGACAAAACCTGACAATTCGGCCCCGAGGAACGCAACGATATAGCACCATCACATATCGGATTACGGGACGCGTTTTACACCTGGTTGGCCCCGGGAGGGAAAGATCCGGCTGGACTGATGAGGAAACATGGACATCAAGCAAAATACTCCATCAGTCTTAGACAAGACTAGTGTAGGATTTCATATTGATCGCCTGTCGAGTACATAATTCTCATAAAATATAATTTGCATGTCTCTGTAATTTTGTTTAGCTGTCGGGTTTATGCTATCCGTGAGTATGTGGCAAACAGATGTATGGTCGAGTCTATTCGACCACTTTGAAACATTCCACAGTGCATTGTGACATTGGTTACCGACAGCCCTATCTCTGTATAAATGTGTTGCATTTATGCAGGGGCCAATTATATGCAGTTAACGCACTGGCTCGTATCCAATAGGCAACTGTACTAGACAATGCTTTGCCTAGACTGCTCACCGGTACATACGGTCACCAGTATAGGCAATGAAGAATTGTCTTGTCTGTAGTAAGATGGCGGACGATTGCTTTATTCAGGGTTCGCTTACCAATCCATTGTATGTTGGTCAGTGGTCGAGTACAGTCGACCATTTTGGAAACGTTTCAAAATAATGCATTGTCAATCTGGTTGCCGATAGCCTGATCTCTGTACGAAAAAGTTGCATAATTAAGCAAAGAGTCAATTAACTTTGTGCAGTTTACGTCTAGCGAGTCTATGATCTTCATTTAAACTGAACTGTAGTCATGTTTGTGTTTCAAAAAAATGTAAGCCCTGTGCAGTCGGTGGTTTTTGTCTTTTTGTCACATTAGTGATAATTTGTGTTCCATTCACGGCGTAGCGCATGAGAAGCTTCGCTGACGATCGGTGATCGAGACTCCAGTGAGCATGCGCGTGGCAAAATCCTGATCAAGGATGCCCAATCAACGGCAGTGTACCTAGCTTGGCTAGTGACGCCATCCTTATCATTTTTATATTACTGCACATCGTGCACAGTTCTGTGTATTTAGTCTCGAGGTGTGGTGCTCTTGTTCAGACTGTCTTTCTGTTTCTGTTCACTCCAGATACAAGTATGAATCCGTACAGCGCCGAGCAGCTATCTTCGGAGCTCCGGGAAGTCTTCCTGACATGTCCGCTGTGTTTGGGACGCTACTTGAAACCTAAGCAACTCCCGTGCCAGCACACCTTCTGCACACGATGTCTCTTTAAGTGGTACAACGCCCGTCCCATTCGAGCCAAGAACGTACAATGCCCGGTCTGTCGAGACTCGGTGCCCGTACCTGCGGCCGGCATCCAAGCGCTTCCGGACAGCATGCTGGTCGTGTCGTTCATGGAGTTTTTAGATCGCAAGTTCGAGTCCAACGGTTCTATATCTTCGGTACTCGTGGGACTGGTGCATCAGTTTGGAGTGAAGGGAACGGCCGAGGGCCAGCTCCACAAGCCCCTTGGCGTGGCCGTCAGCAACGACACAGAGCAGGTCTTCGTAGCGGACTGCAGGAACAGGATCCAAGTCTTCGACATGGACGGCAAGTTCCTCCGCAAACTCGTGGTGAAGAATCTGAGTAAAAGATTCACGCCGACTTTCGTTGGCATCACCAGGCACCTGAGCATGGACGCCAGCGAGAGATTAGTCATCTCGGACATCAACAACAAGCAGGTCTTGGTGTGTGACTTCCAGGGGAGACTGCTCCGTCAGGTCGGTAAGCATGACCTGGGCATGCCCGGTGGAGCTGCTGTGACGAGCGACGGGCACATCCACGTAGTGGACGTCTACGCGCGGGTCATCAGATCCTACGATCGCTACGGGACGCCGCTGCGGATCCTAGGTCGGTATGGATCCTCCGAGAACGCCTTCCGACACCCGAAGCACATCGCCGTCACCAAAAACGACGACCTGGTCGTTACGGACAAGTCTGACCATTCCGTGCACGTCTTTGAGATGGCCGGGACGCTGGAGCGAGCTTTTGGCGTTCACGGGAAGATGGACGGGGAGTTTCGCTCGCCCAGCGGCGTGGCCGTGGACTGCGAGGGTAACATCGTGGTAGCAGACGCTGCTAACCGTAGCTTGCTCATGTATGACATTAATGGCCGGTTTGTTAGACGGATAGACGACCCTATAGATGACCTTAGACATCCCGAGGGCGTTGCCCTGGCCGGGGATAGTAAGGTTGCTGTAGCCGATGCAGGCAACCATTGCATCAAATTCTTTGCTTTTTAATTAATGCCGATATGCGTACACACAACCACGCTGTACTTTCAGATGTTAACGTAGATATAAATGCTTCCTACATAATTTATTATTATATTAAGGCTAAAGGTACATTCTGCCGCGGCATTCCTGGATCAATGTGGTGAATCTGTAAGCATAAATGTAACTGAAAATGTTGAAAACAAGAAATACGATTATAACTACCGGGCAGTCTTTTGGGTCTTTCTATAAATTAGGGGTCCAAAAGTGTGACATTTGGTGTCCCCCGTTACACCTGATATGTGTTATTTTTCGTACAAAAATAATTAAAATGGCTTTTAAACCATTTTGTATGAATTGTACTTTATGTACACACTCTTTGAGATGGAAAGTATTTAAATAATGTGTCCTGAATTTACAAAAACAAGATGTAAAATGTAACGGGGGACACCAAAGCTGGACCCCTAATTTATAGAAAGACCCTTTTACGCAATTCGGGTCGCAAATACAGTCGACCAGAAACTGGCCATTATACGCCATGCGTAGCTGTTTAGACTTTCTCTATTCTGACAGCACGGCTTTCTGTATTTACGCTATATCGATACCACGCGTTATGCAAACAAATTACGCATGGGACAAATGTTAGTAGGTAGGAGGCAAACCTGTTTCTGTATATAACGTGACTTAAAAGAGACTGTGTGTCTAAAAGAGACTTTAGTCCCTAAAACTACAAAGCGTATCTCTATCAAACACTGGTAAGCGAGATTTTTGGAGGACTAATGTGAGAATAATGCTTTAATAATTATACTTTTTGGACCATCTTTTCAAATCTTAAATCAGTTTCCGGGCACTTTAGAGCCCCAAATCATCCGATCTATGGCGGAATATACCTTTAAGATTCCAGCGTGTTCACAACATGACCATAGATGAAATTACGGTATCTATCTTACATGTAATCAGTGATGATATTGTGTATATAATCGAGTAAAATTTAAAGTAGACGTTAGTAATAATCGATTTCGGAAATACAGTGCTTGTTTCAGCATATGATGTAAATGGTGTAGTTCAGCTGGCGTCAGACCTTTTTTCTCTTGCTGGTCAAGAATCATGCAAGATTGACTTCATGAATTGACAAGAAAAAAATTTACTATCAATGCTAGGATAGGGCGACAAATCGTGTGTAAAGAAAGCTATATTAGGGCGACCTGCTGAATAGGGCGACATTTTGGTGTCGCCCTAATATTTTTGAGTTTAAAAATAATTTTTTTAGGTCAAAAACCTTTTTTTTTTTTAGGTCGAGAACCATTTTTATTGGGACTGGAGCTGTTTCTCTTCGGTCTGGAAGCATCTCTGGAAGCTTCGGGTAAAAAAATAAGGTGTCATTTTGAGTGACTCTTGCCGAAATGACTCTTGCCCGGGGAGAGTCTTCCCGAAATGTCGCCCTATTGCGGCATTCAGGGTTGTTTAAATTACTCAAAGTATTGATAGTGATGGTAACAAACATGAATTTATTTCTGTCCAAGATGGTAATTTCTGTCAAAATAAATTAACAACTGAAGGTACATGTAGTACCATTCACAAAATAACATGCATAGATTTTAAGGGTTTTCTGAAGCATTGCTGCGTCTATATAGCTGACATTTCTTCAGGCTATAGGTTGCCAACATTCTTCATTTGATATGTTATTATGCCGCCGCTTACTCCAGGAATCTGTAAGAATGTTTCATCTTGCAAATGACATTTAAGGGCTTTAATACAACAGCGTTAATTTGCGCCAAAAGAGGAAGCTCAAAAGGCTCATGTTTCGGCTGCCAACGGCAGAATCATTTTTCCTGGAAGTTTCATTTTGTAATTAAACCAAGAGGTACCCCAATGCAATAAAGCTTTTAACTTACAGGTGATATACAGGATTGGTAATTACCCTCGGGAAAAAAAGTCTAAATTATTATATAAAAGCTTACTTGTTATTAAGATGGTAATGGTAGTAATCATCCTGTGAAATTATTTCGTCGAGAAAAATGACAAAACTATTTAAATCTCCAAAGGTCGCCTGTAGGCGATCTTTGCAGCCATTCATTCATGCACAAAAACCATGATTGGGTTTTTCATGTTTTTTTAAGTATTGTACTGCATCTATGTGGCTGAAATTTCTACACTGCAAGGTAGTTTTTTTGACCTAGGCTTTCAATTACCAGTGGAAATCACGCCGTTCTTAACAGTTTCCCAAACATGTATATTACCTTTTAAAATATGCGAATTTTTTTATGTTTCCATGGGCGAGCTGTTGATAACATCTGCTTGTGAAAGTGATTAATTTTCATCATCGGCTAGCTGAACATTAATATAATCCATGTATTGGATTTTCAACATATTGCACAAGGTGCATGTGAACTGTGTGATCCATATGCTGAGCGTATATGGGTCTGTCCACAGTAATGGGGTACATTTGAAAAATAAGTCAATAATTCCTTTCAGATGTCAATAGTTTATCTCAGAATTAAAGAAATGTCCTTGTTTTGTTCTCAGGAGATAACTTTTGCCCAAAAAGGTAAGAAATTGCTGCCACAACATACATTTTTGAAAAGCTTGTGCACAAAATTTCCTATTACGTATGTAACATGCATGGACAGACAATTTTGTGACATTTTTTCCCGTCTTTGTTACATGCGTAATACGAACATTTGTGCACGAGGTTTTCACAAATGTATGTTGTAGGACTATTTTTCTTACTCCTTGGTGAAAAAGTTATTTCCTCAGTTTAGCTTGATAATTTAAAGATAAAATTAAGACATTTGAAGTGAACTGGTACCTAAGATCTTGAATGTTACAGAAATGTACCCCATTACTGTGGACAG
The DNA here is from genome assembly GCA_037783545.1 of Henricia sp. BOLD:AAB3569. Lineage (NCBI taxonomy): Eukaryota > Metazoa > Echinodermata > Asteroidea > Spinulosida > Echinasteridae > Henricia > Henricia sp. BOLD:AAB3569. Next base: position 1,650,821 of record JBBELK010000453.1, read on the forward strand.
ACCCATATATGAGCCAATATAAGTAAATACGTTATAGGGTTATATTAAACTAACGGTTCAGTAGATTTATCTGAGCTATAATTGAGACAATTTCAAATTGTCATCGAAAACGAGGATCTCGGCGCTTTCATTTGTGATAAAATTTGGATTTGAACAAATGCGTGACGTTATACAATGGCTCAGCTCCGCATCTGCTGAAACGAGGCAGTCGATGCTAATTTGAAATGTGTCAATACTAAAAAGAAACGGGTTTTCCGAATTTTCAGTTTTTGATCAACACAGAACATTGATATCTAACCACTGGATGCGGTAACGCCCTCTAAATTTGAAGCCACTGTCCGCCATCTTAGTACTCCCAAGACAATACCTTGCCTAGACTGGTTATGGTATCTTCACTAGAGTACATGTGTTAGGTGAGTGCAAGCGATCGTATGGACAGGGGAGCAGTCGAGGCAAAGCACTGTCTCTGAGAGTACTAAGATGGCCGCCGCGTGGCTTCGCTTCTGGGAGAATCCTTCAGTTAAGGGCTCTCAGAAAACAGGTTATCAACTTGTTTAAACCCGCGATGAACTGACCTCTGGAGCCCCGCGTCTCCCAAACGGCCCAAGAAGTGCAGGAGCTCAGGGAGGCACTTCAGGCAGAGTGGCACACCCTGCCTCAGCTGCTCTTATGGAGGCTGGTGCAGTCAGCCTTGCCACAAGAGGTGGTCATTAACCGTTACTGACAGATAAAATATGTTAATCTCTCAGCTTCTATATATCTTTTGACCCGAGTATGTTTTTTTTACCGTATACAACTCGTAATTTAATTAAAGGTCATAAAGTCGTAAAATCATGATAACTTTTACATGTTCGTAATATTGGCAGTGTTTAATTTATGGTTGTTCTAGGCTGCTTTTGCACGTTTTTATGCTAATGAGAATTTCCATAATGATTATTGCTGTGCAGTTATCTCACTAACAACGGTGCAATCCGACTTTCGGGTGCGTTTGATTAGCTTCCACGAGTCAGATCTGGGGAAGATCAGGGGTCAATTTCATAAATCCGTTTAGCAGAAAAAAAATGCTTAATCCAAAATTTGTTTGCTTTATAAAAATGGGGTACAAGTCAAAACTATCAACTTGTGTTTTTAGCAAGAATAGCAGAACACCAGTCAATTGTAATTTTGACTGAAAACCCATTTTTATAAAGCAAACAAATTTGGGATTAAGCAAGTTTTTTCTGCTAAACAGCTTTATGAAATTGGTCCCTGCAGTCATAACGAGATTCAACTCGTGTCGACCCGTGGAAGCTAAATGAACGCAACAATTAGTTTGTAGTCAGTATGTGCTTTGCAGCGACCCGCACAATTGTTTTGAGTAAAAAAAAAATGGACCAGAGACAATTGCTCTTTGAAATGTAATGAGTTTTCTTTGTTTTTCCATTCTGTGGAGGGCTCCCTCCACGACGAGCTGTGAACAGCGCCCCACATGACAAGATTTTTTACGGGATTAAAATTTTCATTTTATGTAAAATAAAAGCAAATTTAGGTTTGCCATTTTGTTTGAGCATGTAGAAGTACGTGCTTTTGATCTATGTATACAATAAGTTAATTGCTATTTTTTTGGTGTGGTTGAAACCCGGAGGTAGCCGGAGCTCGGAGGTAGACAAACATATATTGTTGCTATATTCACAGAGTATCGTTCCCTTGTTTGCAGATCTCTTCTAGCTCTAACATAACTTTTACATCAACCTCCGGCAAAAATAAATGTACCTCCGGGTACCTCCGGGTACCTCCGACCTCCGGGTTTTATAAATTTCCCTATTTTTTCAATTTACCGCTCCTTATGCAGGAACTTATACCAGCCTAATAAAGCATTATAACGCATGCTCGTAAAGCACGTATAGTTATTTACAGTCGGGTCAAATATTGAAAACATTACGAAAATACGTCAATGTGTGCAATAAGCATTGTCTAATAGTGTCGTCGTTTCTTACACAGTATTATATAATTTCCTTAGAGGTTACTGTATAATTTATTTACTCGCTAACCAATACTTATATTTATATCAATTTCTAGGCAGTATAATAGTGGTTTATTTTAGGGATGGTCTTCTTTAGAGTATGTTCTTTTTCTTTTGAAAAATAAATAAATAAATACATGTAAATAAAATAAAATAGAATAAATGATTTCAATAATGAAATTTGAAAAGGAAATAAAGTTCGGGTCTTACATTTTTTTATGGCGCAATGTCTCGGGAAAGTTCGAAATATTTAGATTTTGTTTTTAATTTATTTCTGGAAGTTGGTCCAATTATAACTGTTGTCAATTGAGATTTATTTAGTGCGGTGCACCTTGGTGCACCCACTGATCTATTATAATACGATATCCTGAAGGAAGTGGGTGCACCCGTAGGGCCATGGTAAAGTTTACATGCAACAAACAATTATGAGGCTAGTTTTATGGGTTTGAGCAGTTACAGTACGGAAAGAATGTTCTGGGTAACGTTCGTCTCTGTGATCATCCCTTCACATATCATTGGTTTTTATCTTTGAATTTAATTACGTATTTAAACAAAATGCTAATGTCGGACCCTGTAAGAAAATGGGACCCGACCAAGGATGTCTTCATTCAGCATCCCCACCAGTGCATAGAGTGACCATTGTCCAGCAGCCGATTTCACAAAACTTACGCAGTTGCGTAAGCCCACTTGCGCAAAATTTTATTGCGTAAGTCGCGCAACAATTTAGCGGTGATAATACGCAAGCTATGGGGCTTGCACCATTTTTCAAAAGTTGCGCAAGCTGAGCACTCTTTCGTGAAATCGGCTTCAGGTGTCTTGCCATAATCTCTCCAAATTTAGGACCCTGTTTGTTGTCTGATGTCTCACGTACGTTTCTCTGGAAACTTAGCTGAGAGCGTGGGAACATTCGCACAGACCCCCTTTCTGCCTAGATACAATTCCTTGCTTTTCGACTGGCCAACCTCTAACATTACGTAATGTTCGGGAGAAAAAACCAATCAGCTCCGTTGTTAAAGCATGTGAGCGCGTGGTTTTGGTGTTACTTCTTGAGGGCCTTAAGCAGGCCTCCCACTGTGCGATTTTGGCCACGAATGTCCTACGAATTGATACGATTATCGGAGACTGCCTATAGACTCTACACACAATCGTACCAAATCGTAGCTAATCGTACCGAATCGTGGGGAATTCGTGGCAAAAATCGCACAGTGGGAGGCCTGCTTTAAGCGGGCCTCCCACTGTGCGATTATTGCCACGAATTTTTCTACGAATTGGTACGATTATAGGAGACTGCCTATAGACTCTACACACAATCGTACCCAATCGTACCCAATCGTAGCTAATTCGTGGCAAAAATCGCACAGTGGGAGGCCCGCTTTAGCCAGCCCTTCTCAGAAGCGCTGACTCTGAGGTGGGATAACATCCCGTGTCTGTTAACTAAACTTGAATTTTAGTTCGCCGTTTGTTATTCGTTCCCACCTCGTTTTCCCAACGTGCACTCTTGGTACAGGTAAGACAATTTCCTCTTTCTCATTTTAATTGTATTTTAATTAATTCAATCGCTGGTTATTCCAATGATAAACGGGTCGGATTGTGTTCTGTTTGAGGAGAGAATTCTTGTAAATATTGTAAAATCTTTGAATCCCTCCTTAGTATTTTTGAGGGAAAAAAGGAACTTGATTATTCCTGCTAAAACCTGCGACGTGGCCATTTAGTTTTTTTGGTTTTCCATCTAATTTCCTATCCTATTGATATTTAGTGGTCACTGACTTCTAAACTGTATTTTTGTTGCCAGACGATCCGTGCATTCTCGTGGGATAATCGCCGATAATTTTCCTGTTCATTGCACTATTTGTGACTTTGCTGATCACGCCACGGTGAGTTCGTTTTCCCTCATACACTCCTTTTATAACTCCTCTCATTAGGCCTATTTGTTGGTGTTTTCATGAGTCGATTCATTCTCATTTTGTCGAAAGCTCATGATGAGTTCACGCCACGGCGAGTTCGTTTTTCCCTTACTCCTTTCATAACTCCCCTCATTATAGGCGTATTTGTTGGTGTTTTCATGAGTCGATTCATTCTCATTTTATCAAAAGCTCATGATGCGTGCCGCACTCTGCGACGTGACCGTTTAATACCTTGCTATAGCTTTCTGAGTTAATTACTGATTATATTTTGGGAAGTACGCGGTCACAGACCCGAAGTTTTGCTTGTTCGAAGTGCACTTTTCTGGGTGTGATCAGCCATTAATTAGGCTATTTGAATGACTTTGTGTATTTTAATCTGATGATTGCAACTATTGTTCAGGATTATTGTTGTGTCATTACAGTGGCCATTACCTTTTTCATGCAACCATTGCCGATCTATAATAGGATTCGGATCCTAAGTTTACAACATTTTGCATTAGCCATTTGCTATACCGTCATTTAAATCGGTGTGTTTTCGGTGCTCCCGTCTGCGCGATTAATTCACTCGTGTGACCTCCAGGCGTTCTTAAGCAGGGTTCGCACCACCGTACACTTTCTTAAGCGGGTGATTTTACTTTCGTATGGTTATAGGAACACATTGGCACTTGTTTTATTGTTGCACTTGTAATTATGATTAAAGGTGTAATTAGTGCTAATTAAAAGCATTCTTAAGTAGACTTAATAGCACCGCATATCTTGTTCTTAAATGGTTAATCAATTATTTGTTTGTCATAAACCTTTCATCTGAACACATTTTAAATATCTGAACACGTTTTAAATTTGCTCTCCGTATTTTGGTGACCTTTGACCTAATTAGCCTTTGACCCTTTCGTAAGTAGGGTTCGCACCTCCTGAAATTTTCATAAGTTGCATTTTTCTTAAAGGGATCCATTTTCTTAAGTGGCTAAAGCACCAAATATATCTTTCTTAATTAAGTGATGAATTCTCAATCAGTGTAGGTTGGTATTACGATCCGTGCTAAAATTGGGTTTGCACTCTCGAATATGATTAAACCGAAATGTTGGGTAACTTTAAGGGGCTGCCCCCCTCCCAACGCACCACCGGGACACTTAAAGGCACAGGCTCGTCGGCAATGTGCGCGCGCCAAATTCGTGCCACGAAAGACGCAGCAGGCTGACGAGCTGTGCCTTTAAGAAAGCCCGTTTGGAAGATGCCCCAGCCACTTCCACAATTCAAATCTTTTGCACTCAAAATTATGATTAAATCCTGCTGGGCTCCCGGACTATTTGCATAATGGCTGGCGACCCGAATTCTTCAGTTTCAAATGGAGGTACATTTAAAAAGTCGCATACTATGGTCTTGTTGATACGTGGTGCACGCCAATGCTTATAGGAATCAACAGTCTGGTAGCTATATGTTATGCTCTCCTATATGGTGAACACGGTATTGATTTTGTACTTCGTACCTGCCACGTGCACCACATAGCAACAAAACGTTAGTATGGTCAAGTAGAAAGGAAGTACGTCAGTACTTCTTTTCGCAATAAGCCCTATTCACGCGTTTGAACGGTTCAATCGTATCCCCCTGAATCAGTTCTATATATAGAGTGCAAACTGTCGATTTGAAGGTGCACGTTATGTATGCGTTCCAAACCTCGATCTGGAAACGAGGCTTAGGGCGCATAAGTAGTCTGGCACCTTTCCAATCAGCAGCTTGCATTCTATACAACTGGTCCAGGGGACACGATTGAACCGTTCAAATGCGCGATAATAGGATATATAGATTACTATACAGGACAATAGAGGGCGGGCTCGATTTGGGCGGTCGGGGTTCAAAATGTTCAGACAAAATTATTAACATTGTTAGAAAACTGTTAAAATTATTAAGCTTACAGTCACACAATATACATAAAGTAAACGATTGAGTTAATGTCAGTCCTGAAGAACATCCCTGAATCGAAACGTTGACTCAATCATTTGCTTTCTCTGTTGTGTAACAATATAAGCCTGTTACAACCATGTTAAACATTCTTACCAATCTTAGCAATATATTCTTACCTTCTTACCAAAATTACCAATATACTTCTACCATTTATACTTGGCTGAACATGCGACGGTACGTACGCGGTGCGCGCACAAGACAGTACGCGCATACGACGGTACGGTACGCGCTGCGCAGACGACGTTTGGCGACGGTAAAGTTCCCCCTAGTGCCGGTAAAGTTCTTTGCCAGACTTTTTACAATACGTTGGCGAGCGTGCGAGGTATGAAGAAATCTGTCGACATTCATTCACACATCATACATGTAAACCTGGGTCATTTCGCAGATTTTACAAAATACATGTATGAAGCTCAGTTTTGCCATGGCGGGTATAGTAAATCACAAACATGGCCCTAGTTGTTTTTGCGATTTAAAAGTTAAACATGGCCTTAGTTTTAAAAACAACAGATTCTAGAAACACAATTCAATAGCAGCCCATCCAATGGGGGCGGGGAAGAGGGTGGTTACAAGATTATCAGGGGGGGGGGGGGGGGGGGGGGGGGGGGGAATCATGCCCAAACTTTACCAGTTAAAGACAGTAATTAAGTTTACACATTTTTACAAGCGCAGCACAAACAAAACTTTAAACATGCACGGCCGGCACACGTACAACTTTTCAAGTTTGCCCTCGACACAAGAGGGCGCTGTTTAACATTAACGAACTACCCACACCTGGAATTTTAATTGCACTATACAGTGTGCTGATATGATTACTACGGTTTGCCGATAGTCATGTTAATAGACTTAATTCTTGAATAAATTGGTAATATGTGCATTTCTTTAACATTGCCCCTGATTTATCCTGTGATGCTCGTGTCCTCTTGATCCTCTCGGTTTCATGATTAAAGAACTTATAGATCAAGTAAGCAGTATTCCATGGAAGGCCCAATTATTTTTGA